>VZQC01009973.1:383614-395616 GCA_009823505.1 Rhizomys pruinosus
ATTATCACTTATAGCTAAAAAATGAAAAAAAAAAAAAAACCTGAAAGATGCAGGACAGTTATGGCAGAATACATGATCTGGAATGGGGTGGGGGTGGGGGGGAAGGGAAAGGGAAATATGCCTGATCTGAATTGGAAAATGATGTATAAAATGCACAAACCATCAATAAAAATTAAATTAAAAAAAAAAAAAAAAGAGTTTCAGTAAAGTGGTATGATACAAAATTAACCGAGGAAAATCAGTAGCCTTTCTTGAGAACAACAATAAACAATTGGAGAAGGAAAATAAGGAGAACTTCCCACTCACAATAGATAAGAATAAAATAAATAAATAAATAAATAAATAAATAAAATCAAAATAATGTAAAATAAAATAAAATAAAATACCTGGGAAAAAAACCTAACCAAAGACACCAAAAATCTGTACACCAAAATGTTTAAACCCCTGAAAAAGGAGATTTAAGATGACATCAAAAGCTAGAAAGACATCCCATGCTCATGGATTGGAGAAGTTAATAGAGTAAAAATGTCCAATCCACCAAAATTGATATACAGTTTCAATGCTATCCCAATGAAAATCTCCATGACTTTCTTCACAGACTTGGAAAAAAATCCTTAAATTCATATGGAAAAATACAATACCCCAAATAGCTAAAAGGAATCCTGAGCAAAAAGTGCAATACCGGGGGCATTGCTTTACCAGACTTCAAGCTATATTACATTACTGTAGTCATAAATACAGCATGTTCCTGGTGCAAAAACAGAGCCATTGACCAATGAAACAAAATTGATGATCCAAACTTGAGCTCAACCTTGGCTGAGGAACTACTGGAAATCAATGACTACTAATGACTTCTTTAAGTGGATAGACACTACCTAGATTGTCTAGGCTATAATGTCCCACATTTGAGGGACATTTGGGGACACAGATTTGGCTCAAGAGCGCTTGACACAAATTACAGAATGACTGAATTCCAGTAGGGGTTATGGGAGTTCAGATAGGGGAGTGGTCTAAATATGACCAAGGTATATAAATTTGCAAAATTCAATTAATTTTTTTCAAAATGTTTTAGTGGATTTTTTGAATTGAATACAATATACCTTGAGGATATTTAGATTCTCTTTTTACATGTACCCTATAGGCCAGCTTCAGGATTTCACAAATTCTGTTATATATGCTAAGGCTGATCAAGTCAATTTTGTGTACCCAGGTATCTCTCTGTGTAATATCTACTGGAGCCTGTGTCCCCTCTTCCTATTGTCCAGGGCCAAAAAAATTAAGCTTGAGTCATCCCCACTGAAACTGTTGGGGGAAGTTGTAGGCAAATTCATTGTGTCCCAAGGTAGCACCAGAATGAGGCGGTGGGAAAGCATATGGAGAATAATTGTGGATTGGAGATGTTGGAAAAAGCAATGAAAATATAAAACTAGATCACATAGGGTATAAAAGATAGGCCACAGTATATTACTTGACAATTTATGTTTGCATAAGACAGTGGTGACAGTCAGCAAGGTAAATGAGAAATACCCTACAGTAGCATGTTCTTCTCATTGCCACAATGATCGATAAATACATAGAACTGAGGTACCATATGGGAGCGGCAAAAGAAAAGATTCCTAGAATATCCCAGTGACAGGGGTAGATTACCTTATTAAAAATTGCTGGCCAAGAAGCACCAGAGGTTCAAAAACAATAGAAGCTATTGTCACTGATTTAACCAAACAGACCAAAACAAATACTCTGGTGTGGTTTGAAGTTCATGGAGAAATGTACCTGTGACAGAAGTATAAATACCCTCATTTGTAACTATGGTTCATGGACCTTCACAGTCATTTAACATTGGGCAAATGAAAATTGATCAGACAGAAATATTAATATATTCTTGCATGGGTTGAAGGACATAGAGACATCTAGCTGTGACAGAACTCTAAGTATCCTCATTTGTAGCTGTGGTTCATGATCCTTCCCAGGCCTATAACTTTGGACCAAGGAGAATCATCAGGAAAGGTCCTCTATTTCTGCAGACCGCACATGACAAACTATCAACAAGCCAGGCAAGATGCGTCCAATCATGTTATAGTGTCTAGAGCTTCCTAGATTCTGACTGCATTTCGCATCAGTCCTACAAGCAGGAGTTTAACACCAAGTGTTGTAAACCTGTTGAAAACCCATGCCTGGGGAGGACACAGGTCCCAGAGGGAAGCTCCAGGTGCTGCTTAAAAAAATCTACTGAGATTTTTTCAGCATTTCCATTTCCTTCTGGGGTTGGTCATTCTCTCCCTTTAGGTCATTGATTTCTTTGATTATGATTGTTCTTTTAAATCTCTGTCCTGAGTTACCTCCAGGGAGATCTAATTGTTGGAGTCCTCTATAAGACTAATAGAGTTTGGTGGAGATTTCTTATTTGTTTTTCCCATGTTGTTGATTTTTCTTTGTGCTTTTGGCATATGGGTTTGATTTGTTTTGCTTGTGAACTGATGTGAAACTCAGTCTTTCTTCCTTGCAATGTAACCCTATTCCTTTCCTTTGACTGGGGGGGGGGTGATTTGGCCCCTGCACCAGAAACTTTGAGGCTGCCTCAGTGTCCCTGAAGACTAGAGTTCCCAGAGGCATGGAACTGCTCTTATCTGGCCTGCTGCAGAAGCGGGGAGGCAGCTGGTTACTTCCGCAGTGTTGCTGAAAAACCGAGCTCCCAAAGGGGTAGGCCCCTTCTTACTAGGCCTGAGGTGGAAGCAGCAATGCAACTGGCTGCTGCCTCAGTATCCCTGGCAATTCTATAAGACATTTAAAGAAGACTTACAGCTTAAATTATACAAGATGTTAGAAACAGAAGGAAATCTCCCAAATTCCTTCTATGAAGCCAACACTAGGTACAACCCAAAAGTACCACCCAAAAGTAAACTATAGACCCATTTCATTAATGAACAGAAATGCAAAAATTCTCAACACAATACCTGCAAACCACATACAGGCACATATCAAAAAGATCATCCACCATGACCAAGCTGGATTCATACCAGAGATGCAGGTATGGTTCAAAATATGTAATTCAATAAACATTGTAAAGCTCATTAACTGGAAGAATCAATATAGTAAAAATGACCATCCTACCCAAGGTAATATACAGATCCAATGCAATCCCAATTAGAATCCCATGAGCTTTTTCACAGACCTAGAAAAAAATCCTAAAGTTCATATGGAGAAACAAAAGACCCCAGATAGCCAAAGCCAGATAGCCAAAGCAGCCTTGAACAAAAAGAATACTGGGGGGATTGGAATACTAGATTTCAAAGTAAATTACAGGGATATAGTCATAAAAACAGCCTGGTATTGGCCCCAAAATGCCTGTAGATCAATGGAACAAAATTGAGGATCCAAACCTGAGCACTTCCAATTTCAGTGACCTCATATTCATCAAAGGGACCAAGAAGACTCAATGGAGGAAAGATAGCATATTCAGCAAATGGTGTTGGCATAACTGCATCACCACTTGTAGAATAATAAAACTAAACTCCTACCTTTTGCTATCTACAAAAATCAACTCCAAATGGATCAAAGACCTTAATGTGAAACCTGAACATCTGAAAATGATAGAAGAAAATGTTGGTAGTAACCTACAAAACATAGTTGTAGGAAAAGACTTTCTTTTTTATATATATTTCCAATTAACTTAGATGCATTACGGTTTTTATTCAAACCTTTAAACTGGGGCTGGAGTGATGGCCTAGTGGTTAAGAGCACCGACCGCTCTTGCAGAGGACCCGGGTTCGATCCCCAGCACCCACAAGGCAGCCGAGAACCGTCTGAAACTCCAATTCCAGGAGAACTCCAGTTCCTTCAAATCAATGTTGTTTAATATAGACATTTTTACTTTACTAAGTCCTAAAATACCATGTAATTTGTAGATAGAGTTTGGGCAAAATTGGATACTTGTTGAACCCACGTCAATTAAATATACATTAATCAAATATAGACACGTGTCCCTCTCCCAACCCTCCCACCACTCTAGATTCACCGTTTCAGTCAGTTTTCTGATGTAGTCTTTCTGTTGTTGTTTTTTCAATATGCATCCCTCCCCACAAGAAATATTTACAACTGGGTTATTGATGCTAGCATCCACAGATGAGGGATACCATTCATCGTTTGTTTTTCTGGGACTGTTACTTCACTTAATATAATATCTTCTAGCTCCATCCATTTACCTGCAAAGTTCATGATGTTGTCTTTCTTTGCTGCTGCATAGAACTCCATTGTGTCCATGTACCACATTTTCTCTATCCACTCATCAGTTGAGGGGCATTTGGGTTGTTTCCAGCTTTTTGCTATTGTGATGAGAGCTGCAATAAATATAGCTGTGCATTCATTTCTGCAGTGAGATGAGTCTTGTGGGTATATACCCAGGAGTGGTATGACTGGGTCAAATGGCAAGTTCATTATGAGTCTTCCAAGAGTTCTCCATACTGCTAGGAAAACACTTTCTAAACCACAAACAATAAGGTCAACAATTGACAAATGGGACCTTATTAAACTCAAGAGCTTCTGAATAGCAAAGGAAATAATCAATGAAGTGAACAGAAAACCCACAGACTGGGAGGAAACCTTCTCCAGTTATACATTTGATAGAGATATAACATCCAAAGTGTATAAAATACTCAAAATCAAAGGAGGAAGAACAAGTGACCTACTCAAAATATGGAGTAAAGAGATGAACAGAAACTTCACAAATTAAGAAGATGGCTAAGAAACATCTTAGAGTGTTAAATGTCACTAATAATTAAGGAAATGCAAATTAACACCACATTAAGATTTCAAATTAGTCCAGTAAGACTAGCTATTGTCCAGAAAACAAATGGTACCAAATCCTGGAGAGGTTGTGGGGAAAGAGGAACACTCATCCACAGCTGGTGGGAATGCAAACTCAGGCAACCCCTATGGAAAGCAGTGTGGAGAACCTCAAGAGTTCTACCACCTGACCCAGTCATACCACTCCTGAGTATATACCCACAAGACTCATCCTATTGCAGAGATGCATGCACATCTGTTTTTATTGCAGCTCTCTTCAAAATAACAAAGAGCTGGAAGCAAACCAAGTGTCCCTCAACTGATGAGTAGAGAAAATGTGGTACATCTACACAATGGAATTCTATGCAGCAGTAATGAATGATGACATCATGAACTTTGCAGGTAAGTAGATGGAACTTGAAGCCATTATGCAATGTGAAGTAACGCAGTCCAAGAAAAACAAAGGATGAATGACATCCCTCATTTTTGGATGCTAGCACCAAATCCAGAGTTGAAAGGCAAGCTGAGAAAAGTTAATGTTATATTTCCTTTTATCTGAAGGCAACTATGCTGTCATAATGTGAATTCCTTAAAGGGCTCTAGAATTAACTGACCACATATTTTCAGACTTCGTAATTCTGGTATATGTATGGAGGATATATATTCATATATTAGAGCATTATAAAACTAAAGGGAAAATGTGAGCTCCTAAACAAATTTTGGAATTAGATTACAGTTTATTTTCAGAGGTCATAATTTTGGTATATATGTACCATATATATAGGCATATTTTGGAGCACTAAAAAGGGGAGGAAACAACAAAGACAAAAAGGCTGGATCAAAGAACTGACTGAAACAGTTAAACTGTGCACCAAACAATAAACCTCTGCAGAGAAATACTTTGAAAAGACAGAGAAAAAGATGCAAGACATGTATGTCAGAATGCATGAACTGGGGTGGGGTGGGGGCCATGGAAAAGGGAATGTGTCTAAATTGGACTGAGATATGATGTATGAAAAACACAAAACACCAATAAAATATTTTATTTAAGAAAAAGAAAATAGCAATAAAAGTCTTAATTATATTTTGTCAATCAAAACATTGAAATGACAAGGCCTACTGCCTCTGTTTTTCAAATTGTCTCCTCTATGTTTTCTTAAACAGAACATTGCTTCTGTCAGCTTTCACCCAGTAAATTTCCTTATGCATGAGAGGCCATTGATCAAATACTGATAATATGTGAATCCTCATTCCTCAGCTTTAAAGGAGACATGTATATCACTCTCTTTGAGGCTCATGGTACATACTGTGGGAGATGGCAAAGACATTGTGAGAGCTGATTAAAGGAGTGGCATGCTATGGATTGCCATATTCCAGTCCTGCCATGGCCACTGGCCTCTTCAATTCTCAACTGTAGTGATTAGCCACACAAGACATTCTCACCTGTAGTGTTTAACAACACAAGACATTCCTTACAGTTAATGCTGCTTCATCATGTATGGTGATCATCATGAAACCCTGACCCTCCCTGAAATGCTTCATGTCTCCTCTGTGAAGATTTTTCTTTGCTGCTATAGGCACATGTGAGTACCTATAATGTTCATGTACATAACACAGCTAAACTCTTAGGTCCACCAGATAATCATGAGTGGAATTAATTTCAGTCTACTCCATTGCTTCCCTATCTGGACCCATAGAAATTGCATATGTCTCCTGAGGAAAATGTCATGCGAAAGCAACTGAAATGAATAACCTCAGATTAGGAGAAAAACATTTATAAATGACCTATTTAATCTAGTACATACAAAAGTCTCTCTCATGGTAGATATCAGAAACAGGGACATCCATCAACCACATATTCAAGTAGGAACTGCAATTTCTGAAATGGTGTTTGTAGTTTTCGACTACTCCAGTGACATTAGGTTCTCTCTCTCTCTCTCTCTCTCTCTCTCTCTCTCTCTCTCTCTCATAAACTTTGAAGTTTTGAGTCATGTGGTCCCAAGTACCTTGGTCTCCTTATATTATAAGAATTGATGACTCCTGGGCGGACCGCCCTATGCCTATGGAGCTGGGACCAGAGGGTCTGCGGGTTTGGGTCAGTGCCTCTGCCCCTTTGTGTGGGCTGGCTGGAAGTCGCTCAGGCAGGTACTTTTGGGGATAGACTCTCTCCTGGGATGCTGCTAGGGGGTCAGATCTCCGAGGCCTCCTGGGTGGGACCACCCTTCACCTTTGGAACTGGGACCAGAGGGTCGGTGGGTTTGGGTCGGTGCCTCTGCACCTTTGTGCCGGCTGGCCGGAAGTCACTCAGGCAGGTACCTGGGCGCCAGCTAGATCAGGCATATACACCCCCCAATCCCCCGGCCGGAAATTGGTGAGAATCCAAGTGGACTTTTTTTTGGAGAACCTTCAGAGCAAGAAGAGAAGAGTGGTTTACAAACCTGAAATCTAGACAAGTCAATACTCCATAAACAAGGAGTAGGAAAGGGAAAACAAAAAGCATCTGAAGGAGGAAAGCAAAATCATCTGCTAACATAGGGGAAAAGTATTTGTGATCTGAACCACAAAAGGGAAGCCCACATGCCAGGGACATGACAAAGGGACAACATGGGAAAGGCACAGGATAATACCGCACCAGGCTCTACCAAATCTGTAGGAGATAGCTACAATGGGAACCCCTTGGAGGAGACCCAAGGAACAGATCTTAGAGGAATAATTGCAGATTTATGCAGAGAAATTAAAGAAAACAAAAAAGAATTCAGAGAACTAAAGAGAGAGAATGAAAAACTCAAAAAGGACCATAGAAGGATACAATGAAAAACTTCAGAAATAACTAAAGGAACAGATTGATAAACTCCAGAAAGAACTAGAAGGAGAAAAAAACAAACTCTGAAAGGAAGTAGAAACACTGAAAAAGGAAGCCAACCAGCGAAGTAAGGAGCACCAAGAAGAGATTGAGAAGCACAAAAAGGAAAATGAAATACTAAAGAAAACAGAGGATGAAATGAAAAAGGAATTAGAATATTCATCCAATCAAGAAGAAAGGAAAGGAAAAAGCCTCAGAAGTAGAATGGAGGAAGCAGAACAAAGAATATCAGATCTGGAAGATAACACAGAGCAATTAAAAAGCTCAAATAAATATTATGAAAATTTTAAAAATACACAAAAGTGGAACAACCAGGAAATATGGGACACTATGAAAAGATCAAACTTCTGCATCATAGGAATAGAGGATGGAGAAGAATCTCATGAGAATAGTATTGATCAGATCTTCAACAGAATAATAGATGAAAATTTCCCCAAACTACAAATAGACAAACCCATACAAGAAGGACATAGGACCCCAAATAGACAAGATCAGAAAAGAAACTCCCCATGCCATATCATAGTTAAAATGTTAGATGCCCAAAACAAAGACAAAATTCTGAGGGCCACAAAAGAAAAACAAGTCACATACAAAGGGAAACCCATCAGAATCACAACTGACTTCTCGTCTCAAACCATGAAAGCAAGAAGAACATGAAGCAAAGCATTCCCAGTGTTAAGGGACTATGGATGCCAACCCAGAATACTTTACCCAGCAAAAATGTCGACTATAGTTGAAGGAGAGAGAAACACCTTCCATGACATAAACAAGATGATGGAATAAATGTCTAGAAAACCAACTGTATCAGTCACTTTTCTGTTGCTGTGATAAAACACCATGACCAAAGGAACTCATAAAAGGAAGAGTTTATTTGAGCTTACGATTGACAGTTCCAGGGAATTAGAGTCCATTGTGGCGGGAAGCATGGTGGCTGGAGCAGCAAGCCGAGGGTCACATCTCGCAATGAGCACAGGAAGCCAAGAGAGCACAAGTGGCGACCACAAGGCTTCTTAAACTCACTAAGCCTGCCCCCAATAACGTACCTCCTCTAGCATGGCCACACCTTCTAAGACCTCCAAGAACAGTGCCACCAACTGGAGACAAATGTCTGAATACTTAAAGCCTATGAGGGACACTCATTCAAACCACCACATTCCACCCACTGGCCCCCATAGGCTCATGACCATATAAAACTAAAAATGCATTTAGTCCAACCTTAAAAGTCCCCATAGTCTTTACCAGTTTCAATGCCATTCAAAAGTCTCTTCTGAGACTCAGGCCAATCTCCTAACTGTAATCTCCTGTAAAATCAAAAGGCAAGTTACAAACTCCCAATGTACAGTGGAACTGAATACACATTCCCATTCCAAAAGGGAGGAATAGAGGCATAGTGAGGAAATACTGGACCAAAACAAGACTGAAAACCAGCAGGGCAAATATCTCACAGGTCTGGCATCTCGAATGTCTTCTTGGGGTCTCCACTGCCAACCAGGCTTCACATTCACAGCTTCATGCAATGGCCTATCAGGGTCTTCTTTATTCAGGGACGCCCCTGCTGCACTCTGCCTGGCCTCTGGCTCTCTGAAACCGTGGAGGAAGAACTGATAACCCCTTCACTCTTGCAAACTTCATGCCTCTAAAGCCAGCACCACGTGAATGAAATTGCCGAATCTGGCTGCAAGTTCGGGATGGACTCTCTCCTACTTTAACCACATTTGCAATTTTTCTCTGCCCTGAAATTGTTGGAGGATTAGCTGGGTGTGGTCTTGCCCTGAAGGTATTGATTCTGTTGTTTACTTGTAAATCTCGAGGCCTCACCTTAATCACTTTAATCTCACCTTTTGCATTGTTTACTTCTAAATATCTAGGCCTCTCCATAATCACTTTAGTCTCCTTATGAAAGGGAGCCTCTCCATCACATGACTTGGCCCCAACTTTAATCTTCCTAGTGTACTTTTCAGAACCAAACTGTACATTCTGCATTTCCTTCTGCCCCATTTGCTCTTTTTCACTGTAGATCTGTGTAATATTCACCATTAAAAGCCATGCTACCATTTCTACGTTAGGCTGTCTTGAAATATCCTCCACCAAAGACATTAATCCATTGCTTTTCAACTTAGCATCAGGCAAGCATTTGGGCTGTGGGCAAACTGCTGCCAGACTCTTTATCAAAATATCCTCTGGAACTACAATTTTTGCAGCAATGCTTTCTTCCAGGCTTCTACTAGAATGGCTCCTTAAGCTCTGCTTACAGTAATCAAAAGCTTTTCTAGCCCAAAGTTCCAAAGTCTTCCACATTTCTCTAAACATCCACATGGTCAGGTTCTTCACAGCCAACAGCCCATGCTCTGGTACCAAATAACTGTATTAGTCACTTTTCTGTTGCTGTGATAAAACACCATGACCAAAGGAACTTATAAAAGGAAGAGTTTATTTGAGCTTACGATTGATGGCTCCAGGGAATTAGAGTCCATTGTGGTGGGAGGCATGGCAGCTGGAGCAGCAAGCCAAAGGTCACATCTCGCAATGAGAACAGGAAGCCAAGAGAGCATGACTGGCTACCACAAGGCTTCTTAAACTCACTAAGCCTGCCCCCAATAACGTACCTCCTCTAGCATGGCCACACCTTGTAAGACCTCCAAGAACAGTGCCACCAACTGGAGACTAATATCTGAACACTTAAAGCCTATGGGGGACACTCATTCAAACCACCATACCAACTCTTCATAAAATACTTGAAGCAATTCAAAGGGCAGAAGAGAGGAGCAACAATCCTCAAACACCTAGGAAAAGAAACTAATAAAAACATAACCATAGGAGNGCTCCCAAGCTACTCGCCCAGGTGGCTTCTGGGTATCCTGCCCAAAGGCGCAGCCGCCCTGGCCGCCGGACTCTCCGGACCCTCTGGCCCAGCGCCCGGGTCCCGCCCTCCGATTCTACACTTTTGAACTTGTCTTATGTTTAAAAGATAATGCTGATGATTTACATAGAATGAATTATAGGAGTAAAAGTTGAAGCAACATTGGTGTGTGAAAAGATATAATATTATCCAGGTAATACACAATTGAGCATGACTAAGTGAAAAAAAGTTACTGTTTCAAGTAAAGTTACTGGTAGCAGATGGTGATCAGGTGAGGAAGACCTGGCCTTCTTTAGAAAGGAGACTCTGGATAAGCCAACTAGAGCTCAGGGAAGGAGCTGGCACTGAGGAGTGAGAAGGGAGAGTAATTTGGCACAATGGGGTCTATCATTAATGACAGTTGGTGTGAACTCCAGGGGCTTGCGTGGGGGAGGGGGTCAGCAAGAGAGGGTGACAAAGGAGAAGCCGGTATAATGGCAATTAAGCCTGACTGAAAAATTTTGTATGAAACACAAAAATAATCAATAAAAAAAGAAAGCAAATGAAAATTTAAAAAAATGATGAGAGGGAAAATGTGATCAGAAGGCATGATATACATATATTAAGGTATTGTTATGAAAATATTTATTTTGAGAAATTAATAAACACTAATTTTAAACCTGAAAAAATAATTTAACTCCTCATTTTTCCTTAGTAAATTCATTAGTGAGCAAAAGTAATTCCTTTTCCAAATTTTTCCTTTTTAAGATTTATCATAATATTTGGCCAACCTATAAACTATCACTAACTAGAAGATAACATTTACAATTGTGTTGATAACTTTCCTATCATCACAAATTCCTTGTTATTTATTTATTTATTTATTTATTTATTTATTTTTATTTTTGTATGCGTATGAATGTGTCTGCATGTAGGTTTGGGCACCCGTGTGGTGCACTGCCGAGGAGGTCAGAAGAGGGCGTCAGATTCCCCTGGAACTGGAGTTAAAGAGGATTCTCAGCGGACATGTGGGCGCTGGGGATTGAACCCGGGGCCTCTGTAAGAACAGTCAGCACTCTTAACTGCTAGGCCATCTCTCCAGACCCTCCTTGCTACTTTTATCTAGATCCCTGGCCTTATGCATATATACTAATACTTAAAAAAATTGTGTATAAGTTGTCTGACCACTTTGTAACCAGATTTATAAGTATGATTGGTTGTTTGATATGTGCCCTTGGACATATACATATGTCAAATGCAACACTCCAAATTTTTAATTTAATATAACAGTGTTCAATCATTTAACTTTTGGATCTGATGAAATCAAATTATATTACACTGACTTCTTTCTTAAAAAAAAAAAAACAGGGCATGGTGGCACATGCCTTTAATACTAGCACTTGGGAGGCAGAGGCAGCTGAATATTTTTGAGTTCAAGGCCAGCCTGGTCTACAGAGCGAGTTCCAGGATATCTGGGGCTACAGGGAGACCCTGTCTTGAAAAGACCAAAAAAAAAAA
>VZQC01009973.1:396380-434246 GCA_009823505.1 Rhizomys pruinosus
TATATATATAGAGAGAGAGAGAGAGAGAGAGAGAGAGAGAGAACCAAAGATACTACGATTTGAAAATGGAATCATCACATGATAAGTGAAAAAATATCTGAAATTTTATTAATCAAATTCAATATGTAGTCTTACCAGTGCTTCTTTGATTGCTTGTTTATGAAACATAATGAAATACATTGTATTATTTACTTATTTTTCTGGTGCTTTTATAAACTGTATGATCAAGGCAACTTATACAAGGAAAAGTTTGGGGAGCTTATGCAAAGGGATAAGAAGGAGTTCATCATGGTGGAATAGGCAGGCTGTGGCAACTGGAGAAGAAGGCTGGGGGCTCACATCATCAAGGAAACACAGGAAGGAGAGTCCAGACTGCAAGTGAGAGGAGGATATGAACTGTCAAATCCATGTACCACCATCAAATTTCTTCCAGAAAGGCCCCATCTTCTTAAGGGTCCATGATCTCCAGTACTTTTTTTAATATATTAATTTCTATTTCTTTTTTGTTACATTTTAGAGATAAAAATTACAATCGAGTAAGCTAAAACAGAAATAAAGTACCATAGTATAAAATATAATCCTATAATCACATTATATATACATATATATATGACAGAATATTTTAAAATTAAGTACTCATCTTTTGATTATTTAGCAATATAAGAAAAGCAAAAGTTTTTGGTATAATGACTTAATTAAAATATATGCATTGACTATTCTTTGTGTAGTACTTTATGACTTTATTTGTTGAATCAGTTAGTTTAGTTAAGATTTTTGCTTTACATGGTGTATTAGTCACTTTTCTGTTGCTGTGATAAACCACCATGAGCAAGGGAACTTATAAAAGGAACAGTTTATTTGAGCTTATGATTGATGGTTCCAGGGAATCAGAGTCCATTGTGGCGGGAAGCATGGTGGCTGGGGCTGGAGCAGCAAGCTGAGAGTCACATCTCGCAATGAGCACAGGAAGCAGAGAGAGCGACTGGAGACAGCAAGGCTTGTTAAACTCACTCAGCCTGCCCCCAATAACGTACTTCCTCCATCACAGCCACACCTTCTAAGACCTCCAAGAACAGTGCCACCAACTGGAGACAAAATGTCTGAATACTTAAAGCCTATGGGGGACACTCATTCAAACTACCACATGTGGGCAAAAATGAAATGTTGTCCATAGAACCTCAGGCATCTTACTAGCATCTACTTCGGTGAAAAAAAAAAAAAAAAAAAAGAAACAATTACTTCTCATGTAGCAAACATTAACAGCCTCAGGAAATAATGGGTACTTCATTATCCCTTCCCTCATCCATGTTGAGGGGCCCAATTTTTTTTTTTTTTGCACATTGTTACCAGTACCATAGCTCTCTCAGTTTATGAGAGCAATGGCCATGTCATACCCAGAAGATTATTTCATGGGCCTGCTCTCAATTTCCTGTTTGACATTCTTTTTACGTCTTCCACAACATTCTCTTGAGCCTTGGAAGAGGGGATAAAGGTGTCCCGTTTAGAGTTGAGCATTAAAAAGAAGACGTAAAAATAAATATTTAAGAATGACTTAGTCATTCAATTGATAAATTCTATTGATAGTTTATATAAAATTTCTCGTTTTATTTAAAATATAAATAAGGAGATCTCCTGAGCCCAGCGCAGGAAGAGGGGAGACAGGCTTGGAAACAAAAGTTCTTAATTCATTTGGAAAAACAAAAGACCCCGATAGCCAAATCAACCCTGAGTGAAAAGGCTACACAGGAGGGAACTCTATACCAGATTTTAACTATTACTACGGGCTATAGTCATAAAACAGCCTGGTACTGGCACAAAAACAGACCTGTTGACCAATGGAACAAAACCGAAGATCCAAATCTGAGCACATTTAATTTCAGCCACTCATATTTGACAAGGGGGCCAAGAAACCACAATGGAGAAAAGACAGCATCTTCAAGCAAAATGGTGTGGCAAACTGGATCACCATCTTGTAAGAATGAAATTAAACCCCTACCTCTCACCCTGTACAAAAGTCAACTCCAGATGGATTAAGAACCTCAACGTGAAACCCCAAACTCTGAAAGGTGATAAGAAAAAAGTTGGCAGCAGACTACAAGACATAGGCGTAGGAAAGACTTTCCTAAATCAGACAGCAGCTGCACAAGAATTAAGGTCGCAATTGACAAATGGGACCTCATCAAAACTCAAAGCTTTCTGTACATCAAAAGAAACAATCAAGGAAGTGAAAGAAATCCCACAAGAGTGGGGGAAACCTTCACTGCAGATACATCTGACAAAGCATTGATTTCCAGAATATATAAACTACTCAAAAAACAAAGAAAAAAGAAAACAAATGACTCGCTCAATAGAGGAGCAAAGAACTGAACGAAGAGACTTCACAAGCGAGGAATTAGAGATGTCGAGAAACACCTCAAGAACTGCTCAACATTCACTAATCATTAAGGAAATGCAAATGAAAACCACTTTAAGATATCATCTTACTCCAATAAGACTGGCTAGCATCAAGAAAACAAATGATACCAAGTGCTGGAGAGGTTGTGGGGAAAGGGGAAACACTCATCCACTGCTAGTGGGAATGTAAACTCGTACAGCCACTATGGAAAGCAGTGTGGAAACCCTTGGAAGACTTGGAATGAACTTGCACCCGACCCAGCCATACCACTCTGGGCATGTACCCCAAGACTTACGCCACACCACAGATATACATGCACGGCCATGTTTATTGCAGCTCTCTCACATAGCAAGGAGCTGACCAACCTAAATGCCCCTCAACTGACGAGTGGATAGAGAAAATGTGGTACATCTACACAATGGAGTTCTATGCAGCAGTAAAGAAAGACGACATCACGAGCTTTGCAGGAAAATAGCTGGAGCTAGAGACATCATGCTGAGTGAAGTAACACAGTCCCAGAAAAAACAACCGACGAATGGTATCCCTCATCTGTGGATGCTAGCCATGAACTACCCAGTTATAAGTATTTCTTGTGTAGGGCCCCCTGAGCTTTGTCAAAGCAGTTGGGCATAATACATTTTGGAAACAACAACAACAACAGAAAAAGACTGCATCAAAAGAACTGACTGAGACGGTGAACTTCTGCTCAAAACAGTCAACTTCCCCATGGAAAATACTGAGAAAGAACTGAGAGATGGAAAGCATGTTGGGCAGAAGGCATGAGCTCTGCGGGGTGGGGGAATGAGTAGGAACACGGGGCTTAGATTTGTTAAAAAATAAATAAATAAATTTATGTTAATATATAATATAATATATGTATATATATATTATATATATATATATATATAGTATATATATAATAAAATTCAGTGCTTGTCTATGTAGTAATTTACCCTCTACCTTTTACACTTAAGTGTAAAATTTGATTAACAATATATCGGCATTTCATTTCACTTATTAAACTTATTCAGTTTTTAGCTATTCTTGGAATTTAGGTAGTTTTTAATTGTACAACTGTTACAGAAACATTTTTATTATCCTTTCTTAAGACTAATTCTAATGTGAAAATTACTCAAAGAGTTTTTTTTTTTTTTTTGGTCGTGTTTTGAGACAGGGTCCCTGTAGCTCTGGCTGTCCTGGAACTCACCCTGTAAACCAGGCTGGCCTTGAACTCACAGAGATCCTCGTGTCTCTGCCTCCCAAATGCTAGGATTAAAGGCATGCACCACCACGCCTGGCATTTATTTATTTCTCTATGCGTATCAATGTACGGTCTGCATACGAGTTTGTGCACCCGTGTCGTGCAATGCCGTGGAGGTCAGAAAAGGGTGTCGGATTCCCCTGGAACTGAATTTCTCCTGGAATTGGAGTTTCAGACGGTTCTTGGCCGTCATGTGGGTGCTGGGGATCAAACCCCGTTCCTCTGTAAAGAGCAGTCGGCCCTCTTAACCGCTAGGCCATCTCTCCAGCCCCAATTACTTAAAGATTTTAAATCAACAGATATTAAGCAACTTTGATGTCATCTGTTACATGAAAAATAGTGCATTTTTGTAAATATTATATGGTAAAGGAAATTGTGTGTGAATGTGTATTATATTAAGCTTTCTTATGATACACAGAGTGAAATAATTTTTCATTTACTTAGAATATCTTTGACTAATATCATATAGCAGAATGCTAGTTCTGTGTTCTAACTCTTCTGTTTAAGAAGACTGAGAGAATATTTCATGATTCTGGAAAGAAATTATCTTGTAGCACATATAATTTCCCTTAGACTACCCTGACCTAAGAAATCCAATCCACTCAATGAAGATACAGAAGATGGAGTGCTACATAAAGAATTATGGTAAAGAACATCAAGACCAGAGATTAAAGAATCATTTTGTTATTATATCCACTAGACTCAGAGATACCATATGACAGTGTATGGATCAGAAATGGTCACTTCAACTGATGCCCTCCTAACTGTTGAAACACAAAATCATGATTGATATAATTGTGTCCCCTTTCATTATACAGCAATGTATAATCAAAACATGAGAAAATAAAATTTGAAAGTTCTGTGACTTATTTGGTCCAAAAAATTGGAGAAATGACATTTTGAAGCTAAGGGAAATCCAAATGCAGTATTTTAATTTTTTTATTTTCAATGGTTTGTTTTTGATAATTTTGTACATGAGTATTATCTTTGTATTATTTCCATGCATCTTAGCACCCCAACAACTCCTCCCATGTCTCCCAATCCCTCTCAATTTCTTATCATTTTCTTTCACTTTTAGTTTTATGTTTATAAACACACATGTATAATAAACTGCATCTATTTAGTCATGCTCTTGTGTACATCTGTATAGGGCTGCATCCCACACTTGTAATTATGTAACCTTTCAGGGAGCTAGACCCCAGAGAAAAAAATTATTCTCCCTTCCTCATCATCCTTTGATTACTTGTAGCTCTTCCTTTTTAGGTGGAACCTTGTTACATTATAGAGTCCATCTTATACTAATATCTATTTAGGATTTATTGAGTATTCTTCATGTGATTATATAGTAATCACATTGTCATTTCATCAAGCATAATGGATAAGCTCAATGTATGATATAGACTATGAGACAATAGACTGTATATAGCTACAATGTTTTGTTTAGGGCTATATTAGCTAAAAGGATAAGCATGGACACTTAGGATTATTTACTTTTTGGTAGTTTAGAGATTGACAAATTGAGATTAAAATTTGTTGAAGTTAACGACATTTTATACTGCTATACCTAAGCTGTATTGCATTGTGTCAGCAAGTAGATGGGTCAAGGTTAATTTAAAATGTCATGACATTTCTTACCATTTTAAAGTGACTTTTTTCTTGATTAGGCACTTGCTTAATCTCATTAAATGATTTATGAAGTATCTAAAAGCTAAATTAGTAAGACTCTATAGAGTTTTTATTGATGTTTTGTGTATTTCAGACATCATTTTTCAATTCTGTTCAGGCATATTCCCCTTTACCTTCCCGTCCACTTTACCCCTCTCCACCCCAGATCATGCATTCTGCCATAACTGTCCTGCATCTTTCTCTCAGTCTTTTTTTTTCAGCTCTTTTGTTGTTCTCTCCAACGTGTATTGCTACAGTACATATACATACACACACAGAGTTACTATAATATATAGTATATACTTTATATACTTAATATATATATATGACTTGCATTAGGGATTTTTCTTTCCTAAAAAGATGTCAAGTGTTTTCCTTAAGGAAGTTTTGAAGGTTCCTCCTTGGCAATGCCAAACAACCATCAATCCTGCAGTTTTTCTCCACATTGGGGTCTTTCCTTCCCGTGGTCCCCCAATAGAAGTCTAAATAAGCATAATATCCTGTCTTGATCCCCCTGTACTGGCTTCCATGATATAGCCCAGGCAGGCCAACAATAGCAGTCTGTATTCTGATGAGGCCTACACCCCCTGAGCTGTTTAGTCCACAAGCTGGGTATCTCAGTAGTCCCACATCTGCATTGAAGTTTGGAAGATTCTTGGAGAAGACATGAGTCTTACAGCCTAATCTGGCAAGGAAAAAAAAGACTGTGCTAGTCTTTGAGGAGTGTCAAGATTGGGTGGCAGCCACAGAGTAGGATGCTCTTGCCATAGTAGAATTGAAGACCAGCCAAACAACAGTACTCCATCTTTTTTCTTTTTGTCTTTTTACTAAGATCTCAAGTTTTATGCGTTACATTCTAAAATGAAAAGAGTCTCATGATACAGAATGTGCTCTAGCTTACAAGCAAACAGAGGAAGTAAACAAAAATGAAAGCAAAATAAACAAAAAGTCATGACCAAAAAATCAAAAGAGCAAGAAATGGTGAATGTGATCATGGGAAGACACCCATATTACTGCTTAAAAAAAAAAAAAAAAAAAAAAATAAAAAAAAAAAAAAAAAAAAAACCTTCTTTTAAAACAACGTCTAAAAGTACTGCTTGGACTTAAGCAATGGCGATTGCTGCTCATGTACCTCAATGAGCTACTTTGAACCTGTTCACACTTTTGCCATCCTCCTTCTTAGCAACTAAAATGGGAACCAATAGAGTTGCACAACATGCTTAGGGAGGTAGAACCAACACAATCTTGGGCTGTTTTCCTCTCTGAGACTAGGACAGGAACACACTGCTAATGTCAGCCTGTGAGCAATACAGGTTGATCTAGATAAAATTCACCCTTTCCTTTCCAAACTTTAAACTCAGAGTTGTGTGAATGCCCCATCTGGTACATAAACCAGACTGGAAACAAGATTATATATTCTGACAAAAACGCCACAAGTTCTTACAGCCTACAGGAGTGTTTTTTTAATGATACACTAACCATAGGAACTGAGGACACATAACTTCAGAGAAAAAAAGTAAGCATGTTCAAAGAATTCAACAAATTAAAAAAAAAATCAAGGACTCAAGAACATCAAAGAGAACAGTAATAAACTCTTGAATGCTGCCTCAATATATATATATATATATATATATATATATATATATATCCCCTCTTGAAATGACAGGCAATTCAAGAGATGAGAACTGAATTCATAAGCTAAGCTGGTGGTTCATGCCTTTAATCCCAGCACTTGGGAGGCTGAAGCAGACAGATCTGTATGAGTTCAAGGCTAGCCTGATCTACATAGTAAGGTCCAGAACATCTTCAGCTATAGGGAGACCCTGTCTCAAAAAGATTAAAGAAAAAAAAAAAGAAAATTGTATTCATGAGAGAGAAATATTGAAAAAAAATCAAGGTGAGATGAACATAGAACTGAAAATCTCAAGAACCCAATTTAAAAATAAACAAGAAAAAGTCATATTTCCACAATGAATCAAATAAAAATAGAATAATAAGACTTGAAGATAAATTTAGAGAATTGGATGGCTCAAGCAAGAATATGAAATAAAAGCTTTTGAAAGACAGGAATGGACTATACAGTGGCTGTGGGATATCACAAATCTATGTATCACAGGAATATAGGACAAATAAAAAAATTCACAACAGTGACATTGAGGAAAACTTCAACAGGATTATAGAAGAAATTACTTCAATTAAGGAAAGACATTCCTACACAGAAACCAGAAGCACAGAAAACACCAAATAGACAGGGCCAGTAAAAGAGTTCCTCATAGCATAGTGTAGTAAATACATCAAATACACAGAATAAATAGTAATGAAATTTGAAATTTACTTAAAAAACAAAACTCATCAGAATGAAATCTGACTTATCAATGCAAACGTTAAAATCCAAAATAGCCTGGAATAATGGATTTCAAGATTGAAGTGGCTACAGATACCAACATGAATTTCTTTACCCAGGCAAACGTCTATTATAGTTGAAAGAGAAAGACCAAATTTCTATGAAAGAAACAGGTGGAAAGAATTTATGTCCACCAAATCAGCTGTACAGAGAGAAACCAAAAGAATGAACAAAGTAATAACCATAACCAAGAGATTTTAGAAAGAAAAAATGAAGCTATTATTACAGCAAGAAGAATAGGATTAAGCATACAAACAGAAAATGAAATTTCAGTAACCAATACACATATTTTGGTACCCTCCATTCTCTAATAAAAAGAAATTATCTAGTTGAATGGATTAAGACATATTACATAGCTGGGCAGTTAAGAACAATAACTCTTCTTACAGAGGACATGGGCTAAATTCCCAACACTCACTGTCTTTAAGTACCATCTGTACATCCAGTTACAGTGGATCCGAAGTTCTTTTCTGACCTCCACATGCATTTCACCATACAAGTGTACCAACCTGCATGCATACATTATAATCATATAATAAAAATAAAAATAATATACAAAATAATTTAAAAAGAAATAAAACAATGTTTTATTGTCTATAAGAAACAGTATTATCTTCAAAGACAGAAAACAACTTAGAGTGAAATGATTTAATAAAAATATTCCATGGGACTGGAGAAATGGCTTAGTGGATAAGAGCTCTGACTTCTCTCATAGAGGACCCAGGTTCGATCCCCAGCACCCACATGGCGGCTGAAATCTGTCTTTGACTCCAGTTCCAGGGGAATCCGACGCCATCTTCTGACCTTCACGGCATTGCACGACACGGGTGCACAGACCTACATGCAGACAGTACATTCATACTCATATAAAATAAATAAAATTAAAAAAATATTCGAAGCAAATGTCACCAAGAAATCCACATTTCAGGAAAGACAGCATTTTCCATGTATAGATCTGTAAAAATGGGTTCTTCAAATGTAGAAGAATTAATTAGAACCAAATCAATCACCCTGTATTAAAATCAATTCAAAATGAATCAAAGATATTAATCTGAACCTCAACACACAAAACTCACCCAGTACCCAATAAGATATGATTAGGAACAGACTTTCTTAATCAGACTTCATTCTCACATGAATTAGGGCTAACAATTGAAAAATGACAGCACATGGACATAAAAAGCAAAGAAATATCCAATCCAGTAAAGTGGAACCAGACTGAATGGGAGAATATCTTTTCCAGCTATACAACTGTTGCAGCATATATTTGCAGAAAATATAAAGAACTCGAGATACAAAGAATTAGGAAAACATATGACACAGTTAAAATCTGGCCACAGAGCTGAGCATAGAGTTCTCAAAAGAAGAAATAAAATGGCTGAAACTTATGAAATAGTGTTCAACAGTCTTATCAATTAAGGAAATGCAAATCATCACTAGTTTAAGATTTCATCTTAATGAATAATATCTAGAAAATAAACAAAAACAAATGTTTGCAAGGATGTGGTAAAGTGGAACCCTCATTAACTGCCAGTGGAATTGCAACCTGTATCATCATTATGGAAATTAGTGTGTATAACTCCTAAAAAACTAAAAATAGTTCTGCAATATTATCCAGTTATACCACTCCTTAGCATATACCCAAAGTATTCAATACCCTACAAGAGAGATAATTATTTACTGTATTTATTTTTGCTCTTTTCACAATAGGTAGGAAATTGAACCAATCTAAATGCCCCTCCCTCAACAAATGGTTAATGAAAAATTGTATTTAAACTCTCAAGTTCTACTCAGTGCAAAGAAAAACAGAATCACTTACTTTACAATTAAACAGATGGAACTATAAACTCTTTTTTTAATTTTTAAAAAATTTTTTTATTTATTTCTGTATGTGTATCAATGTACTGTCTGCATGCAGGTCTGTGCACTCATGTCGTGCAATGCCGCGGAGGTCAGAAGAGGGTCTCGGATTCCCCTGGAGCTGGAGTTCTCCTGGAATTGGAGTTTCAGATGGCTCTGGGCCACCATGTGTGTGCTGGGGATCGAATCCGGGTCCTCTGTAAGAGCGGTCGGCACTCTTAACAGCTAGGCCATCTCTCCAGCCCAACAAACTCTTATACTAAGTGTTACAAACCAGACTCAGAATTAAAAGTTATACATATTATCTTCATATGCACATCCTAGCTCCGAATACATGTATATGAGGGTGTATCCTTTTAGAACCCAAAAAGGCAAGAAAATGGAAAGTTACCAATGGTGAAAAGTAGAATATTGAGAGAGGAGAGTAGCTGGAAAAAAGGGTCACTGGCAAGAAAAGTAGGGAAAATTGGAGAAGATAGTTTAAATGTGGAGGAATGTCAGAAGGCTATCCAGGGAAGAGAGAGGAAACAGAGCTAAATGATGCTTAGTTGGTATGAAAAGCCAAAAGCGAATGTTGTATTTAATAAGTCCACTGAACAATACATACATAATATAAATGTGAGTGCATGTGTATAGCTGATGGCTATATAATAACAAAATCACCATGCCAGGTGTGGGAGATTTCTCCTTGAGTTGCTAATCAGGGTAGATGAAGACACAACCGAAGTAATGCAGAATATTACCATTGTCCTTGATTGCCTCTCAGAACTTGAAAACAAGTCCTTATTGCTGAAGACAGAACATACTTTGAACACAGGACTGGGAACAACTTGCTGGAACTGACTTGGAACCCTCTGGCATAAAGATTAAATCTCATAGTATCAGATAATAGTAAGCGAGCTGCCAAAAGAGAGAACTAATTACTGGTGTAACTCAGCTATAAAGCCCAACAATTTATCTCTACTGTTGCAAGAGGGACACTTACTTTTATCTTGGATCAAACAGTTGTCTAATTGGAATTAAAGCCCACTCAATGTAAGAAAAATCATTTGTGGTACTGTTAATTTAGCCATATACATATTGCTAGAGAGGTCGAAGATCCCAGAGGAATCCCTTCCCATTATATATCCCTAGACAAATACAATGTGGTACATTTTCTAAATATTTATTCGTATACAAGTGTACCTCTCACAACTCTTTAAGGAACTACTTTTGGAAACAGGTGGAGACTACTACAAATTTCCCGTAACTGGTCAAATGCAAAAAATTAGTGACTGTGAGATGCCAAACCCTAAGTGACACATCTACAATAAAATATCTACACTTAAGGCATAGGAAATATGAAGAAAGAAGTGGAAGAATGAATACAATATTCAGAGGGCCAAGACATCTCCTGCCAGTTAATGCATTCTTAGAAGTGACACGGAAGCTCCACCAATAATATCCATAATTTGATAATATAACAAAAAATCTACATAATGATAAAACCAGTTAACAAACCAATGTGGTTGGGGGGAATATCACAGGGGTCCACCTCAAAGTGAATAGGTATAGGCAATTAATGTGTGCTGATGGAGACAATCCCCCCGCCATGGATCCAGAGACCAATTCCCTGAGGAGTTATCTAATCCCAAATACTTATACAGTTATCTAATCCCAAAACTTATACAGCCCAAGGCCCTCATTGTCCAGCTTCAGGGGCTTGTATGTACAATCATGTTGAACAAATAAGAGTTCAGTCTATATTTCTGTACTTTCATAATTCACCCCAATCACAGCCCTTACATTCTACCATGCCCCCTCTTCTGCAGTTTGTTCCCTAGGCGAGAAACAAACAGTCTACTTTCTCTGGAGATGTCATTTTGGACTCTGATCAGTTCAGGCTGTTTCCTTTCATGGGTTGACAGTTTATCCAGAAATAACCGTTTACTCCTACTGATGAAGCACAAGCAATTAGATATACAGGCATTTAAACAATACTAATTATTATGGTAGGTTACATTGGTATAGACACAGATGTTTGGATGGTATGCTAATCCATGGACTATAGCTTTTCTGTAAAAGATGAAAAGGTCTTTACTGTGGCTTATAACATCTCCTAACCACTGGAGGACGTAAGCTTGTGGCATCAGCCATGAATTATTCCTCCAAGGAGAGAGCTAGTAGCCAATTAGATTTAAAAAAAAGAAAATAAGCTCACAGAATGTCTTATACATGAATGTTTATACTAGTATTATTTATAATGGACAAAAAGTGAAAACCACACCAATGTCTATCAGTTCATAGATGGATTAGAAATTTTAATACATATGTGCTATGAGATTTTCTAAGTTTCTTTTTTAACTCGTGCATGAAATTATAAAATAGTTCATGCTAATGGAATCCTGTGTTGTATTTTGATAATGTACACATTGTATAAAATTTAAATGAAATTAAATATATCGAATTCCTTAAAAAAGAATCTATATTAATACTTCTTTAGCTCATAAGTGATATGAATAGGTAACAGGGTATATGGTCAATAAAATTAATCAAAAGAGAAATTGTTAAAGAATAAATTTTTGTCTCTCTAGAATATTGTAATTTGAAAAGTAAAATCTCCAGATTTTCTTCAGAATGGATATGCATTTTTAAAATTATAAACAGCAGTGTATAAGGACTGAAATTGTACTGCATCCTTAAAATTATTGGGAACTGCCTTATTTTTCCTTTAATAATTCTAAAAATTAGTGTCAATATTAGAGTGCATTTTTTGTTCAAAATCATTTTATTGAAGTTTTGTTCATTTCATACAACATTTCTTAATCAAATTTATACCCATGCCCCTTTTTTTGCCTCCCACCCCACCAGAGATCATGCATTCTGCCATACATGTCTGTCATATATTTCTCAGAGTTTAAAATTTTTTTCGATGCTGAAGTTTACTGTTTTGGGCAGAAGTTTATTGTTTCAGTCAGTTCTTTTACCCACCCTTTTGGTATTGTTGTTGTTATTGTTCCTTCCAATGTGTATCCCTCCAAAATATGCATAAATACATGCCACACATATACCAAGATTACGATATCTGAAAATAAACTGTAGGTTGGTTCCAAGACATATTGAGGGATTCACATTTTTGAAAGTAGAGTTGTATGCAGTTAAAGAAAATTTTATTTTACATTCCTATGTTACATAGAAAGTTGATAAACAACATCAGGTATTATATTTATTAAAAATGAAAGAAAAAATGAATAATTCAGTTTGCCTTACAAATAGAGATTTGGTGTTACAATCCACAAATGAAGGACACCATAAGTCATTTATTTTTCTGGGACTGTGCCACTTTACTTGACATAACAGCTTCTAGTTACATACATTTACCTGCAAATTTCATGATGACTTTCTTTCTTTACCAGTGTATGGAATTCTCTTGTGTAGATGTACCACTTTTTCTTTATCCACTGTTCCACTGTTCGGTTGAGGGACACTTTGCTTGCTTCCAGCTCTTTGTTATTGTGAGGAGAGCTATAATAAAGATAGACGTGCATGCATCACTGCAATAGGATGAGACTTATGGGTATATACACAGGAGTGGTATGACTGGAGGATGCAGGATTTGTAGGTCCAGCCTACCTTGGTTGAGAAACACACTCTTGTTTAGGGAGTCGCTTTTCTTACACTGAGTTTCATGTTTATTTGTTTTTCACTTTTTTTTTTTTTTTATTTTTTTGCTTGGTTGCACAAGTTTGCATTCCCACCAACAGTGATTCCTAGCTAGAGCAAAAAGATAAGAAAAGGAAATTAAAGCACTACTAATTGGAAAAGAGGAGGTCAAAGTATCCATTTTTGCAGATTACATGATAATCTACCTAAGGGATGCCAGAAACTCCACCAGAAAGTTCCTAGAAATGATTAACAGTTTAAATAAAGTAGCAGGATACAAAATTAACCTATTAAAATCAGTAGCCTTTCTTTATACCAACAACAAGCAACTGAAGGAGGACTATAAGGAGACATTCCCATTCACAATAGCCTCAAAAAATATCTAGGAACAAACCTGATTAATGATATTAAAAATCTCTACAACGAAAAATTTAAATCTCTGAAGAAGGAGATTTATGAAGACACCAGAAGATGGAAGAATCTCCCATCCTCATGGATTGGAAAGATTAATATAGTAAAAATGACCATCCTGCCCAAATAAATATACAGATTTAATGATTTAATGCAATCCTAATTAAAATCCCCATGATCTTTTTCACAGACCTAGATAAATCATCCTAAGGACTGGAGTGATGGCTCAGAGGTTAATATTACCAGCTGCTCTTACAGAGAACTGGGTTCTATTCCCAGCACCTACATTGCAGCTAAGAACTGTCTTTAAGCCAGGCATGATGGTGCACACCTTTAGGCCTCGCTCTAAGGAGGCAAAGGCATGTGGATTTCTGTGAGTTCAAGGCCAGCCTGGTCTAAAGAGTGAGTTCCAGGCCATCTAGAGCTATAGGGAAACCTCTTTCAAAAATTTCCTAACGTTCATATTGAGAAACAAAAGTCCCCAACTAGCCAAGACAACCCTGCGGGTTATCCGTAATGCAGGGAGGTTTACTATACCAGACTGCAAACTGTATTTCAGGGACATAGTCAAAAAAGCAACCTGGTAGTGGCATATAAAGAGACCCATAAAATAATGGAACAAAATTAAAGATCCTAACTTGAGCATGTAAAATTTCAACCACCTCCTTTTTGACAGTGGGACCAATAAGACTCAATGCAGGGAAGACAACATCTTCACCCAATGGTGTTAGCAAAACTGGATCACCGCTTCTAGAATAATAAAATTAAACCCCTACCTATCACCATGTATAAAAATCAACTCCAAATGTATCAAAGGTCTCAATGTGAAACCTGAATCTCTGAAAATGATAGAAGAAATATTGGCAGTAACCTTCAAGACATAGGCACAGGCAAAATTTTTTAAATCAGACAGGAGCTGCACAACAAATAAGGTCAACAATTGACAAGTAGGAACTTGTTAAACTCAAGAGCTTTTGTACAGTGAAAGATACTATCAAAAAAGTGAAAAGAAAACCCATAGAGTGGGAGGAAACATTCACCATTGATATATCTGATAAAGCATTAACATCCAGAGTATATTAACTACTCCAAAAACAAAGGACCAAGAAAACAAATGGCCCAAGAAAACAAATGGCCCACTCAGAAGATGGTGCA
Source organism: Rhizomys pruinosus (assembly GCA_009823505.1). Taxonomy (NCBI): domain Eukaryota; kingdom Metazoa; phylum Chordata; class Mammalia; order Rodentia; family Spalacidae; genus Rhizomys; species Rhizomys pruinosus. The sequence goes on from VZQC01009973.1 coordinate 411,174, forward strand.
AAGAGATGAACAGAGACTTCACAAATGAAGAAGTAAAGATGGCAGAGAAACATCTTAAAAAGTTTTCAATATTGCTAATAATTAAAGACATGCAAATTAAAACCACTTTAAGATTTCATCTTACTCTGGCAAGATCAGCTATGATCAAGAAAACAAAGGATAGCAAATGTTGGTGATGTTGTGGGGAATGAGTGTATTCTTTTTTAAGAGATGAACTTGAAGGTACAACCAACCCAAGTGAAAAAGGCATGACCTTAGAAATATGAGACAGCTGTTTCCCAGTAGGTCCACTTCAGGAAGGTACTTCTCTAAGTCTATGACCTCTCCAGCCATGTGTACTTGAGTATGTTTAAAATACCACACATAACCCCCCAAAATTTCTCTTTTCTTTATACTTGTGTCCACAATAAAATAAAATAAAATAAAATAAAATAAAATAAAATAAAATAAAATAAAATAAAATAAAATAAAATAAAATAAAATACTACACAGGCATTTCCTCCTGTTAAGCAGGACTTAAATCAAATGGGATAGCTGTTGATTACCACCCCAAGAAAAATGAGACATGATTGCATTAATGGAGGTAATCTGGTGCCATAATAAAAATTCACGTAAGTATTTGTGAGAAAATATGATTATAACTCTTGTATAGTTATCAACAAGTAGAATTTCTCAATGCGTATTAAGGGTATGTTTAATTTTGTAAGAAGCTTTCAAACTGTCATGGAAATTGGATGTGCCATTCTGCATTCCCACTAGGGATGTTTATGATCCATGGCCTTGCAGGCTTTGAAATCTGTTTTGTATTTTGGTCACTGTAATATGTGCTGTGGTATTTCATTATTTCATTTTCTATTTCATAATGGCATAAGAGATAGAGTGTTTGGTAATAGGTGTATTTGAAACCAGAAATTCTTCCTGTTGGGTATCTAATAATGTCAATGGAACAACCCTTGATTCTGTCATTTATTGACTTATTAGTGAATTTTAAGATCTTTTCATATATTTTTTAATATTTATTATTGAAATTTTCCCTACGCCCCCATACTCCCCTCATAGGTTTTCATTCATTCTATCATACACATTAAGAACTATCAAGTAGAGTTTGGGTACCATGTTCTCCCTTAGTAAGCTCATCCACTATAGTCTACTCAGCCTATCTAGATAGAGTCCCTTGCTTAAACATCAACTCTCGCTCACCCAGAAGTGATCAGTTGCTAATAGTTCTTCAGCTAAGTTTGGGGTCTTTTGCCTTTTACCTACCTCTATTCTGTTTTTTTCTCTTATTAGATATGTATGAGATTTGTGCATGCTGACATCATTGCTGTAAGTTCATATGATCTAGGTCCAGGAGCACTGGAATGCTTTCCTTCTTTACAATCATGCATTAATACTGGCTCTGATAATCTTTCCACCACCTCTTCCACAATGGTCTTCGAGCCCTGGGTGGGAGAGGTTTAATATAGGAATCCAATCAGGGGACCCACACTCTGCAGACTCTTATACTTTACACTCTGGCTACTTGTGTCCTTATTTGGACATTCCATTCTGTTGCATGTCACTGGTGAGAGTATAGAGATGTATTGGTATTCTCTACATCCTGTTCTCCTAAATTCTTTTTTTATTGATGCTTTGTGTATTTCATACATCATTTTCCAATTCAGTTCAGGCATATATCCCTTTCCCTTCCCCCCACCCCACCCCTACCCATCCCAGATCATGCATTCTGCCGTAACTTTTCTGCATCTTTCACTGGTTTTTTGTTTTGTTTTGTTTTCATTTTTTTTAACAATAAGTGATAATTTGTGAGTATAAGCATCCTTCATGTAAAACCAATTTGCAAGCAGTTGTGCCCAAACCCACACAGCTCATGGGTCCCACCATCCAGCAGTGTGGGGGGGGGCTTGTATGTTCAATCAAGTTGATCAAATGAGTGTCCAGTCTATATTGTAGTTTCACCATTCACCCCAATCACAGCCCTTACATTCTACTACGCCCCCTCTTCCGCAGATTGTTCCCTAGGCTTAGAAAAGGTGCACAGGTGGATGAGAAGCAAAACAGTCTACTTTCTCTGGAGCTGTTGTCTTGGTCTCTAGTCAATCCTGGCTGTTTTCTTTCATGTGCTGACAGCTTGTCCAGGCATAACCTTTTGATTCTACTAATGAAGCACACGCAATTAGATATATAGGTATTTAAACAGTATAATATACAACCTTTCAATCCCACTAATGAAGCACACTCAGTTAGATATATTGGTATTTAAACAGTACTAATTGTTATGTTAGTTTACTTTGGTATAGACACAGATGTTTGGATGGTATGTTAATCCTGTTCTCCTAATTTCTATGACAATTAGGTGAAGAGGATCCATTACAGACGTGCCTGTTAGGGCTGGCCGTCGTTCAGACACATTTCTCTCTGTGTGACCAGTTGTGAAACTTTGCAATAGTCTCCATCTGTTGCAAAAAGTAGCTTATTTGAAGAGTGATGACTGGTATACTTCTCTGTAAATATAATGATCCTTATTTTGCATATGGTAAGAAATTCCATTTGTCTAGGGATATGATGAGTGTCTTCTAGGGTCTATGTCTTATCTAGCCATGTGTATTTGGCTATGTTTATAGTGTAACAAGATCTACCTTTCATAGAAAGGGCTTTAATTCCAATCGGGTAGCTGTTGATTACTCCCAAGACAAAAGTACTACTACTATACCACTATAGATTGTTGTGCTGTTTGTTGTTGTGGTTACTAAGCTTTAAATGCAGGAGTTGTACTATTTAACGGTTTTAGCACCTTATACAGTACTCTCAGGTCTATGAGAGCTAGGCTTCAGGGAGGGGGTTACTAGGTTGCTTATTGATTTATTGTCCTATGTCCTGTATCTGAAGTATGTACTCTCTTCAGCAACAGGGTCCTACGGTCAGGTTTTAGGAGACAATCAATGGCTGTGGTAAAAAACATGTGTCATTTGAGGATTCTTTTTGAATACCTTGACAAACAACTCAAAGAGATGTTTCTCCTGTCTGGAACTGTGTTTCTTATTATATAGCCTTTCAGGTAATCACATGTGCATGGGTTCAGATGTCGTAAGTATGTTTCTCAGTAGGTTTATCAACTAATACAATTCCTTTTCTAATTGATTTTAATACAAATGAATAATAGTAACATGGAAAAATGTTATCTGGGGAGAAAAATACAATTTCTATTCAGGAACTAGTGAGATCTTTCACCAGACAAAGGCTCCTGCCACCAAGCGTGAGTACCTAAGTTTGATCCGCAAGACACACATGGTGGAAGAAAAGGACCAACTCTTGCAAGTGGTCCACTGAATTCATACACAATCATCTGTAATGTGAAATCATCCTCCAACACTAAATAAAGTTAGGTTTTTTTTAATTAAACAAATGATTTCTGGGGCTGCAGATATAACTCAGTGGTTAAGAGCATCAACTGCTCTCACAGAGGCCTAAGATTCAATTCTTAGCACCCACATGGTGGCTAAGAATCATTCTAAACTCCAGTACTAGAAAACTCCAACACCATAGTCTTACCTTAATGTCATTAACTGATATGGGTTCACTAACATATATGCAAGAAATATACACATAACATAAAATAATAAATAAAAATTTATACCCCCCCAAAACAAAGAATTTCTATGTAGTTATCAGTAAGGAACCATGCAAAATTTAATCTGTGTGTATAATGTGGAGTTACTAATAATTTAAAATTTATTTTGTAAATATTGAAAACAGAAAACTAAAAAGTTATAAAAATTTTATACTGTTCTCATTATTTATGCTAATATAAATATTTATAACTAAATTCCAGAATTTAGTTGAAATGATATGGTACTATATATAAATGGTACATGTTTTCATATGGGTGCTTATGTCTGTGTCTATGGGGATGTGTATACATAAATTGACTTAACATGTTATCCCTGAAATGATCATTTAAGTGCATCAAAGATACTTTGCAAAGGCTAATTAATTTTATTTTTTATTCACATATTCTACCTCCAGATACAATTTAACTTTAAAAAATATTTGGTTGGGCGTGGTAGCACATGACTTTAATCCTAGCACTTGGGAGGCAGAGGCAGGTGGCTCTTTGTGAGTTCAAGGCCAGCCTGGTCTACATAGTGAGTTCCAGGACAGCTGGGGCTACAAGGAGACGCTGTCTTGAAAAGACCAAAAACAATGTTTATCATGAGGATTTTATATGTCTTAAAAGAAGATATAGAAAAAGGTTTTCAACATTATAGTATTTCTTACGAGTAACTCAGATAATCAGTACTCCATTGGTTCTTGGTCTGGAAACCTTGCTAAAAGATTTAGAAACATCAGCAATTTGAAATACATTCAATTTAATGAAAACCACTTAATCTTGAAGGTTGATTTTTGTCTTATTTCTCAGTAGTTATTTAACAATACACATAAACATCCAATTATTGTCATTTGTAAGGATGGCACTCAAAGAGTCCTGTCACTTAATTCAGAAAGTAATACAGTTTCTATAAATCAGCACAAAAATGGTACTTTAGACTTAAACAATTCAGTAGCAAGAAAATTAAAAGTTTGAAGGGATTACAGAAATGGGTCTAATAAAAGTAGCATATGGAATATTTAAATCAATGGACTACCCAGTGTTCTCAATCATGTTAAGATTCTTCATTTCAAGTCATTCATATTTATGTGCATTGTGTACTATATAATTGCATATATGTGTATATAATTGACTGTTATAAGCCTCAGTAGATAAATTGGCATTCTACAGAATTTTTTTCTTAACTTATTGTTGAGCTTTTGTGCATTTTATATAACATTTCCCAATCAGATTTAGACCTGTTTCCCCATCCATGCCCCCTTCCACCAGAGCTCATGCATTCTACCATACATGTTAAGTCCTTTCTTGCATCTTTTTGTTAGGCTTTTTTTTAACTTTTTGATGCAGAATTTTATTGTTTTGTTTATTCTTTGAACAAGTCTGTTGTTCCCTTTAATTATATATTAATACAAAAATGTATATATACACTCCACACATATAACAAAATTACAAAGTCTGAAAATAAACTACAGGCTAATTCCAAAACCCATTTAGGATTCATATTTTAACAGTAAAGTTGCATGTTGGTAAAAAGAAATATAACTTTACATTCTTAAGTTACACGACAAGTTGATGTATGTTTTAATGTTCTTTGAAGGAAGAGATTTATTATTTCTCATAAATCTTAGAACATAGGAAAATGGAGAACTGCAAATTATGTCTGTATTAGCATCAGTCAATGTAGTATTATTTTTACTAAAAATGACAGCTGTTCCCTAGTTATTTCCACTAAATTCTTGTTTTATCTAAATAGGGCCACCACCTTGTAATCACATTGAACTTTAATTGTGGTACCCTTTCTTTCTTAACTGGAAGGAAATTCCATCTTGGGAACACATCAAGTCTTTTTATACAGCCTCCTGCAGGGGATCACTCATGCCAGGTTCCATATGTTTAATCAGGGAGAGCCTGTACCTTTCCTGGACATCCATTTTTGGTCTTTGTGTCACCTCACCTATTGAGAGGCTTCTGGCTGATTCTCTGCAGCTGTCTCTGTTCTCCTGGAGGGAGAACCCAGAGAAGAATTTTGGGGAGACTGCACACTTCTCTGTTCCAGGGGATGAGGATCTGCAGGGTCCAGGACTGGTGACCCTTGGAGTCAAAAACTCCTATGGTGGATAACTGCTATGGGCAGAGGAAAAAGACTCCTGTCTGCTTTCTCCATTTTTATCTTCTGTCTCTGCCTGCTCCAAATTTCTTTATTACTATTACTTTGAAAGGTCCTGTAGCAATCAACTGACACATTTTTCTATTTCCATTTTACAACAATAAAGACAAATGAGGACAGGGACAGAACAGACCAGACAAACATAAAGTGGCCATGCTCACATACCAGATTCCATAGAAACCAATTGGTGGTCAGAGGATGGCTCATCTCTGCCCCTGGAAACTAGATCCTTGATCCTGTCAAATCTCTCAAATATCCCCAGAATTGTCTGGATCCAGGAATGTACCATGCTACCTGCAGAGGGTTTATCGCAATGGCTGATAATTTACTTTTCAGTTTTTAGCCAGTCAGTGCTATGGAGTTCCTGAGGGCCTAAGAATCAGTGAGATTCCTCCTGGATCTGGCCTGCCCCTTAAGCAGCATCAGGGTCAGGGTCTAAGTTATTTTTTCCCAGGATCTAGATTGGAACTCCAACTGATGTGGAGAGACCACTGGGAGAAAAGTACAAACAGACTCCAGGATTCTGTTAGCCAAATAGGATTTAGTTTGGTGTGTCTAGTGACTGGACACCAAGTCAGGATTTGAACGGTGCTACACCTACTCAGAGGCAAGTTATAAATACAATATCCCACAGGATTTTTTTTGAGAAATTCCAATCAGAAAATAAAATAACAAAACCTCAGTTCTTGCCTGCTGCAAGATTTCAAAAGCTAAGATTGTAAAACATGTACAAAGGATAGGAAAAATAGTTGACTGGTAGTCACAAGAAAACTAAAGAAAGTGGTTTACAAAGGTCAAGATAACCAGCTGACTTGTCCTGGACTTTTTTCTCTTGGCCAGGGTTTAAAAATTAAGATGGAGTCACTAAAAGAAAATGGGGTTACCAAGACTGTGTACAATATCAATTGTTTATATTGTTTTCTAAGTGCATGAAATTTAAACTTAATCTATTTACAGCACTTCTACTTTATAACATAGTATATAGCCATGGTTTTGATACTTAGTAATAAATATCTTTTTTTTTTAATTTCTTCTTTTTTTTTAATTTTATTTATTTCCATATGTGTATGAATGTATTGTCTGCATGCAAGTCTGTGCACCCGTGACGTGCAATGCCGCAGAGGTCAGAGGAGGGCGTCGGACTCCCCTGGAACTGGAGTTCTCCTGGAATTGGAGTTTCAGACGGCTCTCGGCCGCCATGTGGGTGCTGGGGATCGAACCCGGGTCCTCNGCAACGCCGCGGAGGTCAGAAGAGGGCGTCGGACTCCCCTGAAACTGGAGCCCTCCTGGAATTGGAGTTTCAGGCGGCTCTCGGCCGCCATGTGGGTGCTGGGGATCGAACCCGGGTCCTCTGCAAGAGCGGTCGGCGCTCTTAACCGCTAGGCCATCGCTCCAGCCCCCAGTAATAAATATCTTTTAATACCTTTTTCTTGTTACAGTGAAAAAAGCCCCATAAAACTGATCAAGACAGAGTTTCTCTGGCTTGAAGATCCAACTTTCCAGTTTCTCCAGGTCCATCAGGTGGTCAGGACTTTCCCTAGGAAGGTAGGTTCCCCTTATGCTAATAGCATGGGTGGAATATGTAGTGTGTTAGATTGTGAACTTTTCCTTACCAGAATCCCTGCCTCTAAGTGCATCTCTTGTGTAAAAAGTAGCACCAATCATTTGGTTCTCTGTAAGTGTTGACTGCTTTTCTGAGAAAAGCATAATCTCTCATTTTCTTTATACCACTTTTCTAACCATCCTTTCCCTAAGATTTATGGGCTGTCCTGATGTTTTGTGTTTCTCTATCTTTTCTCTGTCACTACCTTCTCTGGCCATGTGGCTCCCTGTTTGACAAGTATATGACTTCCAAGAAGATTCTAAACTAGCATGTGTTTATGATTTTTGGATTTACCCCTTCCATTCCCTCCTCAAAGCAGCTGCTGAGATTACCAACTTGCTTGCCCTGAGTATTTTTCCTGAAATTCTAAGAAATCCATCCTAAATCTTCCTTTTCATTTCATTCTTAATTATTTTCAAGGAACAATTCCATTTATTATGGAAAATAAGTGAAAGGCAAGTAAACATGTCATTTTACTTATTCAGAGTTAGCTCATTAGGATTTCATAAGTAGTAGAACAGAGATAATTCATAGAAACACACTAACAAGGAAATTAAGTATCATATGTTTGGGGCTAGAGAGATTGCTTAGCTATTAAATGGTCAGGCTCAAAATCCAAATTTAAATTATTTTATGAATGAGACTAAGGACCCTCTAGAGGACATTGTTGTTCCCTTATATCAGTCTTAGTTACTATTCTTGCTGCTGTAATAAAATAAAATGAGAAAAACAACTTAAGAGAGAAAGGATTTATTTCTGATCGCTGTACCAGGGTCTCATTCATTATGGTGTGGAAGTGATGGTGGCAGAAATTGACGCACCTCCTTACATCCACCATGGTTAAGAAGCATAGAGAGAAAAATGTTACTGTTGCTCTCATCTGACACATCAATTATTTGGGCTGCAAATAAATATTCCTCTCACCTAGAACAAAGGTTAAATTTAAACTGACTAATTCTCCCAAAATTACCATGGATAAGGTTGCTTGTTAATAAGTAGAGAACATAATCCCCATGCTCCTTAAGAGAGATTTCTCATAAATTATATACCAATATTATGAGAGTATGATAGTGATATGAGAATATAAGAGTGTTTGGGGGAGCAACAAAGCCTTTCTTGGCTGTGTTGTGCTTAGCGTAAGATGGTATGGTCCCAGAAAATCAACAGCCATCAAAATCACCTCAAGCCAGAGGCTTTTAAGTTCTTGTCTCATATTTAACAAACAAAATTCACAGACCACAGAGGGTGAATTTTACAAAGGTGTATTTTATTATAAGGAACTTAGGAGAAAGAAAGTTCCCTGTATAATAGGGTGGATCATCTGGAGTGATGTACCATTGAGCCTCATTTCTTTGGCATTAATAAGGCTTCAGTAGAAGGAAGAGAGGAGGAGATATGACCTGGTCAGTCTACTTCTCATTCTAGATGTATAGGTCCTTCAAGTTTCCAGTAATGTCCTCAGTATGGCTTCCAGGACCAGGCAATTCCCTTATGGAAAATTATCAAAGAAAACATATGATCTTTTTAGTATCCCCAGACTTTATCTATGGTGGAAGCAGAGAGATATCTGGCTTAGTTTTGTTGAATAATTATTAAGACCCTCACTAAATTGCTGCCCTTTGGCCCCTTTCTACAGCCCAGCTTCTTGCATGACTACAGCATACCATGCAATTGTCTTCCCCAATATGACACAACTTAGACCACATACTCCTTCCTTTTCACAAAAGGGAGAAAATATATATTTAAGAAACACAGTTTATAAGAGAGTTTGTTTTTCTTCATATTGCAGGATGCAAGGAGTTGCCCACCTACTCTGGACTCTGAGCTACAAGAACAGGAATTCCCTCTCAGGTATATTCTCTCCCCAAGTAAAACTGATATTATTTCTTTAGAGGTTGGTTTCCTTCATCTACTTTCCCAATTCATATTTCCTTAAACTTTGTGCTTGAAGTCAGTGAGTGAATTCTCAACAAGACCTGGACCCTAGCTGATATATCTTTTTAACTTCCTTTCTTTCCATTACCCCATGATGCATTCAGGATTAGGACCATTCCTAAAACCCACAATGGCTAGGCTGTGCCAGAAAGTAGCCAGCAATTTCAGCTTTCACTGTATTGTTCCATAGAGTACACAAGACTTTGTATCAAAGTCTTTAGTGACTGGTTCCAGTGTATCAAAGTCTTTAGTGACTGGTTCTAGAAACCTACTGCCAATGATCAATCCTTGTGTTTCCTACAGTTGATCTTGCCTCTCTGACTTTCTGTCACACACTTTCCATGCCAGCCCATTCCAACCATCATTAGCCGTGCTCAGCCCAACATCAGTGTAAGTACCCACTGTCTGCCTACATGAGACCCAAGGATGGACATTACAGACATTTTGTACTCTGCATCTATTTGATAGATCCCTCAGGGACCTACTTTTGGGGACCCCCTCATGAATGGCCTGAGATTCTGGTCTCTGTCCTCTCTTGCTTGGCTTTTTTCTCAGATGATGCTCTGACTCAAATCCCAGCTTCTTATATCTTGGCCTGGCATTCTTATCAAAAACTTATCAAAAGAAATTTTATTAATTATTGTCTTTAGTCTGGTCATTATACAAATTAAAGAATCATTAAATGTGGCTTGAATTTGGAATATTTCATTAAAAGTTCTACTGGAGCTTGAAAATTTGACACACACGAATAGCAGATGGTGATGGGGGGGTCCCTATGTCCAAGCTTTCCTCAACTTCTGCTCTCATCATTTACTCATCTTTACAGAAATGTCTAAAAAATCTTCATGTACTGTTTGCTCTCACTGACAATCTTGCTCTAGAGATGGGATTGGCCATTCCATTTCTGACTCAAGTATATTTATCTCACAAGGAAATCCAAATTCTTTCCAAATTAGGCCAATGCCCAGAATCTGTGACAAGGACAAAGATAAACGGTTAAATTATAATTTAAGCATGCAGAGTCTCCAATATTAAATTTGGAAATTAGGATTAGTTGAAATGATATTCACACTTGCATCAAGATTTTCAGTGTAAAGGAAAAAAATAATATTTATATAAATATGACTCATCCAGAGATTTTTGTTAAAAGCATATGTCATTTTACTAGTAATACTGTCATTGATCACAAAAGAAGTACTTTGTGATATCATTTGTAGAAATTGTAAACTACATTAATGTATTGATTGCTTTCACTGGGAAGTTTATGATTCCTGTTCCTACATGGAAGCTTATGGTGCTAAATCAGCCTTGGTAAAAAGCACTTACTTTACCACTTATGCAAGAGATTATTAATTATCTTAAATATCTCAGTAAAAGATTTATATGGTGCATTATTTCAGGAATTATTTTGGTAGCCAGTATCATACATACATCAGACTCTTCTGTTGTGACTTTACATCAAACAGTACAAACAACTTGCTTTATCCAAAAATTCTAAAAGGATGTTACTGAAATTTTGATTGACCAAATTCATATTAATTAGGAAATTTTGGGAGAGATCCAACAAAAGATTCTTTTTTGTGGATTAGGGAACCAGTTCAGGACTTGAGATGTCACACAGATTTCAGTGTCATTTTAGTGTTAAATCTGCATTACATATGTTTCATATAATGAATGCTTACACAATTTTCAAAACGTTAAATATCACTTACTATACTTTGGTAATTCTTATAATGTTTAAAATTACAGAACCTGTAGCAATAGTTCAAGTACAAATGTTGGTGGTGAACAAATATGAAAAATTTTACTGCTTCATTAAACACCCTCAAATATTTAAAATTTTTGTCTCTTGTAGATCCTTATGCCCTAAATATGAAAAGTAGGTCCTCTGAAGTCTTGCTCACCCACAATGTCTCATTAACTTTGTTTGTCAACTTTGTAGTAGTAACTATTAAACTCCTTGCAATATTTTCTGTAAATTCAGTTATCTAAAAGGTACCCTACTCCCACTGCAGCAAAGTTGTGGGATTATCCCACTTGGGAAACTGTTACTAAATTTACTAGTCTGGATCCTAATACCTTAGAGGGATAATTGTCCCCATACCTGCAGTCTATTAACCAGTCAACCACCATCCAAAACCTGGAACCTCTGAAGCCTGGAACTTGGTCCCCAACCCTTACAGAAATATCTCCTAAAAACTGTCCTTCAAGATCTCTAATAACTGAAAAAAAGAGCAGGAAGAGAAGGATAAAGTTAATCACCAAATACTAGTCACTTCTAATGCTATGCAACCTTAACCAAGCCTTGCCAAAAATTAACCCCACAGAATCCCAAACTCTACCTGATACTTCTGTTGTACTACAAATAGGTACTGGGCAAAAACATGTCCTAAACATAAGCTACCCACGAATTGTTTTCACGCTTGTGCTCAATGAAGATATATAATATAGATATATAATAAATATATAGTTATAATATAAGTTGGAGAGAACAACAACAAAAGAACTGGGGAAAAATAAAACCTCTGGAAAGACTCTGAAAAAGACGCAGGACATATATGGCAGAATGCAGGGATGTGGGAAAACAGGATGGGTAGCATTCTAAGCCAATGGTACCTCCTTGGCCACATCCATGGGGCGGGGTGTAGTGACGAAAAGTTTAGGATTCAGACCTGAGAATTGAGTCATGATGGAAATTTAAGCAAACATCTTGGAATAAATGATCTCTCTGCATTTGAACCTAAACATGCATCCATGTGGTGTGCTTTCCTGCACGTGCTTTCCACATGGGTCGTCCTAGTATTAAAAGGGCCCAGCCACAAATCTCAGCATACTCAAACAGTGACTCAGGTGGGGCGGGGGGCATGGAAAGGGAAGTGACTCTAGATTCCATTGAGAAATGATGTATGACTGTGATGTTTAATCCTGGGTGTCAACTTGACTGGACTAAGGAACAAAGAAGAGAAAAAGGATATTCAGATTGGACGACCTCAACCTGGATCGCCCACCCCAAATGTGGGTGTTACCTTCTGCCTGCAGGCAGTATTAAAGGCCCCTTTTTTCCTGCAGCTTGCTTCTCTCACTGGTGAGCTTGTCTTGCTGCTGTGATCAACCCTTCGGAACACATCGTGTACTGAGACCAGCAGAGCTCCTGGAATCCATCGGGCCTTCAGCACCAGATTGGGATTACTGAGAAATCCAGCCTTGCAGACTGAGCAGTTCCCTGGAATCTCAGCCTCTCCAGTGCAGTGCATCTACTGTTGGACTCCATGAAATCTGTCATGTGAGCAAATCAATAAATTGTATATAGCTATATATTCGTCCAGTTGCTTCTGTTTCTTTAGAGAACCCTGACTAATACAGATTTTGGTACCAGGAGTGGTTCTAGAGAAACAGAATTGAGAGGATGAACTTGTTTAGTGGGTTTGGTAGTTTCTGGAGCCAGCTCTCAAACCCAATGAAGCCTAGAGTTACTGAAGGCTCTCCTGGTGGCAAGAAAAGGAGTGATAATCCTTGGGGAAGACTATTTGATGTAATTATGAAGCTAGATTCTTTTGACTCACACAACTTGCTTCTTGTGAGAAACAAGGAATTTAGTGACTCTCTATATAAAACATTTGAGAAATTGCAGAAAAGTAAGGAAAATAATGATGCTGCCTGGTTGCTCCTAGCATCTCTGGATAAATTGATAGAGGAAAGTAAGGAGTTCAGTGATAAAAATAACCTGCTCTAGATTCGAAATAACAGTTTAAAAGTTTCCCAGTGTGCTCTGGAAGAGCATCTTCTCTCCAGTAGCCAAAGAGGTAAAGTGGCAAAAAATTAAGCTGGAGCCCTTATTACATGTTTGGCTGATTTACAACACAAATTTAATTCCCAGCCACGAAGAATGTCAGCAGTCGAAGTGAGAACACTGGTGGGCAAAGGGTGGAGCCCTGAAACTTGGCATGGAGATATGTGGGAGAACCATGATGATGAGGATTTTGAACCCTCGGATTCTGAGGGATTTTCTTTATCTGAGGAATTTTCTTTATCTGAGGAATTAACCTCCCCACCCTCAGCAGAGAATCCACACCCTGCAGATCCCTCCTCCCCACCCTTGCCTGAGGAAACTAATCTCCCCCTCCCAGTGGGAGCTAATGTTCCTCAGGGCCCAACAATTGTTGCCTCTAGACCTATAACCAGACTGAAGGCTAAGCAAGCCCCTAAAGGTGAGATAGAATGTGTGGTCCACAAGGAGGTGCATTACACCACTAAAGAAATTAATGAGTTTGCCGATTCATTCTGGCAGAAGCCTAAGGAATATGTGTGGGAATGGATTTTAAGGGTGTGGCATAATGTGGAAGGAATACAAAATTGGATCAGACTGAATTTATCGATATGAGCTCAATGAGTAGAGATTCTAGGTTTAACATGGAAGCTCGAGTGGTTAAAAAAAGGCGTTAAAAGTTTATTTGAATGGTTGGCTGATGTATTTATTAAAACATGGCCTACTTACAGCAAGTTAGAGATGCCTGATATTCCTTGGCTTTGTATCAATGAAGGGATTGTGAGGGTTAGGCAGATGGGCATGCTCTAGTGGATTTGAAATGTAAAACCACATTCTCCACAATATGAGGACCTAGAGGACATGCCGTTCACTGAGTTTATAAGATGGAAAGTACTGAGAGACACACCTGAACATTTGAAGAGCTTTGTGTTTGCTCTATTTCTTATGCCAGATCTTACAGTTAGAGAAGTTGTTGCTCGATTGCATAAATTAAATGTACACGTAATAGGTTTAACAGGACCTCAGGGTAGGCCTCAAGTGGCAGCACTGAATCGCCGAAGGCCAGATGAGCTTAGTTACCATAATTATCATAATAGGTGGCAAAGGCAAAACAATGCCTATAATGGCATGACCCAAAATGATCTTTGGAACTGGCTAATTAATCATGGTGTTCCCAGAAACCAAATACATAAGAAGCCTACTAAGTTTTTATTTTATCTGTATAAGCAGAAATGCTCTAGAACAAATGACTGGAAGTCAACATTGAATTTCAACAGTAGTGAATCCTGTCCAGTTAACCAGTTTCAAGACTTGAGACAGTTCACAGACCCAGAACCCCTTGAATGAAGGGGTGGCTGGGTTCCAGTGAGGAAGGACCTTGTCACAATACCAAAGAGTTATGCTGTTTGCCTTCCTTCTGTCTTTCCCCAGAGGGACCTGAGGTCTTTTACTAAAGTAACTGTACACTGGAGAAAAGGAAATAATCAGACATTTTGAGGCCTATTGGATACTGGTTCTGAGTTGACACTGATCCCAGGAGACCCTACAAACATCGTGGCCCTCTGGTTAAAGTAGGGGCCTATGGAGGTCAGGTGATAAATAGAGTTTTGGCTGAAATCCCACTCACAGTGGGCCCAGTGGGTCCCAGAACTCATCCTGTGGTTATTTCCCCAGTCCCAGAATGTATCATTGGGATAGATATAATTAAAATTTGGCAGAATCCCCACATTGGTTCCCTGACCTGTGGAGTGAGGGCTATTATGGTTGGAATGGACAAATGGAAACCATTGGTGTTGCCTCTATCAGGGAAAATAGTGAACCAAAACCAATATCATATCCCTGGAGGGATTGCAGAAATTAGTGCCACTATCAACGATTTGAAAGATGCAAGGGTGGTGATTCCTACTACATGTCCATTTAACTCTCCAATTTGGCCTGTGCAAAAGACAGATGGATCATGGAGAATGACAGTTGTCTATCGAAAACTCAACCAAGTAGTGACACCAATTGCAGCCACTGTACCAGATGTGGTGTACTTACTTGAGCAGATTAATATGTCTACTGGTACCTAGTATGCAGCTATTGACGTGGCCAATGCTTTCTTCTCAATATCCATTCATAAAGACTACCACAAACAATTCGTTTTCAGCTGGCAAAGCCAACAGTATACCTTTACTGTCTTACATCAAAGGTATTTTAACTCTCCAGCCTTGTGCCATAACTTAGTTAGAAGGGATCTTGATCGCCTGACTCTTCCACAAAATATCACACTGGTCCACTATATTGATGATGCTATGCTGATTGGACCCAGTAAACAGGAGGTAGCAGCTAGCCTAGACTTGTTTGTAAAGCATATGCACATGAGAGGATGGGAAATAAACCCAACTAAAATTCAAGGGCCATCTATCTCAGTAAAGTTTCTAGGGGTTCAGAGGTGTGGCGCATGCAGAGACATTCCTTCTAAGGTAAATAATAAGTTGTTTCACCTGGCCCCTCCCTCCACCAAGAAAGAAGCACAACGTTTAGTGGGCCTTTTTGGATTCTGGAGGCAGAACATTCCTCATCTGGGTGTGTTACTATGAACCATATATCAGGTGACTCAGAAGGCAGCAAACTTTGAGTGGGGCTTGGAATAGGAAAAGTCTCTTCAACATGTCCAGGCTGCAGTGCAGGCTGCTCTGCCACTAGGGCCATATGATCCAACAGACCCAATGGTGCTTGAGGTATCAGTGGCAGATAGAGATGCCGTCTGGAATCTGTGGCAGGCTCCCATAGGGGAATCACAGAGGAGGCCCTTGGGATTTTCGAGTAAGGCTCTACCTTCATCAGAAAACAACTATTTTCCTTTTGAGAGATAACTGTTAGCCTGCTATCGGGCCTTAGTGGAAACTGAACGTTTGACAATGGGCCACCAAGTCACCATGCCACCTGAGCTGCCCATCATGAGCTGGGCCTTATCTGACCCACCAGACCATAAAGTAGGACATGCACATCAACAGTCCATTGTCAAATGGAAGTGGTACATACGTGACAGGGCCCAGGCAGGCCCTGAGGGCACAAGCAAGCTGCATGAAAAAGTTGCCCAAATGCCTATGGTTCCCATTCCTGTTACAATGCCTCATGTGCTTAAGTATGCACCTATGGCTTCCTGGGGTTTGCCCTATTATCATTTGACTGAGGAAGAGAAGACTAGGGCCGAGTTTACTGATGGTTATGCATGCTATGCAGGCACCATCCAGACGTGGACAGCTGCAGCATTACAGCCTATTTCTGAAACAACCCTAAAGGACAATGGCGAAGGAAAGTCTTCACATTGGGCAGAACTTCGGGCAGTGCACATGGTTGTGCATTTTGTCTGGAAGGAGAAATGGCCAGAGGATCGAATATATACTGATTCATGGGCTGTAGCCAATGGTTTGGCTGGATGGTCAGGGACTTGGAAGGAACATGACTGGAAAATTAGTGAGAAAGACATTTGAGGAAGAAGTATGTGGATGGAGCTCTCTGAATGGTCAAAGGATGTGAAGATACTTGTGTCTCATGTAAATGCTCATCAAAAGGTGATCTCAGCAGAGGATGAGTTTAATAATCAAGTAGATCAGATGACTCATTCTGTGGATATTCAGCCTCTTTCTCAGCTATCCCTGTTGTTGCTCAATGGGTCCATGAACAAAGTGGTCATGGTGGCAGAGATGGAGGTTATCCATGGGCTCGACAGCATGAACTTCCACTCACCAAGGCTGATCTGGCTACAGGTGCTGCCGAGTGCCAGATTTGCCAACAGCAGAGACCAACATTGCACCCCCAATATGGTGCTATTCACCGGGGTGACCAGCCAGCAACCTGGTGGCAGGTTGACTACATTGGAGAACTTCCATCATGGAGGGGACAGTGTTTTGTCCTTACAGGAATAGATACTTATTCTGGTTATGGGTTTGACTTGCCTGCACGTAATGCTTCTGCCAAAATTACATTACAGAATGTCTTATCCACGATCATGGTATTCCTCACAGCATCGCTTCTGACCAAGGAACTCACTTCACAGCCAAAGAAGTGAAACAGTGGGCCCATGGTCATGGTATCCACTGGTCTTACCATGTTCCCCACCATCCAGAAGCAGCTGACTTGACAGAACGATGGAATGGCCTCTTGAAGACATTGTTACAGTGCCAATTAGGTAGCAATACCATAGAGGGCTGGGACAAGTTTCTCCAGCAGGCAGTATATGCTTTGAATCAGCGCCCACTATATGGTACTGTTTCTCCTATAGCCAGAATTCATGGGTCCAGGAACCAAGGGGTGGAATTGGGAGTGATTCCACTCACTATCACCCCTAGTGACCCAGTATGAAAATTTTTGCTTCCTGTACCCATGACCTTGAATTCTGCTGGTCTATATATTTTGGCTCCAAAGGGGGGAGTGCTTTGGCCAGGAGATGCAGAAAAGGTTCCATTGAACTGGAAGCTAAGACTTCCCCCTGGCCACTTTGGGTTTCTGCTGCCATTAAGCCAACAGGAGAGGCAAGGAATAACAGTAGTAGGAAGAGTGATTGATCCAGACTACCAGGAGGAAATTGAACTTTTTCTCCACAATGTGGGCAAGGAAGTTTATGTCTGGAAGGCAGGAGTTGCTGTAGGGCGCCGTGTGGTGCTACCATGTCCTATGATTAAGGTCAATGGGAAACTCCAACAAGCCAAACCAGACAGGACAATAAATGGCCCAGGCCCTTCAGGGATGAAGGTATGGGTCCAAGGGAAAGAGCCAAGACCTGCAGAGGTGCTTGCTGATGGTGTAGGAAATACAGAATGGGTAGTGGAAGAAGGTAGTCATAAATATCAGCTGAGGCCACAGGACCAGTTGCAGAAAAGTGGATTATAATATATATTAACTTTTGTGTTACTTGGTTAAGAATGTGCTTGTTCATATATATACATATATTAAGCGGATACTTGTTTTGTTGCTTTTTGAATGTGCAACTGAGATAAGTGTTAAGTGTTGTCATATTTAGGTTATTAGATACTGAAGGAGTAAGTGTTCCTCAAGAACATTACCACCTACTCTAAGATATAATGCTTTGCTATTGCACATGAGACTCTTATAACCTGTTAGGTGGAATTATGACCTTGCCATTGTTTGCAACTGACATTTAAGCATAACATAAGGAGAGGTTATTTATTTGGTGTCAAGTTGACAACGGGTGGACTTGTGATGGTTAATCCTGGGTGTCAACTTGACTGGACTAAGGAACAAATAAGAGATAAAGGATCTTCGGATTGGACCACTTCAACCCGGATGGCCCACCCCAAATGTGGGTATTACCTCCTGCTGGCAGGCAGTAATAAAGGCCACAGCAGAGGGAGCTGGTCACTTTTATCCTGTGGCTCCCCTGTCTCACTGGGGAGTTTGTCTTGCTGCTCTGATCAACCCTTCGGATCCCAGAGTGTACTGAGACCGGCAGATCTCCTGGAATCCATCGGGCCTTCAGCAGCAGATTTGGACTAATGAGACATCCAGCCTTGTGGACTGAGCAGTTCCCTGGATTCTCAGCCTCTCCAGTGCGGCGCAGCTACTGTTGGACTCCTTGAACTCTGTCACGTGATCAAATCAATAAATTGTATATAGCTATATATTCTTCCTGTTACTTCTGTTTCTTTAGAGAACCCTGACTAATACAATAACCTATGGAAAAGTTTAATAATAATAAAATAAAAATAAAAAAAGAAAATAAACTGCCTTCAGGGACGATGCCCTCCTCCTTGTTTCAGTGTTCTCTGCCCTTTAAAGAGGGTTTTCCTTTACAACTATTAGAAAGAGGAGGCCTGGGTTCCTTAGCCTCTGCCCCTGGAACCCTGGATTATTTTGACAGTGTAGGCTGTCCTGTTTGTTCAAGGATGATACTGGGACTAGTCCATCTACACACAAGAGTTCACTCAGGATCACTTGGAACTCTTCAGCTAAGCATTCAAAATGAGAGGTGGAAATTCGCCATAAATTAATGTTACCGTGGAATTTTTGGGTCTCTTTTGAGATTTTATTCTCTTTAATAAAATAAATTTAAAGTGGCCTCAGAAGGAAGCAGTAACAACTTTGTTAGAGTTTGAGGGAAAATTAATGTATGCAAACTGAAGATGTTAGCAGCCGCTGAAAAGACTGAATTGGAGAAGTGAAATAGAAAACTTCAGTCATGATTTTTAGAGTCAGTATCTATGAAAGCCAGGATGTTCAGCAACGCAGATAGGCAGGCAAATAGCTATGTGGTGTAAGAAGAGGGGAACACTAGAGAAAGAGTAAGAACGCCTAAAGTTTCTAGAGAATGTGCCTTTAAAAATTTGGCCAGCATCTGGGGAAAAAAGATAAAAAGAACAAAAGGGGAAAGCATGCTTAGTGCTCAGCCAGGGATCTGACTTGACAGGGCACTTGATTCCATGTTCATGATAAGCACTAGCCTAAGGATTGCAGGAGGAACACATGGTTAGAAATAGAAACAGCCGGACACTGTGACACAAGTATTTAATTCCAGCACTCGGGAAGCAGAGGCAGGCAGATCTCTGTGAGTTCAAGGGCAGCCTGATCTAAGTAGTGTGTTCTAGGAGAGCTGGGACGACAGAGAGACCCTGTCTCAAAAACACTGAAAAAAATAGAGACAGAGAGAGCTTATTAAGAAAGGAAAAAATCTACTGAGACTAGGAGTGGGCTGCTGAGCTGAGGGAAAATGATTGAAAAGCTTGGACCTGGAAAGACACAAGCATTTATAGGATTTTGACACAGCACTAGCTTCTCCCAAGTTTGTATGTTGAGGGCTTTTCTCAGAAAGGCTCTGTCTCTTATGTGACACCCAGGTGAGGAAGGTATTTCAGGGTATCTCTGAAAAATGTCTTCATATGTTAATCTAGATATTACATTCTCCAGTCCATATTCTCCTGCTACAGAAATACAGGTCATTCTAAAGATTTGGCCTAAGGGAAATAGAAAGAAACAAGAAAAAAAAGAAGGAAAAGAAGGGAAGAGAAAGAAAGAAAGAAAGAAAGAAAGAAAGAAAGAAGAAAAAAAAGAATGAGGAAGGAAAGAAGGAAGGAAAGAAAGGAAGGAAGGAACGAAGGAAGGAAGGAAGGAATGAAGGAAGGAAGGAAGCGAGGGAGGGAGGAAGAAAGGAAGGAAAGGGAAATGGATTGCTTATCTTGTAGTAAGGAGAATCCCAGGGAGCACTATCAGGTTTACCAGTTCTCTTCTTTGATTTTCTTGGAGTCATAAATTCAGAGCAGAGGCTTTGGTAAAGTAATAACAAATACTTAACTGTTATCATAAATATGTAGACAGATAAGAGAAGAATGTTATTTTAAGCAGCTATAAGTTAAAAAAAATAAGTTAAAAAAAGCTTGAATATTTAACCATTAAGTAAACCCCAGGTCCAGAAAACATTATGGTGCAGCTAGTGTTCTTAACAATTTAAACAATCTCATACACACTAGATACAGCAAGTAAAATAAAAATTAATTAAGTAAATTTTACAAGTATTACAAGGAGAAAATTGGGTCTCTTTTAGGACTTTTAGTCTCATTCATAAAAGAATTTAAAAATGGACTCAAACAAGAAGCTTTAGGATAATGTTGTTATAATTCTAATGAAATGAAATCTGCACAGCAGGTAAGCTGTAAATTTCAGCTGTTCTCCTAAAGAGAATGGAGGGGTGAAAGAAAAAAATAATTAAAGTCTTGCTGGTTAGAGCCAGCATGGAGAGCAGACACAGGGTGAGCAAACAACCACACTGCAGCAAAGACTTCTAGAGAGCCACATGTCTGTGGCTTGGACCAAAAACACTGCAGTAAGGAACAGGGATTTGGGGCAAGAAAAATTCACTATCTCATTAATACACTAGCTCTTCTAGCTATCCTTTTAGAATGAACAAGCGAAGTCTCCTTCCTAGGGGTGGTCCTATGATCAGGTCTTATGATCAGGTTCTATGATCAGCACACTGGAAAGTTAGTACTATGCTCAAGCCAATGATTTTTATTACCTGATTTCTGTTAGGAGGCTTTTTTGTTTCTTTAACAATATTTTAATATGTAGCATAATATATAATTTTTATATTATGCATAACTGAAACATGTTTCCATAATTTGATATAAACAGGATTTCAAGTTTTACATATTAATTTATTTTCTATCATTATTTTTATATTTATAAGTTTGCTGCCTTACATGTATATTAGTGCACCTGTGTCATGCAATGCCTGTGTGTATTAGAAGAGGGTGCTGGATCCCCTGGGAATGGAGTTATGGACAATTATTAATGTTGATGTACTTGATGGGAGGTGAACCCAGGTCTTCTGCAAGAGCAGCCAGTGCTCTTAACTGCTGAGATATCTCTCCAGCTTCACATATAGTAATTTATGAATGAAATTTTAAATAATAAAAAGATAAAAGAACACTGAATTTCCTTTTTTAATATTTTATTTATTATTTTTACTTTATGTGCTTGAGTGTATTGTCTGAAAGTGTGTAAGTGCACCCATGTCAGATTTTCCTGGAATGGAGTTACACCACCATGTGGATGTTAAAAGTCCTAGAGGGAATAGGTCTAGAGGTTACATACCTGACAATAAGTAAAGCTATATATAACAAAGGCAGAGCCAACACCGTTATAAAATGGAAGTAAATGGAGTAAAGGTGGAAACATTTCCATTAAAATTAAGAACCAGAGAAGGCTGTACACTATCTCCAATGGTTTTCCATATCATGTTTGACACTCTTGCTAAAGCAATAGGACAAGAGAAGGAAATTAAAGGAGTATAAATTGCAAAAGTAAAGATAAAATTATCACTCATCGCAGATTAGATAAAATTACACATGAGAGATGACAAACAATCCACTAGAAAAATGCAAAAGAAGTGGGTCCTGGGTTTGGGGTCAGGCGTAGTCACCATTGGCTGGTCCTGTGCAGGGAGCAGCCCGCCACTGCTGCAGGCAGGTAAAAACTTAGGGCAGTGACACATGGGTGCAGGACAATTGATTTGCTGAGTTGTGGCAGAGGGGCCTAGATCTGACTCCTAAATCCCACCAGAGCATGACTGCATGGCTGGGTGGTCCTGCCCCCCGGTAGTTGCAAGCGGGTCCAGGGTTTGGGGTCAGGCATAGTCACCATTGGCTGGTCCTGCACAGGGAGCAGCCCGCCACAGCTGCAGGCAGGTAAAAACTTAGGGCAGTGACCCACGGGTGCAGGACAATTGATTTGCTGAGTTGTGGCAGAGGGGCCTAGATCTGACTCCTAAATCCCTCCAGAGCATGACTGCCCGGCTGGGTGGTCCCGCCCCCCGGTAGTCGCAAGTGGGTCCTGGGTTTGGGGTCTAACCCCCCCCCCAGCCAACAACTGGAATTGAGGAGAGATTATCTAGAGGATTAAGAGAACATCCAGAACAGGAAAGGAAGAGACTTCCAGTATCCAATATATAAACAAAAGTGAAAGCCTGAAACCTAGAAAAATCAACAATCCATAAACAAGGAGGAGAGAAGGAACAGAAAATAATAATAAAAAAAAAGCATTGGAAGGAGGCAAGCAAAATAAAACAAGCTTTCAGCCTTCAACAAACTGAAAAGATATTTGGGATTTGAATCACAAAAGGGAAACCCACATGCCAGGGAGACGAAGAAGTGAAGACATGGGAAAGGTGCAGGATAATTCCGCACCAAGCTCTACCAACCTGGTAGGAGACAACTACAATCAGATCCCACTGGAGGTGACTCCAGAAACAGACCTCAGAGAACTAATTGCAGACCTATGCAGAGAAATTAAAGAACATAAAGAAGAATTCAGAGAAGTAAAGAGAGAGAATGAAAAACTGAAAAAGGACCTAGAGGGTTACAATGGCAAACTAAAGGAAGAACTCAGAGAAGTAAAGAGAGAGAATGAAAAACTCAAAAAGGACCTGGAGGGATACAATGACAAACTAAAGGAAGAATTCAGAGAAGTAAAGAGAAAGAATGAAAAACTCAAAA
>VZQC01009973.1:444554-548865 GCA_009823505.1 Rhizomys pruinosus
GTCAACTCATGAAGTTTATTTGGTTCAGCTACATCAACAATATTAATTTGAGAAGCTAATCTATCTGCCATGGCATTCCCCTTGGCGAGGAACCCGGGCAGATGAGAATGACTCCTTACATGTTGGACATAAATGGACTCCACCCGGCCCTCCAAAAGAGACCGAGCTTGTATCATGAGAGCTGATATGGGGTTTCTGTCCAGTCTTATATGTGCTCCTCAGAGAGCTGGCAGAAGATTTGTCACATATAGGCTATCAGGTATAAGATTAAAAGTTTGGGTGAAGTCCTGGAGGGCCACTGTGGCCGCTAGTAATTCCTTGTATTGTGTGGGCCCTTGTACGTCTTGGGTCCGGACCTTTACTGGGACATCATGGTTTCCTGGGGAATAGGCAACCTAAGCCCCCCCTCCTCTTCCTCCATCAGTGAAAACATACAAGGCATTGGCCAGAATCTTTTTGGAAAAGAGGTTGTTGGCTACTCATTTAATGGGTAGACGTTGGAGGAGTGTGGCCCATGGAGAAGGGCCGAAATGGCAGTCCAGACTACCCAGGAATACCTCCAAGGCTAGTGGTAACCGAGTGTGGGTATTTAATGCCCATTCCATATCTTCCATTCGGACGGGTATGGCTATAGTATCAGGGTCTTTACCATAGTGTCTGATTGCTAAATTTCTGCCCTTTTTTATAGCATCAGTTATTTGATCTAAGACCGTGTATACCCTCGGTGTTCTGCCAAGAGAGGTATGCACCCATTCCAATGGTTTTCCTTCTTGGACTAACACGGCCATGGCAAGCTCCTTCCCTGGAAAAATCCAAAAAGTAAGGTCTTATCTTTTATCTAACCTCTGTAGCTTGGCAGAAAATAGGGCCCTAGAGAATTGATCAAAGATTTGTAAATGTTGCTCTGAGAGTTCAACCTCCCCTCCACAGCCCCCCCTTCTCTAGGAGGGAAAAGAGGGGGAGGAGGGTCTCAGTAGAGACTCCAACCCAGGGCCTGAGCCAATTTATCTCCCCCAACACCTTTTGTAATTGGGTGATTTCAAGGTTTTTAGGGATAGAGATGGAGGGGAGGAGAGGTCTGACAGCAGTAAGGTGAAGTTCCACGCCCAGTACCTTGAGCGGGGGCACCCATTGTACCTTCTCAGGGGCAATGGCAAAACCAGCCTCCCCAAGGCGATCTGAAATTTTGTCCATTAACTGATGGAGCTTTGGTAAGGCCCTGTGACCCAAGATAAGATCGTCCATATATGCATACAAAAGGATGTCACGGTCACCATAGAAAAAGTCCTGTAGTAATGTGGCCAGATAATTTTGGCAAAAGGCCGGACTGTTTGCCATCCCCTGAGGAAGGCCCACCCACTCATACCTTTGGTCAGGGCATGCAAAGTTAGTTGAGGGGACAGAGAATGCGAATTTGTGACAGTCTTCTGGATGGAGGGGGATGGAGAAAAAACAATCCTTAAGGTCTATTACTGCTAGATGGAACTCAGTGGGTATTGCAGGAACCCAGGGCATTCCCCTTAGGGGGGCCCCAGCGATCTCCATCCTGTCGTTTATTTTTCTCAAGTCTTGTAACATCCTCCATTTGCCTGAGGGTTTTTTTATTACGAACACAGGGGTATTCCATGGGCTCATCGAGGGACGGATACGCCCTCGGGCCAACAAGTCATCGATAATGCCCTTGAGCGCCGTCAGCTTCTCTTCCTTGAGGGGCCACTGCTCCACCCAGACCGGTTTACCCGGTTTCCATATAATTGGTGGAACGCGGGGGGCAGTGGCCTTTAGACTTGGGGGTACACCTTAACAAGATCTTTCCTAACCCCGTCCGAGGGGCCGGATATACTCTCTAATGGGTCTTCAAAGAACCTGTTGTGGTCGGTGGTAAGAACTACATCCATCTGGGCCATTATGTCTTTTCCGGCCAAGTTATCCTTTAGTCCTTGTACCACCAGGGGTCGGATACGCCCTCGTTCACCCTCAGGCCCCACCCAGGGGAGATAGGAGGCGGTTTCCTGAGCTTTGGAAGTCCCTCCTACTCCAGATACGTGAGGTCCAGGGACTAGCTCCCAATGGCTGGGAACCTCTTCCTTTTTTAAGACAGTTCTATCAGCCCCCGTATCCAAGAGGCATTTGAAACTTTGTCCCCCAATAGCGATGACTGTCTTAGGACGGGTAAAGTCACATAGAGGAACAGTCCAGTTGACCGGGCAAGGATTTGGTCTAATAGGACCCATATCAGGGCCTTGCCTCCTTGGTTGTAACGGGGCTAGAGGCTGCCCCCTCTCTAGTTTAAAGGCCTTCCATTGATATCATATTTGGACTGGCAGTCACGTTTCCAGTGATACCCCTTTTTACATCTAGGGCAAGGAGCGGGGGGCAATCCCTGATTTCTCTGCCCTTTATCGGGTCTTTCTTTTTCTGGGCATTTCCTGCGAAAGTGACCTTCCTTACCGCAGGCAAAACATTTCCCTCTTGATTCGGCCCTTTCTGTGGTCTTTGTTTCCTTTTGGAGAGATAAAGCTTGGGCCAAAGCCACCGTGAGGGTTTGAACCTTGTGAGATTGAGTTCCCACGTCCTGGGTGGCTATTATCCAGGAATGCATTGTCCGGTCCCTGAGGCCGGCACAGGCCTGCCTATGGTCACCATTCATACCTTCCCAAACGGTCAGCTTAATGAATTGATCTCTTATGTCCCCAGGGGGCAACTTACGCTTTATGCTCCGCTCTACCCTGTCGATGAATGATGGTAAATCCTCCTCGGACCTCTGCCGCAGCCCCGCCATGGGGTTTTCCGTGGGCCCGGTGTCTAGCTTAGCCCACGCCCGAATTCCGCAGTCTCGAACTTGCTCCCTATATTGGGGAATCTGTACCCGAGATTGTTCAAGCCCGGTAGCATACCCAGTTTGGGTTCCTACCAGCATTCCCCAAGTGATGGCTACTGGGGGGTTAGCAGCGGCATTGGCTTCAGCCTGTTCCCTGCATTCCTCCCGGAATAGAGCGACCCATCTAATAAAGATGGGATTAGGAAGTACCGCTTTGGCGGCATCCATCCAGTCCTTTGGCACACAGGGATGATAGGCGACATCCTGTAGGAGGGTGGTCGCCCATGGGGAGTTGGGACCATCCTCTGCCACAGCCTTTTTGAGTTCTTTTAGGTCCTTGGCCTCCCAGGGGTACCAGTCCAAGGGTCGGACAGGGGTGGGATTGACATTAACCGGAAAGGCTTGAACTAATTTAGGAGTGACCCCCCCTTTTCGCACCTCGGCGTAAGCCGGTGGTGGGGAGAGTTCCTCAGAGAAGCGTTGTTCTGTCTCTCTGGCCTCCTGCCTCAAAGCCGAGTAGGGGGAAGGGATGGGGCCCGTGGAGTCTGGACACTCAGGGGTCGATCCCTTGTCTACCACCCGTTCGGTTGCGAAGGCGTCCCAGGCCGTATCCTCCTCCCCGAGACCAGGGGATCTCTCAACCTCTTCCGAAGCTGAAATTCCACCCCCAGGAGGTGGAAGGGAGTCGGGGTGAAAAGTGGCTTTAAGCGCCACAATCATGGGGTAAAAGCCCAAAGGGGGTTCTGCTCCGAGAATCCTTTCTCTTTCTCTTGCCAGCTTTTCTATTCACCCCCAAACTTCCCAGGAGAAAAGGTTGGCCCCTCTTACCCAGGGGACCAGAAAGAGGACGTGGTCCCAGGCAGACTCCGCGACCGCATCGGTCAGTTCTAACCCCCTGGATTTTAACATCAATCTCAGCGCTTTAAGTGCTGGGTCATTTTTTCCCATTGCGTTTCCCATCACCGGGACTCACTTACCCGAAAGACCGATTGGCCCCAGCCATATTGCTAGCCGTTAGGGCCTCAGGGGGATCTTTGAGCCCCACGTTGGGCGCCAGATGCGGGGGTCGTAGAGAGGTGGTAGGCAAAGACCACCCTCTCCAGTTTCCTCACCGCCGAAGATCTTCACTCTGTCGGCCCTGCCCATGATGGAGTGGAGCTGGGGAGAGTAAGTGTGCTGCCAAACCGAAAGTAACCACGATAGGGAGTTGAGTCAGGGTGTTACAGCTCAAGCTCACTTTATTGCAGGTTTACAGAGGTTTATAAGCCGTGCTGGCTTCCCTACTGGGGTATGTGTCTCTTCCTAATTGATCCTTTTAGGAGGCTTAATTTACAAGTCCCTAATTGATCCAATCCCTTCCCTTCCTAGCATAGTCCCTAATTATCATGTTAGTACGCGGAAGTAAAGAAGTGAAACTAGCCTTCCTTGCTCGATGGGCGGGGGTGAGTTTGCGAAACTCTAGCGCAGGCTTTCTTTTGTCCTTCAGGCCTATCTTCTCAGCTATTCCATGCCATCATAAACAGAGGGAAATCTTCCAAATTCATCCTATGCAGCCAGAATCACTCTAATTCCACAACCAAACTAAAGATCCCTACAAAAAAATTTCAAACCTTGAAGAAGGAAATGGAAGAAGAACCCAAATTTGGTATAACCAAAAAAGAAAACTGTAGACCCATTTCATTAATGAACATTCATGTGAAAATACTCAACAAAATACTGGCAAACTGTATACAGGAACACATAAAAAAATCATCCATCATGCCCAAGTTAGATTTATACCAGAGATGCAGGGATGGTTCAACATACATAAATTAGTAAATGTCATAAAACACATAAATGGACTGAAAGACAAAAAGCACATGGTCATCTCAATTGATGTTGAAAAGACCTTAAACAAAATTAAGCATGCCTTCATGTTTAAAGACGTAGAGGGAATTGAATTGGAGGGAACATTCCTTAATATAATTAAAGCCATATACAACAAACCCACAGCCAACATCATTCTGAATTGGGAAAAAAATTAGAAGCTTTCCCCTTAAAGTCAGGAACCAAGCAAGGCTACTCCATATCTCCACTCCTTTTCATCACTGTGCTTGAAATGCTCTTTAGAGGAGTAAGACAAGTACTGGAAATTAAAGGATTAATTGGAAAAGAGGAGTTTAAACTATCCCTTTTTACAGATGACATGATAGTTTACCTAAGGAAAAATAAAAACTCCACCAGAAAACTTGTAGGAATTATTAATAGTTTAAGTAAAATGTGGGGATAAAATCTAACCTACAAAATTCAGTAGGCTTTCTTTTTACCAAAAACAAGCATTTGGAGTAGAAATACAAGGACACATTCCAATTCACATGGGGAAAATGACCATCACAAATAAGGGAAAACATTTGCCTTTTCTTTTTTTCTGTGACTGTGTTACTTCACTTAGCATAATGGCTTTGAGTTCCATCCATTTAAAGTTCATGGTATCTTCTTTCTTTACCTCTGCAAAGAATTTCATTTTGTAGCTGTACCACATTTTTGTTATTCAGTCATCAATTGAGGGACATTTTGGTTGGTTCCAGATATTCATTATTATGAAGATAGCTGCAATAAACATAGCTGTGCATATATCATTGTAGTAGGATGAGTCTTGTGGGTGTATACCCAGGAGTGGTATGACTTGGTCAGGTGGTAGGCTCATTTTTAGTCTTTTAAGGACTCTCCATTGTTCTTTCCATAGCAGTTGTATGAGTTTACTTTCCCACCAGCAGTGGATGAGTGTTCCCCTTTCCCCACAACTTACCCAGCATTTAGTGTCTTTTGTTTTGTTGATCTTGGCCAGTCTTATTGGAGTGAGATGATACCTTAGAGTGATTTTCATTTGCATTTCCTTAATTATTAACAATGTTGAACACTTTTTAATATGCTTCTCAGCCATCTTTACTTACTCACTAGTGACGTCCCTGTTCAGCTCTTTACTCCTTTTGAGTAGGTCATTTATTTTCTTAGTGTTTTTTTATTTTTTTTGTAGTCTATATATATTCTGGATGTTAATGCTCTGTCAGATGTATCAGTGGAAGATTTTCCACGACTCTGTGGGTTTTCTCTTCAATTCCTTGACTGTCCTTTTGCTGAACAGAAACTTTTGAGTTTGATGAGGTCCCACTTGTCAGCTGTTGACCTTATTTCCTGTGTTGCTGGTGTTTGATTTAGAACATCTTTTTCTAAGCCTATGTCTTGTAGGTTGCTACCAAGATTTTCTTCTGTGACCTTCAGGGTATCTGGTTTCAGGTTGAGATCTTTAATCCACTTGCAGTTGGATTTGTAGAGGATGAGATGTAGGGTTTTAAATTTGTTCTTTTGCAATGGTGATCCAGTTTTGTCAACACAATTTTCTGAAGATGATATCTTTCATCCATTGAACTTTTTTGGCTCCTTTGTTGAACATGAAGTGGATGAAATTTTATGGCCTCAAGTATGGTTCTTGAATTTTGATCTATTATTCAAGGAGTCTGTTTTGTTGCCAGTACCAGGTTGTCTTTATGTCTATAGCCCCATAATATAGCTTGAAGTCTGGTAAAGAAATCTCTCCCTGTGTTGCCATTTTCACTCAGGGTTGTTGTAGGTATTTGGTATTTTTTTTCCATATGAATTTGAGGATTTTTTTCCAAGTCTGTGAAGAAGCTCATGGGGGTTTTGACTGTGATTACATTGAATATGTATATTAATTTGGGTAGAATGGACATTTTTAGTATATTAATTTTTCTAATCCATGATAATGGGAAGTCTTTCCATCTTTTGATGTCATCTTCAATCTCCTTCTTCAGGGTTTTAAATTTTCATTGTGGCCACTATGGGAAGCAGTGTGGAGAACCCTTGGAAGACTCAAAATGAGCTTGCCACCTGACCCAGTCATACCACTCCTGGGTATATACACACAAGACTCATCCTACCACAGAGATACATGCAGAGCCATGTTCATTACAGCTCTTTCCACAATAGCAAAGATCTGGAACCAACACAAGTGTCCTGCAATTGACGAGTGGATAGAGAAAATGTGGTACATCTACACAATGGAGTTCTATGCAGTGGTAAAGAAAGATGACATCATGAAATTTGCAGGTAAATGGATGGATCTAGAAGATATCATGTTAAATGAAGTAACACAGTCCCAGAAAAACAAACAAAAGTGGTATCCCTCATCTGTGGATGCTAGCACCAATTTCCTTGTAGTAAGGTAAACTGAGCAAATTTAATGTTATATTCCTTGTGATCTGAAAACAACTGTACTCTTATATTTTCAATACCATAACAGGTTCTAGAATAAAGCTACCATTTATTTACAGAGTTAGGAATTTTTGGTATATAGACACAGGGTGTGTATGCATATGATAGAGTAATATAAGAGCAAAGGAATGAGGAAAAGGCTGGTTTGTTATGACATGGTGTCTGACTACGGTATTTATCTTATGGGATTGTTTCTTTGTATTTCTGCTTGAGCTTTTGTCCAAGCATTTTCTAAAATATTACAGAGTAGTTAAAAGTATCAGGCTGGTGTAACTTAGCCTTTCTGGATGCTTAACGAACATACTTAATGCCCATACCAATTTGGCTGAGAGTCTTAAGTGATAACTTTGTTCTTTACCTTCAGAAGTCAACTAAGTAGCAGGGGACTATGCATGGGTGAATCTCTTGAAATGTCCTGCAAATGTGAGTCACCAGTCTTCCTCTGGAGGGAGGTCTTGGAGATCCAGTAATGGGATTCAGCCAGTGTCCTGTATATAAAGAGAAAAGTCTGTTCGTGCTTCAAAAATGGAAGCCTGGTCTAGCAAAACCTAAATTTGTCCTCGAGTGAATGGAACTGGTGATTGAAAAATCAAAAGGATCCAGGGGCTCCCCCCCCAAAAAAAAGCAACCTGAGTCACACTTGAGGACCAGATCCTCAACTGACCTGAGAAAACAAAAACCTTGGTTAATCTGGGCTAACTGTGTGGCCTTAAACATCCAAAAGGAAAGTATAACCAGAAAACAGTAAATATTACCTCCTGAGAAATTGTAATTCAGCTATTAAACTTGAGATCTTAGTAAAAAGACCAAAAAAGTTGTTTTGCCTGTTTTACTGGCAAGTGCAGCCACCCTCTGGCTGCCACTGCTTTTGCCATCCTTCAAAGACGTGAGAAGACACAGCTTTTGAACGTTCCAATATGGACTAAAGACTCATGTCTCTCCAAGAATCCTCCAAACCTTCAGTGCCAGATGGCGACTGCTGAGACATCCAACTTGTGGACTGAGCTACTACTGGGAGTTTCTGCTTCTACAGAGTATAGACTACCATTGATTGACTACCCAGCCTATATCATGGAGAACAGTACAGGATGATCAAGACAGGACATGGTGCTTAACTGGACCTCATTTGGTGACCCTGGGAAGGGAAAACCCCAGTGTGGAGCACAAGGGCAGAACTGATGGTGGTTTGGGCTTGCCAAGGAGGAGCATTCAAACATGACATCTTTCAGACTAATTAAAAAAATCATAAGCTGCAGATGCTAAAACCTTTTATATATGTGGCGTCCATATGTGTTTATTTTGGAGTGATGCATATTGGAAGGAATAATAACAAAAACAAAAACAACAAAGGACTGTGTCAAATAACTGACTGAACTGGTGAACTTCTGCTCCAAACAATAACCTTCTGCATCCAGAATTTTAAGAGAGACTGAGAAAAAAAAATGAAAATCATGTTTGGCAGAATGCATGAGCTCTGGTGGGGTGGGAGGGTAGGGAAGGTGGCATGGGTCTAGGTTTGTTTTGTAATGTAATTTTGTATGAAATGCACAGAGCTTCAATAAAACATTGGCAAAAAAATTGTTGTAGAGGTCTTTGTTGTCTTTGATTAGGCTTATTCACATGTATTATTGTTTGTTTCTTTTTGTTTTTGAGGCTATTGTGATTGGGAAGGTCTCCTTATATTCCTATGCCAGTTGCTTATTTTTGATGTAAAGAACGGCTACTGAATTTTTCTAGGTTTAATTTGTATCCCACCACTTTACCAAAACTTAATCTTAGTGTTTGTATTGAACATTCACATACACTGGAAAAAAATTAGAAATATTTAAAGCATACAGACTTAATTGCACTGTCAAGGCTGAGATGGTTAATACAGTTTATTTTTTTTTATCATGTTAGTATTGATGGTTTGTACCTTTGGTTCTAAAACTATGAACTTTTTGAAATATTTTAAGTCAGGGTTCTCTAAAGAAACAGAATCAATAGAACGAATATAGAGCTATATACACATTTATTGATTTGCTCACATGACAGAGCTCAAGGAGTCCAACAATAGCTGCACTGGAGAGGCTGAAAACCCATGGAATTGCTCAGTCTGCAAGGCCGCATGTCTCAGTAGTCCCAATCTGGTACTGAAGGCCTGATGGATTCCAGGAGATCTGCTGGTCTCAGTACACGCTGGGATCTGAAGGGTTGATTGCAGCAGCAAGAAAAACTCACCAATGAGAGAGAGACAAGGCACAGGAAAAAAAGGACCAGCTCCTTCTGCCATGGCATTTTATACTGCCTGCTGGCAGAAGGTAACACCCACATTTGGGGTGGGCCATCCCGCTTGAGGTAGTCCAATCTGAAGATCATTTTTCTCTTATTTGTTCATCCTTAATGCAGTCAAGTTGACACCCAGGATTAACCATCACAAGTCCTACCCTTTTCAACTTGACACCCAATAAAGAGCCTCTCCTTATGTTATGCTTAAATGTCAATTGCAAACAATGGTGAGGTCATAATTCCACCTAACATGTTATAAGTATCTCATGTGCAATTGCAAAGCATTATATCTTAGAGTAGGTGGTAATGTCCTTAAGGCAAAATTAGTCCCTCAGTATCTAATAACCTAAAATATAGACAACACTTAACCTTATCTCAGTGGCATTTTCAAAGTGAAACAACAACAAGTAACTGAGATATTATATAGTATATATATATATATATTAATAATTAAATATAATATCGAAGATATATAATAGATATAAGATTCTGAACCAAATGGGACAAAAGTTAATATCTATTATAGTCCACGTTTCTGCAACTGGTCCCACGGCCTCAGCTCATATTTATGACTACCTTCTTCTACTATCCATTCTGTATTTCCTCCACCATCAGCAAGCAACTCTGCAGGTCTTGGCTCTTTCCCTGGAAGAGTGACCCATAAATTCATCCCTGAAGGGTCTGGTCCATTTGTTGTCCTGTCTGGTTTGGGTTGTTGGAGATTCTCATTGACCTTAATCATAGGATATGGTAGCACCAGAAGGCGCCCTACAGCATCTCCTGCCTTCCAGACATAATCTTCCTTGCCCCCATTGTGGAGAAAATGTCCAATTTCCCCCTGGTATTCTGGATCAATAACTCCTCCTACTACAGTTATTCCTTCCATAGCCTGTTGCCTTAAGGGCAGCAGAAGCCCAAAGTGGCCAGGGGGAAACCTTAGCTTCCAGTTCAATGGAATATTTGTAGTATTTCCTGGCCAAAAAAACACGCCCCCCTTTAGAGCCAAAACTTCTAGACCAGCAGAACGAAAGGTCATGGGTATAGGAAGCAAAAATTTTCATACTGGGTCACTAGGGTTGATAGTGAGTGGAATCACTACCACTTCCACCCCTTGGTTCTTGAACCCATGAATTATGGCTATAGGAGAAACAGTACCATATAGTGGGCATTTATTCAAAGCATATAGTGCAAGCTGGAGAACCTTGCCCCAGCCCTCCACAGTATTGTTACATAATTGGCAGTGTAACTGTGTCTTCAAGAGGCCATTCCATTGTTCTATCAAACCGGCTGCTTCTGGCTGGTGGAGAACATGGTAAGACGAGTGGATACCATGAACATATGCCCACTGTGGCACTTCCTTGGCTGAGAAGTGAGTTATTTAGTCAGAAGCGATGGTGTGAGGAATACCATGATGGTGGATAAGGCATTCTGTAAGTCCCTGGATTGTGGTTTTCACAGAAGCATTATGTGCAGTAAAGGCAAATCCATAACCAGAATAATTATCTATTTCTGTAAGGACAAAGCACTCTTCCCTCCATGATTGAAGTAGTCCAATGTAGTCAACCTGCCACCAGGTTGCTGGCTGGTGACCCAGGGGAGTAGCGCCAAATCAGGGGCTTAATGTTGGTCTCTGCTGTTGGCAAATCTGGCACTTGGCTGCAGCTGTAGCCAGATCAGTCTTAGTGAGTGGAAGTCCATGCTGTCAAGCCCATGCATAACCTCCATCTCTCCCACCATGACCACTTTGTTCATGGGCCCATTGAGCAACAACAGGTATAGCTGGAGAAAGAGGCTGACTATCCACAGAACGAGGCATACGATCTACTTGATTATTAAACTCATCCTCTGCTGAGATCACCTTTTAATGAGCATTTACATGAGACACAAGTATCTTTACATCACACAAGTATTTTTACATCCTTTGACCTTTCTTTGATATTTCTTCCCCAAATGTCTTTCTCACCAATTTTCCAGTCATGCTCCTTCCAAGTCCCTGACCATCCAGCCAAACCATTGGCTACTGCCCATGAATCAGTATATAATCGAACCTCTGGCCATTTCTCATTCCAGGCAAAATGCACAACCATGTGCACTGCCCTAATGTCTGCCTACTGTGATGACTTTCCTTCACCAGTGTCCTTTAGGGTTGTTTCAGAAATCGGTTGTAATACTGCAGCTGTCCATCCCTAGGTGGTGCCTGCATAGCATGCAGAACCATCAGTAAACCAGGCTCTAGTCTTCTTTTCCCCAGTCAACAGATCATAAGGCAAACCCCATGAAGCCATAGGTGCATGCTTAAGCACAGGAGGCATTGTAACAGGAGTGGGAACCAAAGGCATTTAGGCAAGTTCTTCATGTAGCTTGCTTGTGCCCTCAGGGCCTGCCCAGGCCCTGTCACGTATGTATCACTTCCATTTGATAATGGACTCCTGGGCTGGAGAGATGGCCTAGTGGTTACGAGCACTGACCGCTCTTACAGACGAACTGGGTTTGATCCCCTGCACCCACATGGCGGCCGAGAACTGTCTGAAGCTCCAATTCCAGGAGAACTCCAGTTCCAAGGGAGTCTGACAACCTCTTCTGACCTCCGCTGCATTGCACGACACGGGTGCACACACTCGCATGCAGACAGTACATTCATAAACATACAGAAATAAATAAATTTTTTTAAAAAATTAAGAAATATAATGGACTCTTGCTGCACACATCCTACTTTATGGTCTGGTGGGTCGGATAACACCCAGCTCATGATGGGCAGCTCAAGTTGCATGGTGACTTGGTGGCCCATTGTCAAATGTTCAGTTTACACTAAGGCCCAATAGCAGGCTAAGAGCCATCTCTCAAAAAGAGAATAGTTGTCTGCAGATGAAGGTATAGACTTACTCCAAAATTCCAAAGGCTTCCGCTGTAATTCCCCTATGGGGGCCTGCCACAGACTCCAGACGGCATCTCTATCTGCCACTGATACCTCAAGTACCATTGGATCAGCTGGATCATATGGCCCTAGGGGCATAGCAGCCTGCACGGCAGCCTGGACCTGTTGAAGAGCCTTTTCCTGTTCCAAGCCCCACTCAAAGTTTGCTGCCTTCTGAGTCACCTGATATAGGGGTCGTAGTAACACACCCAGATGAGGAATGTGCTGTGTCCAGAATCCAGAAAGACCCACTAAACGTTGTGATTCTTTCTTGGTGGAGGGAGGGGCCAGGTGCAACAGCTTATTCTTTACCATAGAAGGAATGTCTTTGGATGCTCCACACCAATGAATTCCTAGAAACTTCACTGAGGTAGATAGTCGTTGAATTTTGGTTGTATTTATTTCCCATCCTCTCATGTGCATATGCTTTACCAACAAGCCCAGACTGGCTGCTACCTCCTGTTCACTGAGTCCAATAAGCATAACATCATCAAAAGAGTGGACCAGTGTGATATTTTGATGAAGAGTCAGGTGATCAAGAGCCCTTCTAAGTAAGTTATGGCACAAGGCTGGAAAGGTAACATACCCTTGACATAAGACAGTAAAGGTATACTGTTGGCCTTGCCAACTGAAAGCAAATTGCTTCTGGTGGTCCTTATTAACAGGTATTGAGAAGAAAACATTGGCCAGATCAATAGCTGCATACCAGGTACCAGGAGACACATCAATTTGCTCAAGTAATGACACCACATCTGGTCGAGTGGCTGCAGTTGGTGTCACTACTTGGTTGAGTATTCCATAGTCAACTGTCATTCTCCATGATCCATCTGTCTTTTGCACAGGCCAAATTGGAGAGTTAAGTGGAGATGTGGTAGGAATCATCACCCCTGCATCTTTCCAATCCTTGATGGTGGGACTAATTTCTGTAATCTCTCCAGGGATACAATAATGTTTTGGGTTCACTATTTTCCCTGGTAGAGGCAACACCAATGGTTTACATTTGGCCCTCACTCCACATGTCAGGGAACCAATGTGTGGATTCTGCCAATTTCTAATTATACCTATCCCAATTATACCTCCTGGGACTAGGGAAGTAACCATAGGATGAGTTCTGGGACAAACTGTGTCGACTGTAAGTCACACTTCAGCCAAAACTCCATTTATTACCTAACATCCACAGGCCTCTACTTTAACTGGAGTGGCACAATGCTTTTTTGGGTCTCCTGGGATCAGTGGCAACTCAGAACCAGTATCCAATAGGCCTAGAAAAGTCTGATTATTTCCTTTTCCCCAGTGTATAGTTACCCTAGTTAAAAGGCTTCAGGTCCCTCTGGGGAAGGACAGGAGGAAGGCAAACAGCATAACACTTTGGTATTGTGACAAAGTCCTTACTCTTCAGAACCCGGCCACCCTTTCATTCAAGGGGTTCTGGGTCTGTGAACTGTCGCAAGTTTGGAAACTGGATAACTGGACAGGGTTTGCTACTGCTGAAATCCAATGTTGACTTCCAGTCATTTGTTCTAGAGCTTTTCTGCTTATACAGATGAAATAAAAACTTAGTAGGCTTCTTATGTATTTGGTTCCTGGGAACACCATGATTAATTATCCAGCTCCAAAGATCATTTCGGGTCATGCCATTATAGGCTTTGTTTTGCCTTTGCCACCCATTATGATAACTATGATAACTACACTAATCTGGCCTTCATCGATTCAGTGCTGCCTCCTGATGCCTACCCTGAGGTCCTGTTAAAAGTATTATGTATACATTTAATTTATGTATGCAAGCAACAACTTCAGGCTGTGGGGATAGCGCAGTGGTTAAAGGCTGAGTTTAAGAACTGTAGAAAACAACTTCTCTAACTATAAGATCTGTCATAAGAAATAGAGCAAAAACAAAGCACTTTAAATATTCTGGTGTCTCTCTCAGTACTTTCCATCTTATAAACTCAGTGAAAGTCATGTCCTCTGGGTCCTGACATTGTGGAGAATGTGGCACTACACTTCGAATCCACTCAAGCATGCCCATCTGCCTGGCCCTCACAATCCCTTCATCAATACTAAGCCAAGGAATATCAGGCATCTCTAACTCACTGTTAGTAGGCCATGTTTTAATAAATATGTCAGCCAACCATTCAAATGAACTTTTTACACCTTTTTTAACCACTCGAGCTTCCATGTTAAACCTAGAATCTCTACTCAGTGAGCTCATATCAATAAAGTCAGTCTGATCCAATTTTATATTCCTTCCCCCATTATCCCACACCCTTAAAATCCATTCCCACACACATTCCTTAGGCTTCTGCCGGAATGAATTGGCAAACTCATTAATTTCTTTAGTGGTGTAGCGCACCTCTTGTGGTCCACATCTTCTATCTCACCTTTAGGGGCTTGCTTAGACTTCAATCTGGTTATAGGTGTAGAGGCAACAATTGTTGGGCCCTGAGGGACATTAGCTCCCACTGGGAGGGGTAGATTAGTTTCCTCAGGCAAGGGTGGGGAGGAGGGATCTGCAGGGTGCAGATTCTCTGCTGAGGGTGGGGAGATTAATTCCTCAGATAAAGAAAATCCCTCAGAATCCAAGGGTTCAAAATCCTCATCATCGTGGTTATCCCACACATCTCCATGCCAAGTTTCAGGGTTCCACCCTTTCCCCACCAGTGCTCTCACTTTGACTGCTGATACTCTTCGTGGCTGGGAATTAAATTTGTGTTGTAAATCAGCCAAACGTATAATAAGGGCTCCAGCTTGATTTTCTGCCACTTTATCTCTTTGGCTGTTGGAAAGAAGATGCTCTTCCAGAGAAATTTTTAAACTGTTGTGAATCTGGAGTTGGTTAATTTTATCACTGAGCTCCTTATTTTCCTCTATCCCTTTATCCTGAGATGCTAGGAGCAATCAGGCAACATCTTTATTTTCCTTATTTTTCCGTAATTTCTCAAATGGTTTATACAGAGTGTTGCTAAATTCCTTGCTCCCCAGAAGAGGTGAGTTAGGTGAGTCAAATGGATCTATCTTCATAATTAACATCAAATAGTCGGCACAGAGGATTATCATTCCTTTTCCTGCCACCAGGAGAGACTTCAGTAACTCTAGGCTTCATTGGGTTGGAGAGCTGGCTCCAGAAACTACCAAGCCCACTAAAGAAATTCATCCTTTCATTTTTTTTCTCTTGAACAACTTCTGGTACCACAATCTGTATTAGTCAGGGTTTTCTAAAGCAACAGAATCAATAAAACGAATATATATCTATATACAAATTTATTGATTTGCTCACATGACAGAGCCCAAGGAGTCCAACAATAGCCTCACTGGAGAGGCTGAGTATCCAGGGAACTGCTCAGTCCGCAAGGCTGGATGTCTCAGTCATCCCAATATGGTGCTGAAGGCCCAATGCATTCCAGGAGATCTGCCAGTCTCAGTACATGCTGGTATCCGAAGGGTTAATCACAGAAGCTTGAAGTGGCAACTTTGTTTTGACAAAAATTAACACACAGGAGAACATGGACACATGACAGTTACAGGAATCTCAAAGATACATTGGAGAATGGTTATAACACACAGACGGGTTGGACAGACACATGAATTAATTGTATCCCTTAATCCTGGACTGGGAACCCCTCCTTTTTTTTTTCTAAAATGTCATAGCTATGTGTTGGTGCCCAGAGTAACTTGATGTCAAGGTACAGAGAATTCTCAGTTCCCTGATCAGCTGCACATGTAAGTCTAAAGTTATTCATTGTTGTGCAGTGTTGAGGAAACATTAATTTTAATTGTCACATTTATGCAGAATCATTTAGAGTTTAAGACATCTACTCAGGTGGGAGTAGCCTGTGTACCCATACTGTGCATGCGTCACAGTCTGTGTGTGCATGTGTGGCACACAGGATGGTGGGTGGGGTGAATGGTCAGGCAGGCAGGCAGATTTCACTCCCATTGCTTACTTGCTAATTTAATGAGAATAAATTTACTGTTAATGGAAAAATCAAGTCTCAGAAAGGGAGACAGCCAGATGAATTTTATAGCCTGAGGCAAGATTTTGATGCCAGGTGGGACAGGGTGTGGCGGACACACCCTCTTAACCTCAGATACAGAGGCTTGTATCCAGAAACAGACACAAAAATTGTATTTATGAAGAGAAGCAATGAAATGTAGGGTCAGGTCATAATGCCAATGTATGAAATAATTCCTTAAAAGCAGGTAAAAGTCTTGTAAAAAATATAAAACAAAACAAAACAAAACAAACAAACAAACAGAAACCCACTTTTCTTAAAAAGCCAGATTATGTAAAAATCTCAAGCAACAGCCTGTAAAAAAAAAATAATATTAACTATCCATACAAAAGTACAAATGGAAAACTGATTTTATTTTGAAACATTTGAAAAATGGTAAAAACAAAACTCAGTTACTCTGTCAGATAAATGTATTAATTGACTCTCAATTGCCTGTTTATCCAATATAAAAACCCAAAAACCAAAATTGTGAAAGGATCAGAACATGCCATTAAATAAATTGTAAAACAATTAGAGCATGACATTAGTTATTATAATCTTCAGACTTAACTCTCTAATAAGGAATTTGTGCCACCTGTTCAAGATGGCAGCTGAGGAGTGGGTGTGGTTGAGGTATCATGGAAACAATAAACATAGCTAAGATGGCAGCTTCAAGTTGTCAATTGGCAGATGAGTATTGGGTGCAGTTTAGGTACCTTGGAAATGGTAAATATAGCTAAGATGGCCACTGTCAAGGAGTGGGTATGGTTTAGAGCAATTACCATGGAACTGGGGCATTGTGCAGGCACAGCTGGACTCCACCCTTTCACAGTGGTGGGGGGGGCGGAGCCATAGTAGAAGAAAAGGAAAAAGGAAAAGAGTGGAGAAAAAAGCCCGAATTTAAGGTTGCAGTCTTTTCTAATGTTGCAGACAGGCTGGGAGAGAGGAAGAGACAGAGATATCAAAGCCAAGCTAGGCACTGTGGGGTAGGGGAGGGAAGAAAAGCAGTGTGGAGCAAGAAGATCAGTTTAGGAAAACTCAGCCTTAAATGTACTTTTGAGTGTTAAGGAAGTGTCCTTTCTTTAAAAAAATATTTATTTTTGTGTGTGTATGAATGTACTGTCTGCATGTAGGTTTGTGCACCCGGGGCGTGCAATGCTGAGGAGGTCAGAAGAGGGTCTCAGGATCCCCAGGAACTGGAGTTCTCCTGGAATTGGAGTTACTGACGGTTCTTAGTCACCATGTGGGTGCTGGGGATCGAACCTGGATCCTCTTCAAGAGCAGTCGGTGCCCTGAACCACTAGGCCATCTCTCCAGCCCGGAAGTGTCCTTTCTTAAACTCAGAAGTAAGGAATGGGACCTACAAGCCTGTCCGCTAGGAGTCCTGAGTACAACAAGGGAGGTTAATTATGGAACAGGACCCTAGGGTCTGCAGTTTTGGCATCCGGAGGCTTCAGAGAGGGTTTGGAGTGTGGCAGACTCAGGAATCCATTGATATAGTCTGAAAATCTTCATAGTTTCAA
This sequence comes from Rhizomys pruinosus, assembly GCA_009823505.1. Lineage (NCBI taxonomy): Eukaryota > Metazoa > Chordata > Mammalia > Rodentia > Spalacidae > Rhizomys > Rhizomys pruinosus. The sequence goes on from VZQC01009973.1 coordinate 462,342, forward strand.
AAAGGCGGCAGGCTGAGTCTTAGAAGAAAAGTGGAGAGAGGATGGAGAAAGTATGAGAGGCAGAAGTGGGGAGAGAAGGAGAAAGAGTGCAGGAGAGCAGAGAGGACATTATTGCAAAGTGGAAGCTGGTTCTCCAGAAAAATACACTTCTGGCAAGTCCCAGGGGTTTGAAAAAAAAAGTTATTTTCTAGGGGAGATCTGGTGAGTGCTCTGCCCAATCCAAAACACGTCAGCTCTTGCCAGAGTTCATAGTACCATTATGTTAGGCTATAAATGTGCAAATCCCCAATCAAAAGCACATGAGACCTAAGTCACTCTGGCACCATGATTTACTTGTATTGGAACTGCCAGAGTGGGATATCTGTTGGCACGTAGTGGAGTAGGCCACAGCAAGAGCTAGATGGCAACTGGAGCCGCCCATTTACAGCCATGGGGTGGGACCTCGGGTACAGGGGAAGAGGTCAGAAGATAGACAGCCTCTGGAGGAAGTGGACATGTGTGTGTCCCTTGGAATTCTGGGAAGCCCAGATCTAACATCCATGTGTTCTTGTAGCTAGTAAGTGATCATATTGGGCTTTAATATACTGTGATCTTACAGAATGCATGAAATAATTTCAATCATTTTGCATTTGTTGAGATTTCTTTTGTGTCGCAGTATGTGGTCGATTTTCAAGTACGTTTCATGGGGCACTTAGTATATTCTCTGGTGCTTGGGTAGATATCCTTGAGGTCTGTTTGGTTTTTTTATTGTATTGTTCAGTTTCAACATCTCTCTGTTTATTTTTTTGCCCAGTTGACCTCTCCAAGGGACTCAGTGGGGTATTGAAGTCCCCCACAATTAGTGTGCTGAGATTAATCTGTCTTGCGGTCCTGAAGGATGGCGTTTATAAAGTTTGGTGCACCAGAGTTTGGTGCATAAACATTTAAGATTAAAATCTTCCCAGTTAACTGTTCCATTAATATGGACATAATGGCCCTCTTTTGTCTCTTCTGATAAATTTTACTCTGTGGTCTATTTTGTCTGATATTAGAATAGCAACTCCTGGTTGCTTTTTATCCATCCTTTCACTCTCAGGTGGTGTCTGTCCTTGAGGATGAGATGTATTTCTTATCATATAAGACATGTATAGATGAATTCTGTTTCCTAACTCATTCTAACAGTCTATGGCTTTTGACTGGGGAGTTTAGACCATTAATATTTAAGGTTATTATTAAGAGATATGTGTTGTTTCCTTTCAACTTATTTTTGTGTGCATTATTGGTCCAGGTTTTTATTTACTCTGTTATGCTTTTGTTAATGTCTCTCTTTAGTTGCTTAGGGATAGTTGCACCTTTAACCTGTTCTTCAAATTGCTTCAAATATGTTCTGAATTGTTTTTTTTTTTTTTATGTGTTCTTTCATCTTATTTATGTCAGGAAAGGTTTTTCTTTCTCCTTCAATGATAATCGACATAATTGCTGGGTAGAGTAATCTGGGTTAGCAACTAAAGTCCTTTAGCACTAGGAATACTTTGTGCCATGTTTTTCTTGCTTTCATCATTTGCACTAAGAAGCTATATTAGTGCAGAATCCCATTCCATCTTAGAAGCCAATCTCATGGAACCTCCATCCTGGTATCTGCTTTTAAGTTGACATTTCACACTGTACATACTCTATCATCTCCCCAAATCATTTGTACCTGGAGATGATAACAGTTAGAATCGCAGGAGAAGGCCTTGTGGACCTTCTCTGCTTTTTTCTACTAAAGAGTATTGTGCTGATTAGCTTTAGTGTCAATTTGACACACCTGGATTGAGGGAGCCTCAATTGGGGAATTGGCTCCATTGGATTGGCCTGTGGCCACATCCGTGGAGTATTGTCTTGATTGTCAAGCAATGTGGGAGGACCCAGCCCACAATGAGTGGTGCCATCTGGGGCAGGTTGTTGTGTACGGTATAAGAAGGCAGGTTGGGCATGAGCCAGGGGAGCAAGCCAGTGAACAGCATTCCTCCATGGCTTACGCTTCAGCTGCTGCCTCCAGGTTCCTGCCCTGAGTTCTTCCCTTGGGCTCCCTGAGTGATGAACTGTGACCCTGGAGATGTAAGCTGAATAAACCCTTTTCTCCCCAAGTTGGTGTTGGTCAGAGTGTTTTGTCACAGCAATGGAAGACAAACTAAGACAGAAATTGGTACTACAAGAGTGGGATATTGTTTTAAAAGACCTGACCTTGGTGTTTTGGGGAAGGATTGTGGAGCGTTTGGAACTTTGGGCTGGGAAGATCATTGAATACCTAAAGATTGTTGTTGTCGAGCTTGTAGCAGTTTTGATGAAGGATTTGTAGAAGATGGAGGCCTGGTTTGTGAAGATTCTAGTTTCTTTTCTTTTTTTTTTTTTTTTGGTCTTTTCGAGACAGGGTCTCCCTGTACCCCCAGCTGTCCTGGAACTCACTCTGTAGACCAGGTTGGCCTTGAATAAGTTTCTAGTTTCAAAGGGGAGCAGAGATCATCAGGACTGTGTAATCTGTGGGTTCTGGTCAGCTGGGGCTGAAGAATAAGCTATAAGTAACAAGATACCAGAAACTGAAGTGAAACCTTTGTTGTACTGGGACAATTGATGCTGGTTAGCTGGGTCGGAACAATCAGCTGTAAGTAACAAGAGACCAGCATCACTGTGGTGAAATCTTCTGGGAAGAATTTTCTTCAGGGTCAGCACACAGAAGCTGTGATTCAGAAGGGGCCTGAGCCTCCATCTCAAGCCAGAAGCAGGACTTGGTAGTGTCTAAGAGTCTCCTATATGGTTCTGGTGTTGAAATTTGAGGGAGTAACAGAGAGCAGCTGAGGCTTGGCACTGTGAGAGGTCAGGAAAGACCATTGGTGGAAGTGCACCTCGGTTGCAGTGAAGACCCCGGGATTGCAGGGGCTATGGAGAGAAGCTGAGGCTTTGCACCATGAGAGGTCAGAAGAGACCATTGTTGAAGGTGCTGCCTCAGTTTCAGTGGGGACCCCAGCGTTTTGGAGATGCCAGGACCATGGGCCGACCACCAAGAGCAGCGGCAGGTGTGGAATGGAGCCGGCCTGGGCCTTCGAGATGAGCTGTGTGTGCCGCGGACGGCAGAGTTGGAGAAGGGGAGCTGCCGAAACCCTTTGGAGCCCAGAAGATCATGAGTGAATCCCAGGTGTCCAGCCTTGAGCTACTTGCTTGACTTAGGTTTTGCTTGAGTGTGCCTTATTCTTCCCTTTGAAATAAGACACTACTTGTTTTGGATTTTACAGCAGCCCACAGTTAAGAGACTTTTAATAGACTGTGAACTTTTAAGCGTTTGGACAATTTAAGGACTGTGGGGCTTTTAAGGTTGTACTGTCTTAGGTTGTGATTAATGGTAACATCATACTTTGGGGATAAGAACTGGAAAGGTGTTGGTTTAATAGTGATGTGTTTTGTGTGTCAAGTTGACAAGGTGTCAATTGTACTGGATAGCTTTAGTATCAACTTGACACACCTGGGTTGAGGGAGCCTCAATTGGGGAATTGGCTCCATTGGATTGGCCTGTGGCCACATCCGTGGAGTATTGTCTTGATTGTCAAGCAATGTGGGAGGACCCAGCCCACAATGAGTGGTGTACTCTGGGCAGGTTGTTGTGTACGGTATAAGAAGGCAGGCTGGGCATGAGCCAGGGGAGCAAGTCAGTGAACAGCATACCTCCATGGCCTTTGCTTCAACTCCTGCCTCCAGGTTCCTGCCTTGGGTTCCCTGAGTGATGAACTATGACCCAGGAGATGTGAGCTGAATAAACCCTTTCCTCCCCAAGTTGGTGTTGGTCAGAGTGTTTTGTCACAGCAATGGAAGACAAACCAGAACAAGTGTCAATATATTTATTATCATTGCCAAAGTTTTAGGTACCACCATATTTTTTGTAATTACTATTCATGGGTAAGTGCCCAAGGTATTCAAGATGTGAATATGACAATGAAATGACATATGCCTGGTGGAAAAGAAGACATAATAAAACAATATTCCAGGTGTTAAAATTGGAAAAAGTTGATTTGAAATTATGAAAATATATATTTAATTTCCTTAGAAAGTTAAAAATGTAATTTCTTCTTGAATCATTGTTTCATAAAGACACACATGAAATTTTAATTACATTAATTTGCAATGAGTGAGGTAAACATGTGTACAAGCCATGACATGCATGTGGAAGTCTGAGGACAATTATGTGAATTTGGTAGTTTCTTCCATCATGTGTATCTTAGGGATCAAACTCAGGTAACAGTAACCAGACTTAGCAGCAAGAGTGCCTTTACCAACTTAATCATCATGCTAGTCCTCTTTCACATGTTTTTTTTTATAGAGAGTAAAAACAATTGTGCATAAAAAGGAATAGAATTTTAACAAATATAAATATGTGAAATTATTTTTAAAATTAATTTTATTTCAGTGTATTCTTGCTGAATTTTTGTGTGCTTCATACAAAAGGTTTTAATTATCTGTATACTCACCATTTTCTTCATCTGTAGCACCCATACTGCCATCACCAGGTTTCATGTATTCTGTCATATATGTTATGTCTCATTAAATCAAATTTGTATATTCAGATGTCCCTCAGTGCAAGTTAATGTACTGGAATTTAGTCATCTTATCTAGCATCTCTCCCTTAAGGAAGATCAGCTATTGCTCACCCAGAAATTATCAGCTACTGAGAGTTCATTGGCTCATGTTGGGGCTTTTTGCCCATTTCCTCATTTCTATGTTTGGTGTTTGTCTGATAGAGTTATCATGGCTCTTCTATGTTGACAAATTTTCTTTAATTTCATATGAATAAGTTCGCATAGTCCTGGAATTCTCCATTTCTTTGTGATCATACATCAACCTTGGCTTTTGCAGTCTTTCTGCCCCCTCATGTGACATGCTACCTCAACTATGGACTGGTAAATTTTAATATAGGTCCAATTTAGAGACATGCAATCTACAGTCAGTTTTCTTGTACACTTTGGCCAGTTTTAGCCTTCTTTGTGCATTCTACTCTGTTTCATGAGGAAGCTTCACTGGTGAAGGCTGAGTGTTAGCATATATTCTCTACCCCTTTTCTGCTCCGTTCCATGAACTAAGGTTCTACTGCAGATGTGTCATTTAGGGCTGGTCATCGCTCAGACACATACTGTCTGAGTGTGACCAGCTGTGGAATTCTGTAAGATTCTCCATCTATTGCAAAAATAAGCTTCTTTTTCAAGTGGTAAATGCTTACTTCTCTGCAAATATTAAGATTCATACCTAACATATTGTAAGAAATTACATTTGTCTAGGATTATGACAGAGATAGTTTATTTACAGGATTTACAAAGATCTCCAGTCATATATATTTGTAAATGTCTATAGTGCCACACGTGAATTCCCTTTAATTGAGAGGGCATTAAGTCTGATAGATAGTTGTTGATAATTCACAGGATTAAATTGCCACTGCTACCCAGCTTTAGTTTGTTGCACTGGTAATTGTTGTGATTATTAGGTATTAAAGCTGGGGTTGGTTGGACCTTTGATTGATTTTCTCCCTTTAGCAGCTTGCAGAGTCTCCTCTAGAACTATGATAGCTAGTCTTAAAGGAGAAGGCTCCTTGCTCCATTTCTCCAAGTACTGTGTCTGATATATTTCCCGTTTTCAGCAATAGGGTCTTAACTTCAAGTTCTCTGAGGTACATGGCAAAATTTATGCAATCTGTTAGGAGGGTGGAGGAATGCAGATTGGGAAGGCATTCTAATTTTAAGATTTATTATGTGAAATTCTCAGAAACTCAATTGCAATATACATTCAAAAAGAAAATTTTCAATTGAATAGTTTAGATGGAGTACTGGCCTCTTGCCAAAAGACAGTTCTGTATATGACACTGTAAATTTTCTTACTACATATTTATCTCATTTCAGCTTTTTACTCTAAATATACATAACCCAGTATTTGAGGTAGATAGGCCTCTGGATATTTGCCTTCTTATATTAGAACTAGTTTCTAGTATTGATATATGCTATTTTAGTTCTTGTATATCTTGACACTTTGATATCTTCTAGTCTTTTCCCAAATGCAAATCTGTAATATTTTATTTCATAGATTTTGTTAGCAACTCTGACACCATACCTACCATATTTAATAATGACCTTATTAAATATTTTTCATGCATATGCAGAGGAAGCATTTAGATGTGTCTCTATTACCATACTAAACAACCTGTGATTTACAAATATATTTTTTTTCAAATCTAGCTAAGGTTTCTAACATATTACGTTCCACAACAGCACATAAACTGTTGACATATGTCTACATTTGTCATCATTAACAAGAAAACAAGCAAATCCCCAAAACCAACTTCTTTTCTAAGACATTTATTTATCTCATGGGATGCAAATGAAAGTTCCAGGAAAGAAGCTGAAGACTGACTAATTAGAAATTTAATGATATTTGAGAGGTTGGAATGCTGCAGGCCTAGAGACTAACTACAAAATATTTTAAGAGTGATCTTGAACTCCTTTAAATGGTCATAAATTATTTAGTTATGTATGTGACCTAATATCCTTGTGATGATTATGCAAAATACTTGGAATGTATGAATAGACCCCTGAGTCCCACAAACTCAAAAGTTAACAGTATTGGCAGGTAGAATCTGAGGTCTATAGCTGAGATTGCCTGGCTTTACTATAGTTTGCCTACCTGATGTAGCATCCAAAGTATTTGAAAAGTGTCTCGATTAATGGCGTTTTTGTTATGCTGCCACAAAAAGTATCAATGTATTCTCACATCAGAACATAGCATTTTGGATAACTTAAACCTGTAAACCAGGACCATGGCCAGTCATATTTGTCTATAGAATCAACCTTCGTATCCTCTTTCAAGTGAGAGCTGTATTTTTGTGTTGCAATAAGTAGTTTATTATATTCGTATGGTAAGGCAAATTAGTGATTGCCCTGTAAAAATCATTTTAGAGGTTTTCATGTGTGTAAATGAGTTTTCATAAGATAAAAGTAGCAGATTTTCCTGATAGGTGATGTTAATCACTAAGTTAATATTCATTTACTTTTTAATTATCTAAATTTGGAGCTGTAACAATGTACTTGGTGTGCTGGATAGCTTTATTGTCAACTTGACACACCTGGGTTGAGGGAGGCTCAATTGGGGAATTGGCTCCATTGGATTGGCCTGTGACCACATCTGTGGAGTACTGTTTTGATTGTCGAGCAATGTGGGAGGGTCCAGCCCACTATGGGTGGTGCCACCCTGGGCAGGTTGTTGTGTACTGTATAAGAGGGCAGGTTGGGCATTGGCCATGGAGAGCAAGCCAGTAAACAGTATTCCTCCATTGTCCGTGATTCAGCTCCTGCCTCCAGGTTCCTGCCCTGAGTGCCTTGCCTGAGTTGAAGCCTTGGCCTCCCTAAGTAATGAACTGTTACCCAGGGGATGTAAGCTGAGTAAACCCTTTCCTCCCCATGTTGGTGTTGGTCAGAGTGTTTTGTCACAGCAATGGAAGACAAACTAGATCACTTGGTTTCTAGTAATTACTTTTAGTTTTCTTCTGTTTTTCCCAGTCTTATTGGCATGTTAAGATCAACAAACCTCTGTGTCTTTTAAAAATACCTATGTCCATTCCATATTTTATGTTATTTTAAATGACAATTTTTCTTCATTGTTTGAAAATTTCACACATCTATAGAGTACATTTTAATCATATCCATTCATCAGTACTTCCTTCCAGGTTGCCTGAGTGTCCTTACCACTGCTCCATCTAAAATTCACTTCTTTATTCCAATTAGTACTTCCCATAACACATAAATATAAGGACAACCACTGGGACAGAGGAAATCTACAAGAACCCATAACTCTAAAGAGACTGACATTCCTTCAGCAGTGGTCAACTGCCAATAGCTACTCTTCTAGGGACGTGGTGTTGAGGAACCCTTCTCCATCCATTCTTGGATCTTGTGAAAGGTTTTCTGAAGCTAATCGCAGCTCCTGTGAGCTGTTGTGATATGTGGCACAGTCATGTCATAACCAGAAGTAAGTATTTCACACCTCGTCTTCCTATTCACGTGACATGGTTGAATAAATGAAAACCTTAATGTCAGGCATGAACTAGTTCTTTATGAATTATTGGCACTGGTACCCCAAGGGACATCCAAAATGACACAATTTATTGTCATTACTCTTTTTTTTCACTCCAACACTAGATGTTATCCTTCTGTTGTTGAATGCACAACTCACATTTGGTGGAAGTCTTAGAGGAATCAAACTCTCATTGACCAGGAAACTCACTGATTACTAGCTATACTACATAGTACCAGAAAGTGCAATGTAAGCTGTTGGAGCAGTAAAGATATCAATGGTATTACTGAGAAATGGACCAGTACAAACTACAGTGCACAAATTCCTGGAAAGATATCCCCACTGGTACAATAGTGGCATATTAGTATCAGGGAAACCAACTGCCTTCTGATTGTATAGGATGTCTGCTCCACAGGAGATTTCATGCCTTGAACTGTAAAGTTGCTTGAAAGCACATGATCTAGGAGATCCTAGGTCCTACGGGGGACCCATTGTGGCTCTTTTGCTCAATGGTCATGTTTTTGCCTTTCCTAAAAGATTTGGCTGTTCTCAACTTGGGTCAGAGAAGCTTCTTTATGGAGTGGATATTGGTTACTTCAGAGAATCATAACTGGTCAGTGTCAAGACTAAGTGAAGGTGAATGTTGAGCTATAGATGGGACATTTATATCAACTTCCCCCAACCATGCCATTGTTCAGACATTACTCTACTGAGACAGAAATTTACATTTTGAAAGATATTCCCCTAACTTTATTTGCAAATACTTTAAAAATATTTTATTGAGCTATTATACATTTCATACAATTCTTAATTCAGTTTAGATCCCATTACCCTCTAAGTCACAACAGTACCCCCACATCAGGCCTCAAGCACTCTGCCATACATATTAGGTCCCATTCAATCAAGAATTTTACCCAGATGTCCTTCAGTGCAACTTCATCCACTGGAATCTATTCAGTCTACCTAGAGATCTTAAGAAAGATCTACTCTCCCTCGCCCAGCTGTAATAAATTTCCAACAGTTCTCTAGATAGGGTAGAGGTTTGCCACCCATTTCTCTTGAACCATTCTCGACCCTTGTCTGATTGTGTTGTTGTGGGTCTTATCCTTGTTGTCACCATTTTTACGAGTTCACATAAGTTTCAAGTGCCTGAAAGCCTTTGTCTCCCTATGTTCATGAACCAACCCTGGCTCTTACAAACTTTCCATTCCCTCTTAGGAAATGGTTCCTGTGGGTGTCTGAAATATAATATAGGAGTCCTATCCAAGGACACACACTCTCCAGTCTCTTATTTTCTAAAACTTGCAAAAACTTTTGTTATTCTGCATTACATGCAATAATAGTTTTAGAACAATTTCAATAATTTTAGGTATATATAAAAATGTGGAAACACATTTAATATCTTTAGAATATCTTAATTTTAACATTCAAAAAGCTATATTATTTTAGTCTCTGATGTATTTGCCTACTTGTTTACCATTAAATGTTAGATTATAGGTTCGGTACAACACATTACTTCCCATACTATAGTGAGAAATTCACTGTGACTTAAATGAAGAATAATAACCTGTTTATGGTCTTAGTCTCCTTCCTTTTGCAAACTAATAATATGTGGGTTATGTGCATATAAATAAAGCAGTTATTTCCTAAAACAAACTATAATAAGTTATGAAGTGATCTACATAGATATTCTAGATCTTTTCATTATCTCAGAGTTTAAAAACCATACCACAGGAACAACTATGATATGATAGTACACAATTTTGCAGTCTATAGTGAGAGAACCTGTTAGTTACAGGAAAAGGAATTAACCATTGTGCCATTTAGAAGTTCTTACAATTAAAAAGTTTTATTCATAGATGAGCTGCAAGACAATTAAATGAAATGCTACCAACAAATTAAATGCTTTATAGGTCAGTCATCCCATTAGGTCTCTTTACGGAAGCTGTTTTCATATAAAGCATGCCATAACCTATTTGCATAATGATTCTATCTTAACGGTGCCTTCTGCTCTTTTATGCCATGTTGTTTTTCCTTATGCATGGCTGATATATGAGAAATGTAAAAGATGTAAAAACTGCTATTTAAACCAAATAAAATTTGCAAAATTGTGGCATAGTAAACTAAACTATATGGATATATTAGTGTTCAGAGTTCTAAGCATGCACAAAAGAAATGTTTCTGAAAATAATTTTAACGTTAGTAAAATAATTTCTATTTATAGTAAAAAATGTACAAAATCTCATCGTTATTAGCCTTTCATTTATATAACAGCTTTTTTCATCAAATGATAGAAAATAATTTCAGCAAAAGAAAGCACCTAAATAATTGTTTAAGTCATTTGAAAAGTGTTAGGACATATGAGGTGTGTACGTGTGTGTGTGTGTGTGTGTGTGTGTGTGTGTGTGTGTGTTTGTGTGTGTGTTTGTGTGTGTGTGTGTGTGTGTGTATAAGGGTGTTACTTAGGGAGCTCTTTGATTTTCTGATTCTTGTAAACTCCATCAAATAATTCCAATGGGACTTAGAGAATATACTGCCAAAATTAAGCAGAGTTTATGGCAGAGTATAAGAAATATTACAATCACAGGATGAAAGTAGTAAACAGCCAAATGGACAATTGCTGAGCAATAGCACTCATTCCCGAGTCTGGTGGTTTGTCAGAGGCACCATGGTGCTCATTTTATTTTTATGCTGGTTTTATAGTATTTCTAATGTTTCTGGGATAAACAGCTTTCCTGAGGAGCAGTATCTTTTTTCTGTGTAGATGAATGTAGTGACTCATTCATTAGCAGCCAAAAGAATATCCTTGCTTATTGTAAGAAAGCTTATTATAGAAATCGTATAAGGTCTAGGGCTCCTGGAAGCCATTTTAGATAGTTATCGGTTAATGACCTTCCAGGCAGGTCAATTAATGTCCTCAGGATGTCATGACTTTTCCAAGGTCTAGAGATATGAATCAGATCGTATTCCTCTGACTAATTACTAGAATACTGCTTTAAACCTTTGTTTTATAAGCTGTTGATTACAGAAGGAGGATCCAAAACTAATAACTAGTTTTGTGGCTAATTCCAAACTAGCTGCATGAATTAGACATACATAAATGGCCATAATAACTTGTATATTACATATATATGTATATTTACTATGTAAGCATATTTTTCTCTTACGTTATCTGAAATGGGGAAATGTTTCCCTGAATATCTGACTGTAGGCTTTGCAAATTCAAAAGTCTTAATTTATCTTTGCATTTTACAATACAATGAGTAAATGATAATTCAAAAGAAAATTAATAAAAATGCAAACAATTTTAAATATTCACAAATGTTTGTATTCATTGGACTTGAGACATGTCTCAGGATTTAAGAGCATAAAGAGTACCCCTGTCAGACAGCTTACAACATACTGTATCTGAAACTTCATGAAACATGACACCCTCTTCTCCAGGTACCTACATTCCTGTGTGAATACTCCCACATAGATATACACACATACACATAATTTTTTAAAAAGTCTTCATATTCAGTATGCATAACAATTTGTGAAGAGTTTATAATTCAGGTACACTCTGCTTTATATTTCAGCTTTTATTAACTTAACAGAATTTAAGAAGTAAAGTTGTCTAGTATAATTTGTTATAATTTGCATTACTAGTTTTCTTATAAATTAAAATATATTTGAAAAATCAGAACTATACATCAATATAGATATTCCACGTGTATATTCAAGGAGGTGCTATGTTATTCAACTTTAAACATTTCATGAACTATGTTTTCCATTAGAAAGCATAACCATAGAGTAATGCCTTAAGTGACTTTTTCTCATTCAATTAAATTTGTCAAAACAAACTGGAGAAATTTCTTTAGCAAGATCAATGATATGGCTAATTTTATGTGTCAATTTGACTGGATTTGGAAAGCCCAGCCAAGATATTTAGTTAAACATTACTTTGAGTATCTTAGTAGGAGGTTTTGGAATAAGAACATGTGATTTGAAAGTGAATGCAAGCTGCAGTCTTTTCAGCCATAGGCATGGATAAAAAAAGATATCTCAGGGCTGGAGAGATGGCCCAATGGTTAAGGGCACCGACTGCTCTTCCAGAGGACCTGGGTTCAATTACCAGCACCCACATGGAAGCTAAGAACCGTCTTTAACTCCAGTTCCAGGGGAATCTGACACCCTCTTCTGACTTCCGCAGCATTGTATGACATGGATGCACCAACCTACATGTAGACAGTACATTCATACACATAAAAAAATAATAAATAAACAAATCTAAAAAGCTATCTCTTACACTTAAAATACAAATTCTCACTCACTGTTTAAGCTGATGCATAGTTCTCATCTGCCTTCAAATTCAAGAGATGCACTAGCATTTCATGTTCTTGAGTTTATTAAACTAGGAAATATACTATCAGCTCTGCTAATCTACTATAGCCCTTGGGATCTGTCACACTCCATAATACATGAGCCCAGTCTTTAGAGGATCTCTTTCTTTTTCCATACACATACCTCCAAAAAAGGATCTCACTGATTACAATTGTGTGGATGTCCTTGATTGTTATAAAGATTAAAAACTATCTGTGTCATGTATGTACATCAACATGCTCTTGTCTATTATATTTCTTCCATGATCCAACTTATAAATAAGAGATAAAATGAGGAATAATTGAAACATATGTATATTCATTTTTTTCTATTTATCATCTCTTTTTTGTTAATTATTTATGGGTTTTTTTTGTTTGTTTGTTTTTTGTGTGTGTTTTTCTTTTTTGTCTTTTCGAGACAGGGTCTCCCTGTAGTCCCAGCTGTCCTGGAACTCACTCTGTAGACCAGGCTGGCCTTGAACTCACAAAGATCCGCCTGCCTCTGCCTCCCAAGTGCTAGGATTAAAGGTGTGCGCCACCACGCCCGGCTTATTATTGGTTTTTAAAAAAACAATGTCCAGCATAGGAAAATTCATTGTTGATCCACGTATTCAAATAAAATTGCAAATGACAAACAAGAGAAATTTTTAATAACATATGGGGATTGTGGCCTTAAAGAGTCTTCCTGGGCTTGGATGGAGATAGCCTCAGCGGTTAATGAGCACCTTGCTGCTCTGCAGTAAGACCCGTTTGCAATCCCGAGCACCCACATAGAGGCTGCGAAACTGTCTGTAACTACAATTTCGAGGAGAACTTCAGTTCCAGGGGCATCAACGCCCCCGCTTCTGACCTCTGTGGCACTTGCACAACACGGGTGCACAACACCCCATGCAGACAAACTTACATTCATACACTAAATATAATAAATAAATAATAAAAATAAAAAAAAATGTCTTTCCTATATAAGACAGTGTCCAGTGAGTTAAGCAACAACCGTGAGCTACATTTAGAATCACAGCTTAGTTTCCCTAAGTTTCGAAAAAATATTGCAATTTATGTTTTTAGTTTGGAGAATTGAATAGCCTCAGCGTAGTAAAATTATCATTTACCATACAACTTAATATTGTCTCAGGACATGTAGATATTATAACAACCACTGAACTTTAATTCCAACTTTCCAGTATTTAAATATCTTATGTATGTCTAAATTACAAGTAAGTCATGTTAACAAATTTTAAAGGGATGGATTAATACACATGCATATAGTGAATATTTACCAAGAATTTTGTATGAGTTTTTCTATTTATAATTTCATTTTATATCCAGATATATTATAAAACTCAGACTGAGTAATTTCTATTACTTCAGTTTCATCTCTGTGATGATTAAATCATGAAACAGGAAATAAGGTTTAAGTAGAGCAGGGAACAAGGTCATCCAGATGAATATTTATAGAAAACTCCCATAAAGAGAATAAATATAGCCACGAGCATGGTGGTGTACAACCTTGTAACTCTAGCACTTGAGAGAGGCAGGGCAGATGGATTATCTTTGTGAGTTCAAGAACAGCCTGGTCTGATCCAGAGCGAGTTTCAGGCCCCAGCTGGGGGCTAATGGATACCCTGGTCTTGAAAAGACAAAACAAAACAAACACAACAACAAAAAAAAAAAAAACAAAGAGTAAAGTAAAAATCATTTTTAACCTTAGGTGTTGTAATTAGATAAATTCATGTATTGCCTGTATTTGCTTCTTTCAGGTTGATCTATTGTATTTGTAGTAATGAACATCAGACATATCAAGACTTAAATTAATTAGGGGAATAAATCCCAACATTAATTTTAACTTTATATATTATCTAAGCCTAACCATCATTTAATTCAAGTATTATTTTAGATTAACTTAAAATTAAAGTGCAAAATATAGTAGAAATTTTAAAATGTTATTTATTTGTGTATCAAATCAATGCCCAGTTAATAAGCTCAGCTAAGAGCAGTGAATTTATTTTATAAGAACTGTAAAAATTCAGTATGTTCAGCAAGCATTCTTATTAGGAATTTGGTGTAAAGTAGTAACAGCACAGTTTAAACAGGGAACATGATACATATTTGTAAGAAGGTAGATAATCACATCCAGAAATTATAAGCTGTGAGTTTCCTATTTTATACTTTAAAAATAAACTTGAAAAACTTTGTTTTGAGATAAGGTTGGATGGAGGGAGTAAATTGACATAGAAATCTGGAGAAAAGACATCAGTGGAGACAGACATAGAATACACTGTAGCATACCAGCAGAACATTTTTTAACTAAAGACAACTTCAAGGTTAATAATGTAGTAACTTGGTGAAGGCTATTAATTCTTCCTCTGTAATTTTTATTTTGGTTAGAAAATGATGCCAGACACATATGGAGAATTGATTTTTTTTTAATTTTGTTCTTAGACAAAACTTGTCTGAAGTAGGAAACAGGAGAATAATAGTATTAACAACCAAAGCACAATTGAATTTTTTTTTTAGTTTTATTTTTTGTATGTGTATGAATGTACTGTCTGCATGTAGGTTTGTGCACCCGTGTCGTGCAATATTGCAGAGGTCAGAAGAGGGTCTCGGATTCCCCTGGAACTGGAGTTCTCCTGGAATTGGAGTTACAGACGGTTATTAGCAGCCATGTGGGTGCTGGGGATCGAACCCAGGTCCTCTGCAAGAGCAGTCGGTGCTCTTAACTGCTAGGCTATCTCTCCAGCCCCCCAAAGCACATTTGAAAACAAAACAAAATGCTGCAGACATTTAGCATTAGTCACCCTATTTCAGTATATTCTGACCCATTATATTGGAAAATTTCAATCAGTCACGAGGAACAAAACTAATCCTGTTTGTAAAAGCAAACTAAGTAGAAAGGGGAAAAACCTTCTAAAACTAATTTTCTTGCACTGATTCTGTAAAAAGCATCATTAAATTAAGTCTGCATTAACTAAAATTGAAAAAGGCACTCAAAACTATAACCATATATTTATAACAAAAGTAGACCAGGTATTTCATATTAAATCCTGTCTTTCTCTACTGTGATCAGGATGTGTCCTACTCTAAATTCCATAAAATCAACTGATATATGTGCCAAAAGGCCTACAGGCCAAAAAACAAAACAAAACCAAAAACAGAAAACCAACTTCTGTCCCATAGGTTTTAGTTCAACTATTCCTAACTGATAACACAGCTTACTTGAATTACCATATATTCATACATCTATTCATCCATCTGGATATGTTTTTCACTGATAAAACCATTTGTTTATCTGGAGTCATCCCTCTTCTGAGCCTTTATAGCATCCTTGGTCCCAGAGATCACGTCTATAGCTCTTCTTAGAACTATGTACCAGGAAATGGCCTTATTCCCCAGCCACAGATGTTAGTTGTTCCTGTGTAGACTCTCTTTCCATTCCTACGACATTCCAAGATATGTTTTTAACAAAGGCCTCTTTGAAATTCCTTGAACCTTGCTACAACCTTTTTAATCTTTTTTTAAAATGTTGATGATTATGTGATATATCCATCGATAAATAGATAGATTGTAGATAAACAAATCAATCCATAGATAGATTATTGTCAGTTAGATAGATAATAGACTGATCAGCAGACTCCCTATGTAATGTGCAATATGAAATTTGAGAGTGAATATTAATAATTAATATTGTAATAAAACATCTGTGGGCTTGGAGAGATGGTGCAGCAATAAAGAGATTTGGCTTCTCTTGCAGAGAACATGGCTTTCGTTTCCAACACTCACGTGAGAGCTAACAGCCAACTGTGACTCCATTTCCAGGTGATAAGATGCCCTTTTATGATATCCTTGGGCATCGCATATGTGAACACTTACATACATGCAGACAAAACATTCATACATATAAAACAAAAATAAACTTAATAGCTAGGTATGGTGGTGCACACCTTTAATTCTAGCCCTTAGGAGGCAGAATCAAGCTGACCTCTGTGAGTTCAAGTCCAGCCTGGTCTACAGAGGGAGTTCCAGGCAAGCTGGGGCTACAGGGAGACCCTGTCTCAATAAAAAAGACCAAAATTTTTTAATAATTTAAAACAAATGATAGAAACGAATATTGGCCTCTGTTCTAGTAATATTGGCCTCTATTCTAGTTTGTCTTCCATTGCTGTGACAAAACACTCTGACCAACACCAACTTGGGGAGGAAAGGGTTTATTCAGCTTACATCCCTGGGTCACAGTTCATCACTCAGGGAGCCCAAGGCAGGATCTCAGGGCAGGAGCCTGGAGGCAGGAGCTGAAGCACAGGCCATGGAGGAATGCTGTTCACTGGCTTGCTCCCCTGGCTCATGCTCAGCCTGCCTTCTTATACGGTACACAACAACCTGACCAGTGTGGCAACACTCATTGTGGGCTGGGCTCTCCCACACTGCTCGACAATCAGACAATACTCCACAGATGTGGCCACAGGCCAATCCAATGGAGCCAATTCCCCACTTGAGGCTCCCTCAGCCCAGGTGTGTCAAGTTGACACTAAAGCTATCCAGCACAGCCTCCACAGGATATCAAGGATAGCTGAAATACTTAGAAAATTGCTGCAAAATAACTGATCATTAAATTATTCAACAAATTCTAGCTTTATAGTAACACACACACACACACACACACACACACACACACACACACACACATATTCCCAAATCTTGTAGCATAGCATGTCTATGTCAGTGGCTACTGCACAAAAATATTTATTCTGAGCCTCTTTCCTTCAGTGTGCCCTCTTAATTCTCATAAGCTATGGTATATCTGGTTGACTTTTTGATTTCTTGTGAGTTTCTGCATCTCTATAACTATAGGTTTTCATGGTTTCAGATCATTTACTTGAATATACAATTCCATGTGAAGTATACATACAACTAACTAAAACTCTTCCCCACATGATATTGGACTTTATGTCCATCAAGCCCAGAGAATTCTATTTTTTTGCAAATGAGCAACATGTCTATGCTGGATTTAATCAACCTACATTTAAAACATTTCTTCTAAGAATTTTGCTGTCCTGTGAATTCAGTAAGATACTTGAGTGAATAATTGAAATATGTAAGGGTTTCCCAGTTATCCCCATAAATAAAACGTAACTTTATCAGTTTTACCTATTTTTGTCCTTGAGAAAAATCAATGCCCTCATTTTAATTAAGCAGAGCTACTTAACTTTTCACCTCTTATTTCATATAGGATCATGTTGTACATATGCAAATAGATATTAAGGCTCTTGCTCAGTAAAGCATGGATAGGAATCTAAAAAGTCTGTTTCTTGAGCCTCAAATAAGGAAATAAACAGTGATGGAAATTTATTTCATTACTAAAGTGAAATATATTTGCTTTACAATGCAGCAACTGGCACACCAATTCTTATTTTGTGATTACTGTTTCTGTTACAAACACCAACACAAAAGTAATATGTGGAAATGTTTATAATGGTTGGCTATTGAATCTTTTTATCTGTTTTATTGCTTCAAGATCTTGGCAAATGAAACTTTCTAAACTGTAGGGTTAGGTCCCTCTTCTCGAAGAACATGAAAACAATTCTCAGATCACAATGTTAAAATAAAGTGGTACCTGGGACATACTGAACATAGTAAAAAGAGCAGGTGTAAATATGTTTGCTACCAATGTGATGAACTCAGTTCAATCTCATGCACTCACCTGAATTGATCCTGCTATTTGCACTCTGACATCCACTTTTGTGCTGTGGCACATATTGTGCCCATTTTTTATAACAATTTTATGCATTACTGATCTGAAATATGTACAATAATGACTCTCTCAAAGATTTTCATAGAGTTCACTTAAACAGGCCAAGGTATGGACAAAATACTTGAAGGTTGGTCATCTCTGTAAAACTCTTAAGATTATGTCTATTACAATGTAAGGATAAATAAGTTCAGTGTCTTACTTATAAAAAGCCTTCTTAGAACTTGGTTTTACATTTCCTAATCAATTACTTGATTTTATTTAGAATAGGGAGCATATAATGTAACAGATAATATTTTCTATTTTCTATTTCTTATTTTTCCAAGAAGATTTATAACTATTTCGCTGATTGTTAATTTGCATATAGAGGTAATAATTATGAAATATTTAAAAATGTGCATGTATTAGTCAGGGTTCTCTGAAGAAACAGAATCAACAGGGCGAATATATAGCAATATACAATTTATTGATTTGCTCACGTGACAGAGCTCTAGCAGTCCAACAGTAGTCGCGCCGCACTGGAGAGGCTGAGAATCCAGGAAATTGCTCAGTCCACAAGGCTGGATATATCAGTAGTCCCAATCTGGTGCTGAAGGCCCAGTGGATTCCAGGAGATTTGCCAGTCTCAGTACACATTGGGATCCGAAGGATTGATCACAGCAGCAAGACGAACACACCAGTGAGACCTCACTTTTTCCTACTTTTGTCCTTGAGAAAAATCAATGCCCTCATTTTAATTGAGCAGAGCTAATTAATTTCCATCAAGCACAGAAAAAAGGGAACCCGGCTTCCCTCTTGCCATGACATATATAGATATATATATATATATATCTACTATATATATATAATCTAGCCCCATGCCCCGCCATTCCCCCACCCACCAGAGCTCATGCATTCTGCCAACATGCTTTTCATTTCTTTCTCAGTCTTTCTCAATATTCTCCATGTGGAACTGACTGTTTTGGCAGAAGTTTACTATTTAGTCTTATTGATGAGTCCTTTTGTGTTGTTGTTGTTGTTGTTGTTTCCAACATGCATCATTCCCTACTGCTTTGGACAAAAGCTCAAGGCCATGCACAAGACATACTTACAACTAGGTAATTGGCCACTAGCACCACAGATGAGGGTACCATTCTGCACTTATTTATTTTTTTTTTTTGGACTGTGTTATTTCACTTAACATGATGTCCTCTAGCTTCAGCCATTTTTCTGCAAAGCTCATGATGTTGTCTTTCTTTACTGCTGCATAGAACTCCATTGTGTAAATGTACCATTGTGTAAATTTTCTCTATCCACTTATCTGTTGAGGGGCAATTGGGTTGGTTCCAGCTCCTTGCTATTGTGGACAGAGCTGAAATAAACATGGCCGTGCATCTATCTCTGCAGTGGGGTGAGTCTTGAGGAGGGTACATGCCTAGGAGTGGTATGATGCGGGTCGGGGGCAAGTTCATTCCAAGTCTTCCAAGGGTTCTCCACACTGCTTTCCATAGTGGCTTGCACGTTTACATTCCCACCAGTAGTGGATGATGTTCCCCTTTACCCACAACCCCTGCAGCACTTGGTATCTCTTTGTTTTCTTGATCCTAGCTATCTTATTGGAGTAAGATGATTATCTAAAGTGGTTTTGATTTGCATTTCCTTAATGATTAGTGATGTTGAACACTTCTTAACATGTTTCTCAGCCATCTCTAATTCCTCACTTGTGAAGTCTCTTTTCAGCTCGTTGCTCCATCTATTGAGTGGGTCATTTGTTTTCTTCATTGTTTTTTTGAGTAGTTTATAGATTCTGGAAATCAATGCTTTGTCAGTTGTTTCTTTGGGGAAGATTTCCTCCCACTCTGTGGGATTTCTCTTCACTTCCTTGATTGCTTCTTTTGATGTACAGAAGCTTTTGAGTTTAATGAGGTTCCATTTGTCAATTGTCGACCTTAATTCTTGCACAGCTGCTGTCTGATTTAGGAAGTCTTTTGCTCCGCCTATGTCTTGTAGTCTGCTGCCCAGTTTTTCTTCTATCGCCTTCAGAGTTTGTGGTTTCACGTTAAGGTCTTTGATCCATCTGGAGTTGACTTTTGTACAGGGCGAGAGGTAGGGGTTTAATTTCATTCTTCTACAAGTGGTGATCCAGTTTTGCTACAACACTTGCTGAAGATGTTCTCTTTTCTCCATTGTGTCTTCTTGGCACCCTTGTCAAATATGAGATGGCTGAAATTGCATGTGCTCAGGTTTGGATCTTCAGTTTTGTTCCATTGATCAAAATGTCTGTTTTTGTGCCAGTACCAGGCTGTTTTTACGACTATAGCCCTGTAGTATAGTTTGAAGTCTGGCATAGAGATCTCCCCTGTGTAGCTCTTTTTGCTCAGGGTTGTTTTGGCTATTCGGGTCTTTTGTTTTTCCAAATGAATTTAAGGACTATTTTTTCCAAGCCTGTGAAGAAACTCTTGGGGATTTTGATTGGGATTGCGTTAAATCTATACAAGAGTTTTGATAGAATGGACATTTTTACAATGTTAATTTTCCCAATCCATGAGCATGGTAGGTTTTTCCATCTTCTGATATCTTCTTCAATTTCTTTCTTTAAAGTTTTAAAATTTTTGTTGTAGAGATCTTTGGTGTCTTTGGTTAGGTTTGTTCCTCGGTATTTATTGTTTTCGAGGCTATTGTGAGTGGGAAGGTCTCTTTGAATTCTTTCTCCAGTTGCTTGTTTTTGGTGTAAAGAAAGGTCATTGATTTTTTAGGTTAATTTTGTATCCTGCCACTTTGCTGAAGCTGTTAATCATTTCTAGGAGTTTTCTGGTGGAGTTTTTAGCATCCCTTAACTAAACAATCATATCATCAGCAAATAGGGATATCTTGATTCCTCTTTTCCAATTAGTACTCCCTTAATTTCTTTTTCTTGCCTATTACTCTAGCAAGTGTGTCAAGCACTATATTGAAGAGGAGTGGTGACAGGGGGGAAGCCTTGCTGAGTTCCTACATTTAAAGGGAATGTTTCTTCTTTGGTTTCCCCATTTAGGATGATATTGCCTTTGGGTTTCCTGTATATGGCTTTGATTACATTGAAGAATGATCCCTCCCATCCAGTTCCTTCTAGGAGTTTAAGCATGAAGGGATGCTGGATTTTTTCAAAGGCTTTTTCAGCATCAATTGAGGTGATGGTGTGGTTTTTGTCTTTCATTCCATTTATGTGTTTGATGATGTTTATTGATTTTCTTATGTTGAACCATCCCTGCATATCTAGTATGAATCCAACTTGGTCATGATGGATGATCTTCTTGATGTGGGTCTGTATGCGATTTGCTAGTACCCTGTTTAGAATTTTGGCATCTGTGTTCATTAGGCACATGGGTCTATAATTCGCCTTTTTAGTTGTATCTTTGCCTGGTTTTGATAATAGAGTGATCCTGGCTTCACAGAAGGAATTTGGGAGAATTCCCTCTGATTGTATCCTTCTAAACAGTTTCAGTCATAACGGTTGTAAGTCTTTTTGAAATGTTTTATAGAATTCTGCCGTGAAACCTTCTGGGCCTGGGCTTTTTTTAGTTGGGAGGTTTCTTATTACTTCTTCAATTTCTTCATGTATTATGGGTCTGTTTAAGCTGTTGATCTCTTCTTGCTTGAGCTTTGGTGATTCCCAGGATTTCAGATATTCATCCATTTCTTCTAGGTTTTCAAACTTGGTAGAGTATAGGTTTTTGACATATTCCCACATGATTTTCTGGATCTTTTCCTTGTCTGTTGTGATACTTCCCTTTTCATCATGGATTGTATTGATTTGGAGTTGTTCCTTCTTTCTTTTTGCCATGGCCTTTTATACTGCCTGCTGGCAGAAGGCAATTCCCACATTTGGGGTGGGCCATCCGGGTTGAGTTAGTCCAATCTGAAGGTTCTTTTTCTCTTATTTGTTCCTTAGTCCAGTCAAGTTGACACTGAGGATTAACAATCCCAGTGTAGTTCCTCGGTTCACTTTGAATTTTAGTGACTTTTTTTATCTATTATAGCTCAATTTATTTTTATGTTATATATATATATATATATATATATATANTATATTATATATATATCTACTAATATATATATAATCTAGACCCCATGCCCCGCCATTCCCCCACCCCCACCAGAGCTCTGCGCTCTGCCAACATGTTTTCATTTCTTTCAGTCTTTCTCAATATTCTCCATGTGGAACGTGACTGTTTTGAGCAGAAGTTTTTTTTTTTTGGTCCTTTTTTGATGCAGTCCTTTGTGTTGTTGGTTGTTGGTTGTTGTTTCCAACCTGCATATTCCCACTGCTTTGGACAAAAGCTCAGGGGCCATGCACAAGACATACTTACAACTAGGTAATTGGCAATAGCACCACGATGAGGGATACCATTCTCCATTATTTATTTTTTTTCTGGACTGTGTTATTTCACTTAACCTGATGTCCTCTAGCTTCAGCCATTTTTCTGCAAAGCTCATGATGTTGTCTTTCTTTACTGCTGCATAGAACTCCATTGTGTTAAATGTACCTTGTGTAAATTTTCTCTATCCACTTATCTGTTGAAGGGGCACATTGGTTTGTTCCAGCTCCTTGCTATTGTGACAGAGCTTAAATAAACATGGCCTGCATTATCTCTGCAGTGGGGTGAGTCTTGAGGGAGGGTACATGCCTAGAGTGTATGAATGCGGGGTTGGGGCAAGTTCATTCCAAGTCTTCCAAGGGTTCTCCACACTGCTTTCCATAGTGGCTTGCAGAGTTTACATTCCCACCAGAGTGGATGAGTGTTCCCTCACCCACAACCCCTGCAGCACTTGGTATCTTTGTTTTCTTGATACTAGCTATCTTATTGGAGTAAGATGATATCTAAAGTGGTTTTGATTTTGCATTTCCTTAATGATTAGTGATGTTGAACACTTCTTAACATGTTTCCTGCCATCTCTAATTCCTCATTTGTGAAGTCTCTTTCAGCTCGTTGCTCCATCTATTGAGTGTGGTGGGTCATTTGTTTTCTTCATTTTTGAGTAGTTTATATATTCTGGAAATCAATGCTTTGTCAGTTGTTTCTTTGGGGAGATTTCCTCCCACTCTGTGGGATTTCTCTTCACTCCTGATGCTTCTTTTGATGTACAGAAGCTTTGAGTTTAATGAGGTTCCATTGTCAATTGTCGACCTTAATTCTGCACAGCTGCTGTCTGATTTAGGAAGTCTTTTCTCGCCTATGTCTTGTAGTCTGCTGCCCAGTTTTTTTTCTACGCTCTTCAGAGTTTGGGTTTCACGTGAGGTCTTTGATCCATCTGGAGGTGACTTTTGTACAGGGCGAGAGGTATGGGGTTTAATTTCATTCCTCACAAGTGGTGATCCAGTTTTGTTGCACAACATTTGAAGATGCTGTCTCTTTTCTCCATTGTGTCTTCTTGGCCCCCTTGTCAAATATGGATGGCTGAAATTGCATGTGCTCAGGTTTGGATCTTCCGTTTTGTTCCATTGATCAAAATGTCTGTTTTTGTGCCCGTACAAGGCTGTTTTAGACTATAGCCCCTTGTAGTTCAGTTTGAATGTTGCATATGAGATCCTCCCTGTTTATCTTTTTGTTCAGGTTGTTTGCTTTTCGGGTCTTTGTTTTTCCAAATGAATTTAAGATCTTTTTTCCAAGCCTGTGAAGAAACTCTTGGGGTTTGATTGGGATGTGCGTTAAATCAACCAAGGTTTTGATTGAGAACCTTTTTCTCTTTTTAAACTAATTTCCCCATACATGAGCATGGTAGGTTTTTCCATTTCTGATATCTTCTTCATTTCTTTCTTTAAAGTTTTAAAATTTTTGTTGTAGGATCTTGTTGTGTTTGTTAGGTTTGATTCCTCGGTATTATTTTTTGAGGTATTGTGAGTGGAGGGTCTCCTTGAATTCTTTTCTCCAGTTGCTTGTTTTTGGTGTAAAGAAAGGTCATTGATTTTTTAGGTTATAATTTGTTCCTGCCACTTCGTGAAGCTGTTAATCATTTCTAGGAGTTTTTCTGGAGGAGTTTTTAGCATCCCTTAACTAAAAAATATATCATCAGCAAATAGGGATACTTGATTCCTCTTTTCCAATTAGTACTCCCTTAATTCTTTTTCTTCGCCTATTACTCTAGCAAGTGTGTCAAGCACTAATATGAAGAGGAGTGGTGACAGGGGGGAAAGCCTTGCTGGTTCCTACATTAAGGGAATGTTTCGCTTTGGTTTCCCCATTTGGATGATATTGCCTTTGGGTTTTCTGTATTTGGTTTGATTACATTGAAGAATGATCCCTTCCATCCAGTTCCTTCTAGGAGTTTATTGCATGAAGGGATGCTGATTTTTTTCAAAGGCTTTTCGCATCAATTGAGGTGATGGTGTGGTTTTTGTCTTTCCATTTCCATTATTGTTTGATGATGTTTATTGATTTTCTTATGTTGAAACCATCCCTGCATATCTAGTATGAATCCAACTTGGTCATGATGGATGATCTTCTTGATGTGGGTCTGTATGCGATTTGCTAGTATCCTGTTTAGAATTTGCATCTGTGTTCATTAGGACAGGGTCTATTCGCCTTTTTAGTGTATCTTTGCCTGGTTTTGATAATAGAGTGATCCTGGCTTCAAAGAAGGAATTGGGAGAATTCCCTCTGATGTTCCTTCTAAACAGTTTCAGTCATAACGGTTGTAAGTCTTTTTTGAATGTTTTATAGAATTCTGCCGTGGAAACTCTGGGCCTGGTGGCTTTTTTTAGTTGGGAGGTTCTATTACTCTTTAATTCTTCATGTAATTATGGGTCTGTTAAGCTGTTGATCTCTTCTTGGTTAGCTTGGTGATTCCCAGGATTTCAGATATTCACCATTTCTTCTAGGTTTTCAAACTTGGTAGAGTTAGGTTTTTGACATATTCCCACTGATTTTCTGGATCTTTGCTTGTCTGTTGTGATACTTTCCTTTTTCCATCCTGATTGCTATTGTATTTGGAGTTGTTCCTCTTTCTTTTTTTGCCATGGCCTTTTATACTGCCTGCTGGGGAAGCATTCCCACATTGGGGTGGGCTCACTTGTCTCCGGGTTGAGTTAGTCCAATCTGAAGGGTTCTTTTTCTCTTATTTGTTCCTTAGTCAAGCAAGTTGACACTGAGGATTTTAACTAATCCCAGTGTAGTTCCCCGGTTTCACTTTTGAATTTGGGGTGACTTTTTTTTATGTATATTTTATGTATATATTATATATATATATATATATATATATAACATATATAAATGAATTTACATATATGTATATTTTAACATTGACAAAAGCCTATTCAAAGTATATACAAGTGGTGTACCTAGTATTTAAATGAATAAGAATATGAAAACATGGATCTTCTTTTTTTTTTCTTTTGGTTTCTTGAGACAGGGTCTCTCTATAGGTCCAGCTGACCTGAAACTCACTCTGTGGACCAGGTTGGCCTTGAATTCATAGAGATCCACCTGCCTCTGCCTCCAGAGTGCTGGGATTAAAGGTGTGCATCTTCTTTACTGGCATTACTTTAAATAAACAATCAGTATTTCAGTGTGCCATGGTATATTATTACTTTAGTTTTAATGAAGTGGTTAATATTAAAGATAAGGGAAATTATGAAGTTGAACACATTTTGCATATCACACCCTACATGCTTAAGGCTGAATAATTGCACAAGAAGTGACAGAAAGACTGTAAAAGCCAGAGGTAGTAAAGGAATACAAAGAAGCCATGTTACAGAGCCATCAAAATGCAGTTGATGTAGGAATAAGCAACACTTGTGACATCATGCACAAGACATCTTAACTTCCAAGCCAGAAAAAAACCCAGCATGACTGGGGGAGGGGGGCAAGAATGTCCTATCCTAGCTCAAGATGTGTTAGCAAATGATAGCTGTTGGGAGACAAACAGAGTTAATGTTCTTTAATGGTGTGACAACTTGTCAGTTGACAAGACTATGGAATACACCCCTAAGAACACTTGTAGATCACAAATTAGACTCCATTTTCCTTAGAGAAAGAAAAATAATAGAGGACACAAACTTGAGGAGATAAGAGTTACGGGGGCAGAAGCCAAAATACACTGTATAAAATTCTTCAGGTCAATAAAATATAGTTTAAATCAGTGATTATTTTTCATTTCAAAAATGTGTTTTGTTTATACAAATGCTGAAGCAAAATGTAAAATATATTATATGTTCATATTACTCTAAAATATGGATACATACTCTCCACCCATATACAGTAATTACAGTCTCTGAAAATAATTGGTGGATGGATTCTAGAGCCCATTGAGATGTTGACATTATAACAATATAGTTGCTTTCAGATAAACAAAAATATAATCATAATGGGATGGGGTGGGGTGGGGTGGGGGGAAGGGATAGGGGAATATGCCTGAACAGAAATGAAAAATGATGTATGAAATACACAAAACATCAATCAATAAATAAAAAAAATATTTTTAAATGCGTTTTATTTTGATAAAATACCGAAGCAAAAAATGTAAAAGAAATTAAAATTTAAGATTATAAATTTAGCCTTTAATACCAGCACATGGGAGGCAGAGACAGGCAGATCTCTATGAGTTTAAGGCCAGTCTGGTCAACAGAGTGAGTTCCAGGCCACCTGGGGATGCAGGGATACCCTGTCTCAAAAATACAGCCCCCCCAAAAGGTTATATCTTTAAATTTTTTTAATATGAAGGTTTTTCCTTCCCTTTAATTTTATATTATTAAAATATACATACATATATATATATACTCCACACATAAATCAAAATTACAAAATGTGAAAATAAAGTATAGGTTAAATCCAAAACACATTTAGAGATTCACATTTTAACTGTAGTTTACTTCCAGAGTACACCAGAATGTTTGAATTGTATCTGTGATAAATTTGCTAAATCTAAATCTCACTATTAGAAAGTCGTGTGAATATTTGCAATATTGACAAAACATAAGAGCTCCAACACCCCTAAATGAAAACTTGGATGGGAACAGAAAAATATCTGAGTGTAGTTTTTAATTTAAAATTTTGTGACCTCTATGCATAGAGCATAGCCTTTGCATCATTTTCTTCCATTTCAGTTCCCCTCCAAGTCCACATCCCCCACTCCCACTCTGTTTCATAGCTGCTTGTTTGATTATCTATCTATCTATCTATGTATCTATCTATCTATCTATCATCTATTATCTATCTATCTATCATCTATCTATCTATCTATCTATCTATCTATCTATCTATCTATCTATCTATCTATCTATTTATCTATCTATCTATCTATGTCACTGAGTTCCTTCAGTGGTTTTCCTATGTACTTGTGTTTAGGGCTCCACATTTAAGCTTACATAACATCTCAGGGAGCTAATTCCTGAAGAAAACCCATTCTCTCTTCTCTCAGCATTCATGTGTTGCATGTGCGTATACTCATTTTGCGGTGTGACTCTGTGAGATTTCCCCATACACATTGACATGTAAACTGGTTTTGGCATTATATGCAGGCATTCTTAGACTACTGTAGTATGGAAATATCATTGTTGTAGCTTCCCTATCATGTCTAGAATGCTTTAATAAGCAGCAGGATTCTTGTGCCTGTGTCTATTATCTTCTTATAGCCACTTCTCAGTTTTCCTGAAACGTAGGTTTAGAAGTGGCATTGTACATGTTCCATTTAGACTGGACACCTCACAGGCACTCTCTGCATTTGAACAGTTGTGTAATTCTCTAATAGTCTCTATCTGTTAAAAAAGAAACTTATTTGATCAGTGGTATGAAGTACACTCGCTTATAAATTTAAGTGTATATTTTTAGGATATAGTAAGAAATTACATTGTTCTAGGGTTGTGACAAAGCTAGGCTTTTCTTTAGGCTTCATGTATTTCCCAGCCATGTGTAATTGATTATGTTTAAAGTACCATGTATGAGTTTCCTCCCATTGAGTGGGCCTTAAATCCAGTTAGACAATAGTTGATTGTGTTCAAGATAAATTGGACACCACTGCAGGAATAGAGTGAGTTTGTTTGACTTGTCATAGTTGTGGTTTTTAGCCCTTACAATTTGGCGGTACCCTTAATAGGTTAACTCCTTTGAAGAGATTTGTATGTTCCCACAGCTCAAAACGTCACCAACTTATTTTATTGGCTGAGAAAGAAAAGACACAGCTTTGCATTGTGTAGGCTGTAGCAGGAAGTGCCAGCAGAAAGGTTAGCCTGTCTGAACATTGAAAGGAAGGAAAGCATCAGAATGCTACAGGCATCAAACCCCTCTGTGGATCCTACTTGTAACAACTATTTATAATGAGTCCTAATGAATCTTACCTTCTAGGTGCCATAAAGTTTTAATAGGAGAGATTTTCTTACCTCTCCTTCATAGAACAAGCAGGAACATGATGATGATGAGGTCGTTCTCTAACTGTAAACTGGAGTCAACTGTCATAGAGGTAATCTCTTATAAAACTGGTAAAACTGCTTTCTTTAATTGACTAATTGACATAGGAACTGTGGAAAGGATTATTCTCTATTCAGAACCAAAAATAATACTAAAGTCTCCTTAAGCTGTGCACTTAAGCAAAATATATTAATACAGGAACACTCTGATATCAGCAATCGATTATT
Source organism: Rhizomys pruinosus (assembly GCA_009823505.1). Classification (NCBI taxonomy): domain Eukaryota; kingdom Metazoa; phylum Chordata; class Mammalia; order Rodentia; family Spalacidae; genus Rhizomys; species Rhizomys pruinosus. The sequence goes on from VZQC01009973.1 coordinate 491,101, forward strand.
CTACCAAGGAGATGTTGGCCAAGTGATGCAAGTCCCCCCTCCCAAAAATGTAAAGGTTTCTTGCCTGTAAACTGGGATACCTGCAAGAAGGGAGGAGATAAGGCCCTGCTGTCGAAGACCTGATGTAAGCTTGGGAAAGATGTATTGAGACCACACTTGCAAGTGTACAGTTGGTCTCTGGAATACCAGAGAGTGTTACCAAAGGCCACTAAACCAATAAAGCAAATACAGTTCTCCTTGAGTCAAGCAACACTCCTCTGTCAGCACCAGCTACACCTCACTTGCCTGGAAATACTGTGCAGCAGTGGCAGCCATATGCCTGTATATCCCAAATCTAATTGGGTATTAGCTCTTTCCTTGCAGGAATAACCCATAGCTGATGCCACAAGCTTACATCTTCCAGCAGTTAGGAGATGTTATAAGCCACAGTTAGACCCTGTCACATTTTACAGGAAAAAAAATGTAATTCATAGATTGACATACCATCCAACTATCTGTGTCTGTACCAAAGTAACCTACCATAACAATTAGTACTGTTTAAATACCTATATATCTAAATGCCTGTGCTTCTTTAGTAGGATTGAAAGGTTATTCCTGAACAAACTGTCAGCCCGTGAAAGGAAACAGCCAGAATTGATCAGAGTCCAAAATGACAGCTCCAGAGAAAGTAGACTGTTTTGCTTCTCATCCACCTGTGCTCCTTTTCTAAACCTGAAGAACAATCTGCGGAAGAGGGGACATGGTAGAATGTAAGGGCTGTGATTGGGGTGAATGGTGAAACTACAGCAATATAGACTGGACACTTATTTGATCAACTTGATTGAAAATACAAGCCCCCCAGCTGGATGGTGGGACCCTTTGGCTGTGTGGGTTTGGCCACAACTGCTTGCAAATTGGTTTTACATGAAGGATGCTTGTACTCATAAATTATTACTTATTGTTAAAAAATGAAAAAAATATTTCTAAATGAAAACAAAAGAAAACTTCATAGTATGTTCAGGTACTATACAAGCTAGTCATTGCAAAGGAACTTTCATGTCAGTTCCAGCTCCATTTCTCCAAGTTTTATGCCCACATTATTTATTGCATTCAGTAATATGGTCTTCCCTTCAAGTTCAGGGAGGGAATCATAGGTTGTGGCAATAGTCTGTGTAATTTTGAGTCACTCTCATTGAGTGGGCTTTAAGTCTAGTTAAATAGCTGTTGATTGTCGCCCCCCCCCCAGATAAAAGTCCCATTAGAGTACAAATATAGGTAGTTTGCTAGGCTAGTCTTTCAAGTTATTAAACTTTATGGCAGAATGGGACAAGTGACTGATTTTCTCCCTTAGCAGCTTGTATAGCTTCCTCTAGAACTATGAGATATCAACTTCAGGTAGACAGTGTGCAGGTCATTTCCAGCTCCATTCCTCCAAGTCCTGTGTCTGATTGAATCATGTCCTGTCTTTCACTATCGGTTATATTGTCTAGTTCTGGGAGAAAACCAAGTGCTCTGGAAATAGGATTTGTTATTTTGGGTAGTCTGTTGGACTGCTCTTGCCATAAAGCCCCTGAGTATACACATGTACTAGTCCTCAGACACTGTATGTACATTTCAAAAGGGGTTCTCTAGCCAACATATTTACCTATGTCTCCCCTAACCCCTCAAGCTCCATTCATCTGTTCTTTCTCTACTCTGTCCAACATCCCTCCTCTCTCCTCATCCATGCACTCTCATTATCCCCAACCTCTTCCCAAAAACACCACCTCCCACCATTCTGAGTTTCCTCCTTCCCCATGACCATGGACTCCTACAATGACCTTCCCGTCTCTATCCCAGCTGAACAGTCCTGTATTTCTCACCTTAACTTGGTAACATCTGTTTTCTACTTATCCCCCTCTTTGGGGATCTTTATTTCCCTTCATCTCTATGTTTCCTTTTCATTTTCCTGGCTCCTGCTATTACATGAGGATATAAATTCACATATAAGTGATTGGTTCTACAATCCTCAAATGAGGGAGAACATAAGCAGCTTGTTTTTCTGAGACTTTGTTACTTCCCTTAGTATAATAATCTGTCTATTTCTGTCCATTTCCCAGGAAATTTCATAATTTCATCTTTTCTACCTACTGAGTAAAACTCCACTGTGTAAATGTACCACATTTTCATTATCAGTTTGTCAGTGAGGGATAGACACTTGGAGTCTTGGGAAGAGAGCAGCAACAAGCATGGATGTACAAGTATCTCTATAGTAGGATGAGTTTTTTGAGGATATTCCAAGGTGTGGTATAATAGAATCATATGATATATTTATTTTATATTTATTTTTTTGTGAGTTGCCTACACTAATGTCCATGGTTGTTGCACAAGTTTCCATTCGCACCAGCAGTGAATGAGCATTCACCTTCCCCACATCCTCACCAGCATTTGGTGTCAAGCTATTTTTAGGCTATTATTAATGGAAATGTTTCCTTGATTTTGTGTTAGTATATTTAAATTTAGTATACATGAAGACTATTTTTATACTAATTTTATGCCCTGATTATTTTACTTTTTGAGATAGGGTCTCCCTATAGCCCCAGCTGGCCTTGAACTCACAGTAATCCACCTGCCTCTGCCTCCTGAATTGCTAAGATTAAAGGCTGTGCCATCATGCCTGGCTAAAAGAGAGTGCTTAGCTGCCATGTGGGTGCTGGGACTCAAACCTAGGTCCTTTACAACTGCAGTTGGTGCTCTTAACCACTGATTCATATCTCCAGACCCTTATGCCACAATTTTTATGAAGGTGTTTATCACTTCTTAAATTTATGGTTGAGTCTTACGCTCTGTAGTGTATAGAGTCATGTGATCCACAAATAAGAATATTTTCATTTATTTTCCTATATGTATAGCTTTTATTTCTTTTCTTGTCTTATTGCTGTAGTTAAGATTCATAACACTGTATTAAATAGGATGAAAAAAATGGACAAAACCCTCCTGTTCCTGACTTTAATGGAAATTCTTTAAATTTTTCTCCATTAAAATGATATGGTATACAGGTTTGTCATATACCTTCTTTCTTATGTTTACATGTATCCTCAATACCAATTATTTCTAACATTTTCTTAATTAAAAGAGGTTAGACTGCTGGATGGTGGGACCCATGAGCTGTGTGTGTTCGGGCACAACTGCTCGCAAATTGGTTTTACATGAAGGATGCTTGTACTCACAAATTATCACTTATTGATAAAAAAAAATGAAAACAAAACAAAGCAAAACAAACAAACAAACANACAATATAGACTGGACACTCATTTGATCAACTTGATTGAACATACAAGCCCCCCCTGCTGGATGGTGGGACCCATGAGCTGTGTGGGTTTGGGCACAACTGCTCGCAAATGGATTTTACATGAAGGATGCTTGTACTCACAAATTATCACTTATTGTTAAAAAAATGAAAACAAAACAAAACAAAAAAACCAAAAAAAACCAGAGAAAGATGTAGAAAAGTTACGGCAGAATGCATGATCTGGGATGGGTAGGGGTGGGGTGGGGGGAAGGGAAGGGGATATATGCCTGAACTGTATTGGAAAATGATGTATAAAATACACAAAACATCAATAAAAATAAAAATAAATAAAAAAATAGGTTAGATTAAATCAAAGGCTCTCGCTGCATCTTAGAAGAACTCCATGTGTTTTTGGTCCTCATGACCATTTATGTTAGTTAAATTTGTTGATTTGCACATGCTCTTCATCCCTGTATCTCTAGAATTAAGTCTTCTTGTTTATAGATGATCTTGATTTGGTTTGCAATTATTTTCTTTGAAATTTGCATAAATAATCATCAGGGAGTTTGATCTATAGTTTTCTTCCTTTGTTGATTCTCTGTCTGCTTTTGCTACAAATGTAGTGCTGCATTTATAAAAGGAATTTGGGGGAAATCCTTCCTTTCACATTTTATGGAATCATTTTAGAAGCATTTGTTATCATTTTTTAAAAGTCTTGGAGATTTTTTAGAGAATCTATCTGGACCTGGACTTTCACGTTCAGGATGAATATATGACTATATATTCATATAATCCTTCAAAGTCCTTACTTGTTAGAGATGTGTTTACATTTTATTTCATACTTGTTTTGTTTTGGTAGGTCACATGCATGTATAAATTCATCCATTTGTTTCTGATTTTTCTATTTTAGTGGAATATAATTTTAGACAGGATGTCCTCATGCTTCTCTGAATTTGAATTCTCCTGTCATATTTCCATTTTCATTACTAATCTTATAAATTTGTGGGTTTTCTCCCTTTGTTTTGATTAATTTGACAAAGTGTTTCTCAGTTCAATTTATTTTGTCAAGGATCCAACTCTCTGGTTTAAAAAAAAATATTTTATTAGCCAGGTGTGGTGGCACACACCTGCACTGGAGAGGCAGAGGCAGGCATATCTCTGTGAGTTCAAGGCCAGCCTAGTCTACAGAGTGAGCTCCAGGGCAGCTGGGACTAAAGGGAGACCCTGTTTCAAAAATACCAAAAAATATTATTATGTTTATGTCCATTTCATATAATGGATCTTACTCAAATTTGGACATTCCTACCCATCTGCACCCACAAGAATCCTCTCCCACTAGATTTCATGGATCATGTCATATATGTTAAGTACTATATGGTCAAAAATTTGTACACAGATGTACCTTAGTACAATTTCATCCTCTGGGGTCTACTCAGCCTATCTAAAGACCCTACCTTATAGAAGATCTACTCTCCCTTGCCCAGCAGAAATTAGTTGCTAATGGTTCTTTGGCTAGGATTGAAACCTATGCTGAGATTTTGTCTGACTGAGCCGGTATGGACCTTTTGCATGCTGTCACCATTTTTGCAAGTTCATATGAGCAAGTGCCCAGTGGCCTGAAGGCCTCTGTGTCTTTATGCTCTTGTACCAACCCTGGCTCCTTTATTGATTCTTTTTATTGTTTTATTTTTTTTTCATTTCAATTTGAGTGACTTTTGACACCATCTTAATTATTTATTTCTATCCACTTCTTTGGGGCTTGGTTTATTATTTTCCCTTTAATATTCACTGTTAAGTTACTTATTTAAGTTTGTAATTTAGGCCTTTAGGGTTATACACTTCCCTTTTAGGAAAGCTTTTATTATATTTCATATGTTTTTTCATGCTGCATTTTTTTCTTCTTTGTTCTGCCCCAGGAAATTTATGAGTTCTTCCTTATTTTTATCCAATGTTCTAGTCATGATACAGTTTTGAATTGTTTAGTCTAAATGAATTTGTGTTTTATCTGTAGTTCTTTTAGTGTTGAATTCAGCTATCTTCCCTTGTTCTCAGGTAAAATGTATGAAGTTATTTCAATTTTTCCTACATTTGTTTAGATGTATTTTTTTTCTTATTATGTGACATATTTTAGAGTAAGTTTCATGGCCTACAGAGTAGAACGTGTACTTTCTAGAATGTACATGTATACTATGTAGTATGTGAGTGAGATTGGTTGTAGATGTCTGGTAAATCTATTAGATATATGGTTTCATTGAACTCCAGAGTTTATCTGTTCACCTTTTTGCCTGGATGAGCTGTCACTATTGAGAGTATAGGGTCTAGTTGTAAGGTATTATTATACTTTTGTGGGTAATCTGCCACTTCAAATATAATAAATATAATAGTATTTGTTTTATAAAATTGAGAACACCTGCTAGGTGTGGTTGGCACACACACTTAATCTCAACATTTGGGAACAGAGAAAGGCTGACCCCTGTGAGAAGGAGCTAGTTCATTTTACATAGTGAGTTCCAGTCCACCAGGTGCTACAAGGAGAACATGTTTAAAAAACAAACAGACAAAAAAAGCAAAAAACCCAACCCAACCCAAACCAAACCAAACCAAACTAAAATCTTCCAAAATGGGAACACCTTTGTCCAATGAGTGTATTCTTAGAATTGCCATGTCCTATTGATGAATTATGCCAAGAATTTGCAAAAATTGGCATTGTTTGTCTTGTCATTACAAATTTAGTCTATATGTCAATCTGTTTTGTCAGGTGTTTAATATCTACATTTTCTTGTTTCCTGATTCTATTTACTTAGAATAGCTCTGCTTAATATTTCACCCTAAAGTAGAGCCTGTCTTTCTTGGTGACATGTACTTCCTTAGGGTCACCAAAAAATGCATTCTGTTTTCTGATCAAATGTTTTGGACTATATCATTTGATTGGGGAAATGAAATCAATATTCAGATTTATTTTGGGGTGTTGTGTTTTAGTTAGTGACATTTTGCTGCTTTTAAAATTATTTTGGTTTTTTTTCTTAGATCTTTTTTTGTTTAACAACTATCCTGTCTTTAATTTCTCAACCCTCTCAGCTGTGTTTATACTTGACTTAGGTTTATGATATTCTTTCAGTATCCTCTGTAGAACTGTGTTACATTACTTTCCCAAGAGGGCTTATTTACTCCTTATCATTCCACAGGACATTTTTTGCAACAAACTTTGACCAAGAGTTTTTCAGATGTGACAGTGGATCTTGGAAGCAGTATTCCTTTCATCTGCACTTAATTTCTTATGAAATAATGTTTTAACATTGCAGAGTCATTCCAGCTAGATCAGGGGTAGCAACACCAGGTCTGTATTCTGCTTAGAAACCTGAGACAAAATTCTGAGAAAAAAATGAATATGTTATATATGTAGTTTAAGCAGGATTTCAGAGATTTTTACCAGGAATAAAGCCAGATCTTAACAGAGAATTCTGAAGCTCTGCATATATAAATTGACTAGATTTTAAATATTGTGTAGAGATGTTTAACTAAGGATGCTTTGGCATAAAACTGAGGTTTGTAGCATAGGTAATTAAGAATCTACTATCTCCGTGAGAAAAGCAAGCTGAAACACGAGCCAGACATGTCTGTTTGCTTGTATTTGGTAATACATATCTCATAAAATCCAGGTCTCATTCTTCCCCATGTTTTTTTAAAAAAATAACAAATTATAGCTTACTTCTTCTCAGAAGCTGCCAGGAAGCTCATGAATGTGGATTGGCCCCATGCCTGTCTCAGGTCAGAGAGGCACAACCCCACGGCCCTTACATGTCCAGGGTCAGTTAGGACCTGAGACAAATTATATTATCCCTGGCACCTCTCTGAGATTATAGATATATGATTTAGATTCCTTCCAGTCTCTACCTCCCACAGAGCCTGACCCAAATTCATATAAATTTTACTACCTGATTGAGATCACAAAAGTTCATGTACATACTCAGCTGCTGCTGAAACCATCATGAATCTGGATTGGCTCTAGCACCCCTCTAAACCATTGTGTGCAATCATGTGAACTTGTATACACAGCAGTATGTGTCTGAGATTACAGTATCAATCACTTTCACTACTGAACCCAAAATATCACCTTTCAGTTCCAAAATTGCTTAAGGTAGGCTGAAACAAAGCATACACCCACATGTGGTTCAACTCAGAGGACAAGAAACTCCTACCAGAAGGCTAAACCAATAAAATACCACCAGATGCAAAAGTCCCATCATAAAAATATAAGCAACATTTAAAACATGGTAAGATAACTCTTCCAGATATTCCCAATCACATAGTAATGATCCTAAATCAGAAAAACTTAAGAAAAACCCCAAAGACTTGAAAATAACAAATGTATTTTCAAATAATTAAGAGAGGGCAAAAATACATACTTATTAAATTTAAAGAGGATAGGAATAACATCCTAAATGATTCCAAGAGAACACAAATAGCTCACGGAAATAAAGAAGTCAATTCAGGATATGAAACTAGAATTCATAAGGAAACTTCAATAAAGAAACTTCAATAAAGAAAACACGGATTGAAATGAAGCATGAAATGAAATATTTCAAAAGTCAATTTAAAAGCTCAGTGGAAAGACTCAGCAATAGAATGGTTCACGTGAGGGACATAATATCAGGGCCCTAAGACAGTGTGGAGACATTGGATCATATAGGTAAGGAAAATGGCAACATTTTTTAAATACATAAATTGAATATACAAGATGTTTGGAGCACCATGGAAATACTAAATGTCTGAATGATGAACAGAACAGTAGAAGCATTCAATAACAAAAGCAAAGAAAATTGTTTCAATAGAATGAGAGAAGAAACGCCCCAAAATAGAAAATGTGATACCCAACAAAGAGTTATAAGGCATACAGTATACTAAATAGAGAAAAAAAAACCAAACAAAAGTAATTATCTGCATCATATCATAAGGTAATTATTAAATATATGTATAAATGAGTGATGAAAGCTACAAGAGAGGGGCAAATAATAGAATTTTACAGGCCCATCAGAATCATAGCTGGTTTTTCACTGGAATCTTAGACAAATGTATGTACTTGGAAAGATGTATTTCAAGTCATAAAGGACCACAGATTTACGCACTGAAAACTCTACCCAGGAAAAGTATTAAAATAGAAGGGGAAAATTAGCCATGATATAAACAGGCTAAATGAATTTATGGAAGTTTTATATGCAATTGAAATTCTATAGATTGCAGCTATTTATGACATGTGTATACTCTATATACTTAAATAAAAAATGTCATATTCTAAATATCATTTGTATAACGTGTAAGTATTGTTGTTTAAATTATTGATGCTGTTAATTTTCAAATAAAATTCCACTATTTATGATTATTTTGCTAGAAACAAGATCTACAGAAATTTTTCCTTTGTTTATTTACAAGTAAAGAATGTAATTAATGAACTTAAGTTTGACAAACAGTTTAAGTTTGTTAAACAGTACCTTTGCTACTGTTTAACAAAAGGCTCAACCATTTAGGGACTTATAATGAGGCAAGTTTATAATCTTACACTATTGAATGTCAATTTCAAAGACTCTGTCTTTGGGTTTGAAGGAAGCAGGAGTTAGTCATCAAGGATGATTAATCTCAGTATCCTTAACATCATCACGGATCATGTTACCATGGAGGGTAACACATTAGGTAATCTCTGCATATTATATATATATATATATTTTTTTTTTTTGAGTGGAAAAATTTCTTCCTATCACAATAGGAAAATAAAGCAGGAATAAGGACACACACATGCTATTTCTCTATTATTGAAATGTAAGAGAATATTTATTATCTTTCAGATATAAAATTTATTTCACTTTTATATTAAATAAAAATGTAATCAAATGACAAAACAAATAATAAAATTCACAATAACATGCTCTGATTACTCTTCATGGTGGACTAATCTAAATAGCAATTTATTTATTTATTTATTTTGGTCTTTTTGAGACAGGGTCTCCCTGTAGCCCCAGCTGTCCTGGAATTCTCTCTGTAGTCCAGACTGGCCTTGAACTCACAAATATCAGCTTGCCTCTGCCTCCCAAGTGCTAGGATTAAAGGCGTGCCCCACCACGCCCGTCTAATAAAAAATTTATTTTTATGCATTCTTAAATCATTAAGAAAATGAAAGTTTCTTCTATAAATAAACCTTAAGTAAATCATTAAAAGAAAAATATATGTCCACAATAATGATAAAAATCACAGAGACTTCAGCAAACTAAATTTGATAGGCTACAAGCTGAAATTCTGCACATCTTTTAGGCTTGACCCCCAAGTTGTTTCTCAATGGAAATTGCTTATAGACCGACTGAGATGCAAAAAGTCATATTTCCAATATGGCTTTGTATCCAGACCATTGTATATTTAACTCTGCAATACATAATCATTATCACAACCAAGACACTGCTAAGGTTCATGTCCTCTTATAAAAAAAAACTATATCATTTTAATATAAAGAAACACTAACAAGTGTTTGTAGATTTTATTCTAAGAAGCATTGGGAGAAGGCATTTGGTACTATCTATTATTCCCAAATTGAAATACTGCACTTCTTCATTGTGCTGATTATCTGTTGTGATTCACTGCTTTTTACTGATATTAGTCAATATCTCCTTCTGGACTCCTGTTATTCTCTGCTTCATTAACTGCTGATGTGTTGAGACACAACACAACATGTCTTTTCTGTATATTTCTCTATTCATTCTTTGTATTTAAACTGCAGCTGAAGAAAAAAAAAACTCTATATTTTAATGATCCCTCAATCTGGTGATATAATCATGTATTTCATGTTGTTTTAAGAGGTAAATTATAATATACCAAATCAATCTTTGAGAATGATTTGTAAACCATTTTCTTATGGGAAAATGATAATAATTATAAAATTTAGATTACAATGTCTTTTCTTACTGGATCTAAGTGCTTTAGTTACTAAAATAACAAATATCCAGTTAAGTATGAAATTTAAGCATTTTCTAAGAATCATTCTTTTAGTTCATAAGGTTATATTGTCTCTAATAAGGTTGTAGCATAATTTTCACCTGTAATTTTGCCTAAACCGTAAGTATTATTTTATACTAGCTTATGCAACTATTTTTAGTTCTTGAGTTGTCAGCGAAATTTTTCATGTTGTTGCAAATTAAAACAGATATCTATTTAACAGGATTTTAGTAATCTCAAACGTTTACATTTGAGTATATCGAGGTGTCATTTTTTAACTTTTGAAGTTTTGATTTGTTTCTTTTCTGGTATACTGATATTGATTTCATTACAATCAAGCATCCTAGAGTAAAATAAATATATTAGATATTGTCACGTATATGGCTGAATATTTCTGTTTTGGTTTCCTCATTCTTAGATTTACTAATGTTTGCAGTTGGTTCATCATGTACTTAGACCCTTCTTTCTTTCTTGGAAATCTTATGCTGGAAGATTGCTTCTTCCTAATATTGGTAGAATTACAGAGCTAAGACAACATGTGAGGTTACAGAACTACTGCTTTCTTTAGCTCTACCTAAAATTTATTTTTGGAACTGAATAAGCTGGAACATGCCTACAATCTCGACATTCTTCAAACTGAGACATGATGTAATTGCCCTGGATTCAAAATCAGCTGGACTATATAGCAATGCCTTGGTTAAACAAAACAAAACAAGACAAAACAAAACGAAAACAACAACAACAAAAAAAAAACCCACTAACATTTTATCTGTGACAGTGTCTCAATCAAATTTGAATGATTTGCTGATTTGCTTCATTTTCTGATTCTACGTTCCATTTTTCCTCCCATAATTTCTATCTAAATATTTTCTAGGAAAATTTACTTTTATTTTCTCTTCTTTATCTGCTTTATTTTTTTCTCCTACAAATCCTATGTGTTTCCAAGTTGAATGTATATTAAAGAAGCAATGGTTAAGAACACTGGCTTTTCTTTTAAAGGAGCAGGATTTGGACCCCAGCAACTAAGTGGTACCAAACCCGAGTTCCCAGGGGGTCAGTTGCCCTCTACTGGCCTCCATGGTTATTTCCTGCATGTGGTACACTTACATACATGTGCAAAAAACACTCTTATACATAAAACAAAAATAGGCTAATTAAAAATATATGTTAGAGATAAAATATGAATTCATTAAATATCACAAAGTACAATAATAATATAGTTAATCCATTCTCACCCTGCAACTATGATTTCCTTTTAGTCACAAATAAAATATTTTTTGTATCTTCATCTGGATTATGGTTGTGGTTAGATTAGGGGAAAAATAATACAAGTAGTATGTATTCATTAGAACTTTCCATTTGTCAGACTGGAGAGAGGTTCAGCATTAAGAGCACTGGATGTTCTTGCAGAGGACCTAGGTTCAATTCCCAGCAACCCCATGGGGCCTAACAACTATCTCTAATACCAGTTCCAGTGGTATCCAACACACTCTTCTGGACTCTGCTGGCATAGCATTACATGGGTACACTTACACACATGTAGAAATACATTCAGACACATAAAATAAAAATAGGATATTAAAAAAGAACTTCTATTTGTGTGTTATAACCTGTTGATTATTGCAATAAAAGAAGGAAAGAGTAATTCTTACTGAATATATATATATATATATATATATATATATATATATATGAAAATAGTAAGAAAGATCTTTCTACTTTCCCTATAAATAAAAAATTCTCTCTTTCTTTATGAAAATCAGGACATTATAAAATAAATTTACTTTCTTTTTTAAACATTTTAATTGAAGTTTTGTACATTTCATACATTGTTTTTCATTTCAATCTAGACTCATCTCCCCTTCCATACCCCCTACCCCGCCGGAGTAAATGCACCCTGCCATTCCTGCCCTAAATCTTTTTCTGATTCTTTTCAAAGTTTTTCAAAGCAGAGTATTATTGTTCTTGGGGGAACTTTACTGTTTCAGTCGGTTCCCTGTCCCAGTTCCTCTGCTGTTGTAGTTCCTGCCAATCTGTATTGCTTCAATATATATATCACCTATACTAAATTTATATCATCTGTACACTAACTGTCATTTCCATATCATATTTTAGGATTCACATTTTTCTTTTTAAATTTGTATTACTCTAAAATATGCCTACATATCCTCCAGCCATATGCCAAGATTACAAAGTCTAAAAATAAGTGGTGGGTTAATTCTAGAGCCTGTTAAGGGATTTACATTATAGGACCACAGTAGCTTTCAGGGAAAGGAGTAATAACATTGATGTTGCTCAGTTTGTCTTTAATTTCTATCTCCAATTTTTCTTGATAAGTTAATGTTTAATTCGTTTAATATAAGCCACTGCAAATAAATATTTTCTTTTGACATTTTATATACCTCAAGTTGATAAACTCATTAATGAAAAAGTAACTCAAATTTTATAAATTTATAAAAAATATTAGTACACATTAACTATTAAAATGGTATGTGAAGCAAGAATTGGTTGATGATTTCATGAAAATTCTCCCTTTGAATCTAAACTTCTCTGCTGCTGAAGAAAAGGCAGGGTGATATGTGATAGTAAATATACTTACAAAATAAGATTAATAAGTTCTATTAATTTGAGATTCAGTAAACATTTAAAAACTGATTGTATATATAAAATACCACGGAATTTCTCTTTTTCCCTTCAGGTCCAGAAAATATGTGTTCATGTGAATGCATGTGTCCAATATTAGTCAAATGACTTATTTTACCAAATGACCATAATAAAACATGATTTTTATTATATATTATTCTATTTCTAATTATGTATGTGTATATTAAATTAGATATCATAGATCCTAGGGCAAACTCTATGTCACATCCTCAGATAAATGCTATTTCTTGCTGTATGCTACATATGTATCCTTATATTTAAAACAAGGCTATCAGTCACCACTCATCAAAGAAGATCCTTTTTAATAAATGGAGACTATAGCAGAGTTCCACAAATGGTCAATCACAAAGTACAAGGGTCTGTAGAATGCCTAGCTCTAAGTAACACATCTAAAATGAATCCTCTACAACTAAGACACATAGAGCATAGTGGGACATGGAATAGAGTGGTATTAATGCATCTCTCAATTCTCAGCAGGGAAGCTTCCTTATGCAACAGAGAGCAATGCACAGAGAAGTGACCAAAATGTAGAGAGTAATAGATTTCAGAGGGGATGTCCCTGGATAGGAAACCTGTAATAAACCTCGTCTACCAAGGGCTCAGGTTCCAGTGCAGAAGAGCAGGTAAAAGACTGTAAGAGCCAGGGAAAGCAGTGTAGAGTTCCCTTAAAAGACTCAAAATGAGTTTACCACCTGACCTAGCCATACCACTCCCAGACTCATCCTACCACAAAGATACAGGCAGAGCCATGTTCATTACAGCTATCTTCACAATAGCAAAGAGCTGGAAACAACCGAAGTGACCCTCAACCAACGAATGGATAGAGAAAATGTGGTACATCTACACAATGGAGTTCTATGCAGTGGTAAAGAAAGATGACATCATGAAATTTGCAGGTAAATGAATGGAACTAGAAGATATTATGTTAAGTTAAGTAACACAGTCCCAGGAAAACAAGTGACGAATTGTATCCCTCAACTTGGATGCTAGCAACAAGTACCTACTTGTAAGGCAAACTGAGCAACGTTAATGTTATATTCCTCCTTATCTGAAAGCAACTGTGCTCTTATATTATGATTCCCTTAACAGGTTCTAGAATTAACTTATCATCTTCTGGTTTGAAAAAAAAACTTTAGAAAGACTCAGAAAAAAATGCAAGACATGTATGGCAGAGTGCATGGACTAGGGTGTGGTGGGTGGCATGGAAAGGGAAATGAGTCTAAAAAGTATTTATATATATATAGTATATATAATCCCTCTCTATGCAACAGCAGGCACATAGTTCTCTAGAGGAATCAGTTTTTTCACATGCAAATTTAGAAAAATATCAGTACTTACTTCATAAGTTTATTGAATAACAAATAAAATAGTGCATGTAAAGTCCAGGAGAGATGACTCCGATGTGAAGGTGTCTTGATGTTCTTGGAGAGGTCAAGGTTTCCTTCTTGAGCACCCAACTCAGATGCTAACAACCACCTGTAGCTTAAGTGTCATGATATCTGGCTACATCTTCTGATATATGCCTGCACCTTTATATATTTGCTCATAGGAGCACCAAAAATATATTGTACCACAAATCAAAACTAAATAAATCTTATAAAACCAAATAAAATAGTTCATGTAAAGTATTTAGCATGTATTGAATGGTACTCAAGAGAAGTTCCTGTAAGTCAATGACAGTAATAGTACAACTGAAGTTATAAAGATTCTGAAAATAGGAAAAGATAAGAGCCAGTCAAGTGTCAAAATCAGAAAGAATGTGAATAGATTAGGAACTAAAGATGGTGAGTGTGTATTTTTCATCAATGGGAAATTCAAGTAAGGGGAAATGCGTTGAAATCCGACATTGAGAATCAGGGAAGAAATGTAGAGCTGATTGCAGAAGGATCTGAAAATGAATAATTTTAAGTTGTGATATGGACTTCAGACTCTAGGAACACCATGGGACTGAATGCTAACAGAGTCTGGTCATATTTTCAGTCATCTGCCATCTTGTTTCTTATATTTACTATGATCAAATAATAAAAGATGAAGGCTTACAAACCCACCACCCTCAAAAAGGTGGCTAATTGAACAGAACTGTTCGTCAATATCAAATAGTGCTGGATCTAAGTCATGAGTGTTTATTCTAATTGGTATTTTATCAAATTTAGAAAATCGTTTATGTTCTTTGGTTAAGTCTTCTGTTATTTCATGATCACACAACTTCTATTGCTTTTAAATTTTAAATGAATATTTAAATGAGAATTGTGCATTTCATACAAAAAAAAAAAAACCTTAATAATATTTAGACTCTCGTCCCTGTCCTCACACAATCATGCACCCCCGGACTTCATGCATTCTGTAATATATGTTAGGGCCAATCTTTTCAAGCTTTTTTACCCAGATTTCCCTGGTACAAGTTTGTTCACCCAAATCTAGTCAACCTAGCTATAGTAACTCCCTTAAAAAAATCAACTCTCCCTCACTCAGCAGTAATTAGTGGCCTCAGCTAAGACTGGATCCTGCTGCCCTTTTCTCCAGTTCTATGCTGGGCTATTGTCTGTTTGAGTTGGTATAGGACTGTTATATGTTGTCACCATTGCTGTAAATTCATATGACCAAGATGTCAGAAGCCACAATGCCTCTGCTGCTTTATGTCCATGCATGAACACTGTCCTTACAATATTTCTGTCCCCTCTTCTGCAATGGTCCCTGAGCCATTTGGAACTCATCTTTTCGTATTTGTAATATTTTATATTGTTGTTTCAATTTCCTTATTAGTTGTGGGGCTGTTAAAACTATTGATCTCTTCTTCATTTAGCTTTGATGGTTTCCATTAATTCATAACTTCATTAAATATTTTATATTTCAAATTCGATAGAGTATAACATATGTTTTAGCGTATTTCCTTATAATGCTCTGGATCTTTTTAGTGTATCTTGTGATATTTCCCCTTTCACCTCTGATTTTGTTGCCTTGGATTTGCTTTGTTTCTCTTGTTTAACTGAGTTAAAGTTCTGTCTATCTTTTTAACTTTTATTTTTTCCACTGAAACTTTTATTTTAAACATTTTACAATCCTAGGAAAATTGGAAAAATAATACATAGTTCCCTGTACCCTCTACATTTCACAATACATTACTATAAATGTACATTATTCTGGTACATTTTTTATTATTACTGAGTCAATATTGGTTTCCTCTTTTTAATGAGTATTTCTATAATTTTGTGCATTTTGTATAATACATCTTAATAAAATTTAGATCCCCTTCCCCATCCTCACCCCTATTGCCCCCCCAATGGATTTTATACATTCTGTCATATTTGTTAATTTCTATCTGGTTAAACATCTGTACCTCCTTTTCCCTCAGTGCAAGTTCATCTACTGGTGTCAAGTAACCAGTCCTGTAAACAACTGCTGGTATGGTGTCATTCATTTTATATATTTCTCAAACCATTCTTTCTATTTAAAATTTGATTGATTTTTACATTATTTTTTTAGGTGAAAATTTCCACCTTGAAATTAATTTTCTTCTTTTTTTATACCCACTTTTTATTTTTGCTTGGTGATGGTCAGCTGGATCTTATATAAAAGTTCGCTTGCAAGCTAGTACAATCTTTTGTCTTTTGAGTGGAATTCACTGGGAGAATGCTGACTGATAAATACCTCTTTGGAGCCAACACAATTTGTTTTCAGGTTTGTGCAATTTTAGCCACCCTCAGGCTTGCTCCTTCATATTAAACAGATGATGTGCTGTTTAGTAACAGGGAGACAACTGGAAGGGAGCCTTCAGCATGTAAGTTTATCATTCCAGCCATTGACTGCAAGTGAATCTCTTTTCCACTGTCAGTATCCGGGCTCCTGCCTACCAGTTTTGGTCAGCACCATTGCAGAAACTTGTCTTCCACTCAGTGGACCATAGAAACAGCATTCCTAAAAAGATTTGTATGTCACCCCAGGCTCAAAAAGATGTGCCCACATTTGTTCTGTTCCTACTCATCTATCCTCAGTCCTGAGCACAATGGCTTCCCTCTGTATCACCCCCTCCCATACACCTACGTGTTCATTGACACATCCTGGTACCTTATACCCAACATCTACTTAATAATTCTTCACAGTACTCTGTCTTTAAACTAATTCTGCTGTGAGTTTTAATCTCTTCCTGGATATTGATGGTGTATGTTTCCTCCAGGATCATAACTCCTTGTTGGCTTCCATGTTAGTTCTGAACTACTTAATTTTCCTAGCCCTGTGAAATTGCAACAAAATCCACGCACTTTCTGCATTAGAAGACCATTTTATTTGAATATGATTCTTTTAACATTTTATTGGAATTTTGTGCATTTCATACATTGTTTCTCATTCCAAACTAGACTCATCTCCCCATTCATGCTTCCCACCCCACCCAAGTTCATGTACCCTGCCATTCCTGGCCTGTATCTTTTTCTGATTATTTTCAAAGTTTTTCAAAGCAGGAATTATTGTTCTTGGGAGAACTTTACTGTTTCATTTGGTTCTCTGTCCCAGTTCTTCTGCTGTTGTTCCCTCCAATCTGCATTGATTATATATATATCAACCCTTATACTAAATTTATATAATCTGTACACAAACTGCAATTTCCATATCATAATTCAGATTCACATTTTTCACATTTTTTAAGTTTATATTACTCTAAAATATTCCTATGTAAACTCACCCCTTATATCAAGATTACGAAGTCTAAAAATAAGTGGTTGGTTAATTCTGGAGCCTATTAAGTGATTACATTATAAGAGTACAGTTGCTTTTAAGGAAACGGGTGCATAACATTGATGCTGCTCAGTTTGCTTACTACTAGGTATTGGGTGATAGCATCCACAAATGAGGAATACCATTTGTCGTTTGCTTTTTGGGGACTGTGTGACTTTGCTTAGCATAATATCTTCTAGTTCCAATCACTTAGCTGCAAAGTTCATGATGCCATCTTTCTTTTTTTTATTATGTTTTTGTAATGATTATTTATTTATTTATTTATTTATTTATTTATTTATTTATTTATTTATTGGTCTATATGAGACAGGGTCTCCCTGTACCCCAGCTGTCCTGGAACTCACATTGTAGACCAGGCTGTCCTTGAAATCACAAAGATTCGCCTGCCTCTGCCTCCCAAGTGCTAGGATTCAAGGCGTGCACCACCACACCTCTCTCAGACTTTTGATGTATCACTGGTGAAGGTTTCCTCCCACTCTGTGGGTTTTCTGTTCACATCACTGATTGTTTCTTTCGCCATACAGAAGCTTTTAAGTTTGATGAGGTCCCACTTGTCAATTGTTAACCTTATTTCCTGAGCAGCTGCTATTGGATTTAGAAAGTGTTTTCTTATGCCTATATCTTGTACAATGCATCCAATGTTCTCTTTTATCACCTTCAAAGTTTCGGGTCTCTTGTTGAGGTCTTTGGTCCATTTAGAGGTGATTTTTGTACAGGATGAGAGGTAAGATTTTAGTTTTATTCCTCTACAAGTGGTGATACAGTCTTTCCAAAACCATTTGCTGAAGGTGCTAATTTTTCTTGTTTATTGGTTTATTTTGTTTCCTTACATTTCCAAAGTCTTGAGTTGTATTATTAAGTCATATATATGTGGTCTTTCTGATTTTTTAATGCAGGCACTTAGTTCTCCACTTCAGGCTTTCAAAATCAGAAATTCCTGGCATCGACTCAGGCATGAATTTAACAAGTTAATATATATTGCTATATAAAATCATTAGAATGACAGGCATACAGTGTGCTTTATACTTATATTGTGTTGTATTTGTATATGTGAAATAATGACATAGAAAAAGAAAAAAAAGTATTTGTATTCATTCCAATGTTAATAGATGTTTCAAATAGAAATTTCACAGATAGGGGCTGGAGAGATAGCCTAGCGGTTAAGAGCACCGACTGCTCTTGCAGAGGACCCGGGTTCAATCTCCAGCACCCTCATGGCGGCTAAGAACCGTCTGTAACTCCAATTCCAGGAGAACTCCAGTTCGGGGGGAATCCTAGACCCTCTTCTGACCTCCGTGGCATTGCACAACATGGGTGCACAAACCTACATGCAGACAGTACATTCATACACATACAAAAATAAATAAAATTACAAAAAAAAGAAAATTCACAGATAACTTATTTTTTAAAAACTTTTTAAAATAACCTTTTTTAAAATTTTATTTATTTTGTATGTGTAGGAATGTACTGTCTGCATGTAGGTTTGTGCACCCGTGTCGTGCAATGCCACAGAGATCAGAAGAAAGTGTCAGATTCCCCTTGAACTGGAGTCAAAGAAGCTGGGGATTGAACCCGGGTCCTCTGTAAGAGCAGTCAGAGTTCTTAACTGCTAGGCTATCTCTCAAGCCCCATAACTTCTTAACTTAAAGAAAATTTCTCTACTTAATTAAGTAATTCTTAATTTCCTGTATGTGTGTAAGCTTATATGTAAGCTAGGTACATTAGAAATATAAAGCCTTAAGAAAATGAATTTTATTAGGAA
The DNA here is from genome assembly GCA_009823505.1 of Rhizomys pruinosus. Lineage (NCBI taxonomy): Eukaryota > Metazoa > Chordata > Mammalia > Rodentia > Spalacidae > Rhizomys > Rhizomys pruinosus. The sequence goes on from VZQC01009973.1 coordinate 510,486, forward strand.
ATGGAGACACACCTTTAGGCTTCCTACCTTTAAATTATATATTAAATACTTTAATGTTTGTTTTATTATTTATTTGTTTATTTATTTATTTATTTATTTATTTATTTATTTATTTATTTATTTATTTTCTGTGTCCCAAGCTGCTTTATTCAAGAACAAAGAGATGATCGATACGAGGATCCTCATAATCAAGAGCATCATTGAACTTCATCTTCCCTCCAACCACCCCACACTCTTCCTGCCCCTACCCTTTGTGCTTCTAATTCATCCTTAGCATAGGGAGCTGGTGAAAATCCTCAGTTCTTAAGAATGTTTGCTTCTCTTGCAGAGGACCTGAGTTCAATTCCCAGAACTCACATCAGAGAGCTCACAATCACCTGTAACTACAGTTCCAGGGAATCTGACACGCTCTTTTGTCCTCTTTGGACACCCCCATACATCTGGGCATAAACAAAAATATATACAATTACATATAAAAAATAAAATAATTGTTAAAAATTTCTGAGTTTCTATGGTGCTATATTATCTAAAGGGAATAATACATGAATTAAAAGATTTCAAGAAGTGTACATACCCATAGAAATAATGATAGGTATGCTTGAGTCACTCTAAATGCTGGCTGGGAAATAAAATGACTTTGGTTTATGATCAGGTAAAGTACAGCTATTCTGGCTGATGGATCAACTTCTTGTCAATGGAACTTTCTCCACTTGGTTTTAGAGTAAATCTTGCCAGAGCAGGAAACCCACAGTTAGGCACTTATAGATTTGTGAAGCTCAAATATATCAAGGCAGCACTTGATATTTTCTTCAGAATAAACAACTGATCCTTGAAGCCTTTCCTCATAATTACTAAGACTTTTGAAGAAGACAAGTACCTTAGGAGGAAGCAAAATAGCATTTCATCAGGAGAAGGAGAATCATGTGGTGTGGTGGTCATCAAAAACAAGAACTTTAGAGATTATTTTATTCATATTGTAGCCAATAAAGGTACATTTATTGTGTAGCATTTGTATAGGGAGTGTATATCCTAACAGGGCTTGAATTTGAATGAATATTTCCCCGTGGAAGTAATTAAACCCAGCAATGGACTTATTCTCATTTTTAAATTAAATAAAAATTAGAAATATTTAATAGACCCATCATGTCTTTTACTATAACTGGATATCTGGGACCTCTCACCAAAATGATGGTATGTGTAAATTATTTTGGTAATTGAACTATGTATGTTTATCACCCTTAGTAATTTCAGCTGCTCTAAATAGTTAAGAAGTAACTGGATGAGACCTTTCATTATGCTCTTCATATATATGGATGCATCTGTTACTCTGGCAGACTATGAAGCAAGAGAATACTATGATTGTTTATTTAAAAGGTGGAAAGTTTAGCAAAATGACCACAAAATATGTGAAAAATGTTCATATGGTGCTATTTGTTGCCCTGGCTTTCCAAGGATAAGATACATTCTTTAAGTTTGAAAAATTCTTCTGAACCTCAGTTTACAGTCTATGCCATCCATAGGATGTATGAAAACCTATTGTTATTCACTTAATCCAATAATTATGTCAAACACCCAAAGAGTCTCGGGAAGCTAGATTCACCTCACCAGCATCATATTTAACAAAATACAGAAGGTAAATTAAGTCACTTACAGGCCCCACATTTGTCCTCACCCTGTAGCATGGAGGCTTTGTTAGTTGAATCAAGCTTCTGGATTCCTGCTTTCTTGGCTCAGTATGTAAACTCACCAAGAAAGTTTCAATATCTATACAAATGTGAATTTTTACATGAGAATGTGGCCAGCACTTGTCACACTAATGATGAATACAGTAGTGCTGAGAAGAACATTCTCTTGAATTGGAAGCTTATAAGCAATTCATGGTCATCGTAGTTTGTTCAGAGAATTCAGGAGACATGCTACAAGACTTATTTTAGCTTAGACAGTGAACCAATCTCTGATAGCAACAAAAGGATTCTGGAAATTTCAATATGAAATTGGTCCAGAACCTTTTAGGGAAAGAAACCATGTTAAGATTTATCTATTTGTATTAAATGGAATAAACAAATTTATATGAAATTTTAAGTGAAGAAAAACTTATCACAAGAACAAAGAGATGACTAAATATGTTCTACTTCTATGATAGTATCAGATGAATTTCCTTACATAGTAAATATTTACTGTGATAATATGTTCCAAGAAAAATGTAGACAATGTTAACCTCTTGTCTGCAGAAGTGGTGTGCAAAGGTAAAACAGTTGAAATATTCCATGGGTAGTAAAACAAAGGCTAGTATTTTTACCCCCCTTTGAAAGTTAGATAAAACTCTTCCATTAGTACTGAATAGAAAATATTATTCAACACTCTAATTTGAAATTATGTATTAGTTTGTGATGATAATTAGAGTTTTCTTAACTCCATCAGTGTTGGATATTTATTATTGGTCATGTTTGGATAGGGCTAGAGAAACAACTTTGGGATAAAATAACTGTGAAGAATTATCCATCCTTTCTAAATGAAGAACACAGAAAATAGGCTGTCAAAAAGAAAAAGCAATGAAGAAAATTACTTTTGCTAAATGAGCTTTTCATAATAGGACTCAATAATTGAAGGCGATGTTACACTGGTTTGGGAATCATATTATCTACATTAGCTTTTGTGTACATAAAGTACCATTTTATCAATTTGATTTGTAAATTCCAAAGAATTAAGTATATTAGTTTGGTAGTAATTGTATGAGAAGATCCATGCCCAGTATCAGATATTATATAGCAATGAATACTATGAGTCTGAGAAGTTTAAGCAAGTAAGTACTTCAAATAGCTATTTTTTTACTACATGTTTAGTTAATTCAGGAAGATGATAAATATCATATTCAAACTTAATAGGACCCTACATATATCTTTAATTATATAACTTCCTGAGCATTGAATATTTCCATGAAATTTTGCCAATTGTTAAATTTCAGCAAATAGTAAAGGCAATTCAGACACAAAATGTAATGAATCTCCTTTTATATTGTGTGCTGTAAAATTTATTTTAGCTAGTATTGGATTTCGATACAGTTGAAGTGTAGACTTCCTTAACTCTGTTCTTGCATTCAGACCACTTTCTCCCCCCTTCCTCTTTTTCTCTCCTTCCCTTCATTTTTGTCAAACATAAAGTATAATTGAGGTGATAAAGTGTATATTTATATTTTCATTCTTTTCCTTTCAAATCTCAACCACAGGTACTTGAGACCAATGCAATGACAATTGTTTTATGGGTCAGGTTCCTCTATTATGGGATGGAGCAATGCCTCAGTGGTTGCTGCTCTTATTGTAAACCTAGGTTCTGATGCAGTACCCACACTGGATGACTTACAATTATTCATAAGTTCAGTCCAACTTGATCAAGCAACATCTTCTGATCTATTTAGTAACTAGCATGTACTTGCAGCAAATAAATACACACAGGCAAATACTCTTGCACATAGATTTTTTTAAAGTCTGGATTTGGAGAAATTGCTCAGTGTAAGAGAAGACTGAATGCTCTTTCAGTGAACTATGTGTTAATCCCCAGGAACAGCATAGTGACTAAAAACCACTTGTAACTCAAGCTATAGGGGATCAAACACATTCTTCTGACCTCTGTGGGAATTGTACATCAAGGGTGTATTTACGCATATGCACACTCAACAAGGACATATAACTATATATATATATATATACTATAATATATATATATTATATATACTATGACGAGAGAAGAGAGAGAGAGAGAGAGAGAGAACAGCTAGGTTGAGTATCTTCAACTGGAGAAAATATGGAAATACTGAACATTAGATGTATCAAAAGAAATAGTAGTATTTGACCTCAACAAATGAGGTAAGAATGGTGATAAACACCCATTCTATTGCTGCAGATAAGAAAACATAAGAACAAAGGAGACCCAAGAATCAAAGTTAACAATAACAAAATTTGGCATAGTAAAACAATCACCTATGTGAAATTATCACAAAAATTAATATCTTGTGACCATATCTATTGGACGTGGGCAAGCATTTATTCCTAGTAATCAGGAGGTAGAGGCAAGAGGTCAACCAGGTATAACAGTGAGTTCTAAGCCACCTGGAAATACTTGGAAACCCTGTCTCCAAAAGGAAACATAACAACTCCAAATTTGTGACCACACAGACTATGAGTAAAATCAGTTAATAAAAATGTTAAAACAAAGGAAAATAAAAGGTTCATACCTGTCATGGGAGGAGACGTCGATTTTTAGGGGTGGAAGAATGTTAACAGAGGGTGAGAAATCAGAGTAAACAAAAGCATAATATACATGAATGAATCTGTCAAAGCACAAACAACAGACAACATTGAAAAAAGTTCTGTGTTTATTATGCAAAACTTGTATAATCTGAATGCATTAAAATTATGTACAATAAATCTCTATAAAGAAATATTTTTGAGATTCAATAAATATACATTTAAGTATTATAGACATTGAGCAAATAATTGATAAATATATGTTATCTTAAAAGTAGCTTTGTGGGGGCTGGAGAGATGGCCTAGCTGTTAAGAGCACTGACCGCTCTTTCAGAGGACCCGGGTTCGATCCCCAGCACCCACATGGCGGCCGAGAACCGTCTGAAACTCCAATTCCAGGAGTACTCCAGTTCCAGGGGAATCCGACACGCTCTTCTGACCTCTGCAGCATTGCAGGACACGGGTGCACAGACCTGCATGCAGACAGTACATTCATACACATACAGAAATAAATAAAATTTAAAAAAAAATTTAAAAAGTAGGACTGTGGTTCCAAAACTGAAAACAAAATAACACCAATAAAACAAAAAGCTAATATTTGTAAGATCCTTTGCTCAGTATCCCAGGATTTATCAGATTGTGGCCCAGAATCTATGTGACCATTCATTAGGGATTCTTTGTCTGCCATGATGCCAACATTTCATAATGAAATCACTATGACAGAACACATAACAGCAAGTCACTATGAGAATAAAATAATAACACAAAAATATCAACCATTACAGCATTTTATGTATTCCCAAATGTATAGCACTTTGGAAATGTAGGCTATTTGTGTAATATTTAATGAAGCATAACAAGTAAAATCTACCAATTTTTTAAAAAAATGACTGGCATGTCTCCTATAATTCAAACAATAATAGTAAGAAATAAAATGATTAAAATGATAATAAGGAGTCAATAAGGGACAGAAAATTATGTCTCCATAGAAATTGAATATATTAGTAACTTTCATTAGTATTACTAAAATTTTGTGCCAGAAGATGGTTAATTATTTCAAAAGCTAAAGAAAGAATGAACAAATAGAAATGGTAGAAACAAAATCTGAAGCTGAACTCTTAAGTATAGTAACAGAATCTTCATCTGAATGGAGATTATGTTAGACTTAAGCTTTAAGCAATAATGTTTTAAATAATGAAGTCAACTGTGACAATGAATATGAATATAAAAAGATTACTTTAAAAGATAAGCTGCATGAAGACCTTGGAGTCAATTTCTCCACATCCTAACCTCTTGAATTACATACATTCGATATATGGTTAAGGAATATTGTATCTGCATGCATATAATTACAAATATCATTTTCTACATTATATTTCATATATTTTATATATTATTTTATTTTGTGAGTATGTATGTATTGTCTGCATATATGTTTGTGCACCTGTGTCATGTAATGTCCTTGGAGGTCAGAAGAGGTCTTCAGAGTCCCTGGTGGGTGACAGCCATCATGTAGGTGCTGAGAATCCAATATGGATCCTCTGCAACAGCAGTTAGTGCTCTTAACCACTGAGCTATTCTCTCCAGCCACACAAAGTGTTGAAGAACTTATCCAAAAGTACTAACAGTATGTAGCCCACCCTGTTGATGCTATATCTAGATCAATGTGCTACTCCTCCAGCTCTGCCAGCTCTGATGCTAAAGATTTTGCAGGAAAATGCTGGTGCTGGGTCTGAGGCTCAGCACCTGCTACCTAGTATGTAAAAAAAACATGTTCCACTCCCCAGTGACTTAACCGTTTCTAGAAAAAATCTGTTGGTGGGGTAAGGGTGGCAACTTCAGTACATTATCCTTGAAACAGGAAAACAAAACCCCATATGTCAGAGCACTGGAGAGTTAGACAATTTGCAAGCTCAGAGCTAAAAATAATATGTGAAAATTTTCTAAGTTGGTTTCTTGATCTTGTGACCAGGGCAGAAATGCACAAAGCTAGCCATGCATGAATTACAGTTGATACCTTGCCCTTCCCTGGCCTCAGATCCCTTCCCTGGATTCTTAATGATTCTCCTCCTTATCCTTTAATTATTTCTCCCAGAACTGTTTCCTTCATAACTTGCATCTGTGTTCCTGGCTATAGATAAGTCTCATCAGTATCAGCAGAAAACATATCTTGACAATGGAACCGTATGGTCACATTGCTTCATAAAAATTGTGTAAAATAAACAAATTGCCTCATTTTTGTAAGTGTATCCAGTAATCAGCTTATCCAGTAATTAGTGTATCCAGTAATCAGTAGACATTTCTGCAACCATAAACCCCTGAAGTTTCTAACACTGTTATTTTGATAATATTGTGCCATAAGTCTGATTTAAATGAACAGATAAACAAAAATCTAACAACTATATTTTCTCGTCATCTAAAGAAATGTGAGAAGCAGGCTGGCAAACTTTCCTCAGTGTTTGCTTCCTCTGAGTGTTTCAAAGCTTTAAAGAAAGTAGTAATGAAAGTTTCTATATCCTCATAAAAATGTTCCAAAGCAGTTTGAGAGATGTTTGTAGAGAATGTTTTCACTCTCAGAATAACCATGGAGAGCTTTAAAGGAACTGTGAAGTGGCATGAGCTGTGAAGTGGCATGATAAGAGTGTCAAGGCATACTTAGCACATATAAAATGTGAGCCAACTTTGAGCTATTGAATTGGATTGTCACTCTTTTTACTGCCATGAATTCAATCGCCTTATTCTCTACACTTCAAACGATTCACTTCAATAGGTAGAGAGAATATATATGGAAACTCTAGTAGCTGGACTCTGAGGAGACAAATAACAGAACTAACTTAGGGAAGGTTTTTGTGATCAAAGTAAATTTCAGTCAATTCTCCAATGCTAGATTCCCTTGCGATAGTTATTAATACAAAGCAGATGTTTCCAAATTACATTAGGTTAATGAACAATAATATATGTGGCAAGCTTATATAGTTTTGTAACACATGTTCCCTGAGAGGGTTCTGCTAGAATTACAAATCCACTAAGCACGACTTTATAGAATTATTTTAAATTACTGTCATACAATGCTATTTTTATACAGTGATATCCTAATCTTTACTGATCACAATGGATATCTGTTAACATTAGTAGTTTTGTGCACAGATATTTCATTATGAGAAAACTGATACTGATTTTGTTTATATAAACCCTTACCAAATAAAAATTCAATATGAAACAGTAAGGAAAACAGAAACCAACTGGAAATTGTCTCATCTTCTGAATGTGTTTTCCCATAAAGATTCTCTTCAGATAAAATTCAGGATTCAATATGATGATAGATCAGAGCTAAAACAGAAAAGTTTCCATGCTCATGAATCTTGTCTGTGTAAATGATTTATTATTACATAGAAACTTGGCAGAATCATGAGGGGACATGATGTGGAACAAATATTCACAGTGTGGGAGCAATGCCTGGGTGCATTGGACACCCCTTTGCCCCATGGGGGCTTGATAGCACAGGACTTTCCAACCTTCCAGTCCCAGCCTGCAACTTGGGCATAGTTAGATGTGCACACAGCACAACACCAGCATACACCTATCTTGTGGCATGAGCAGACTTCACCTGCATCCTGCACAACAATAGCCTGCAAAAGACCAGGTGAACCCTGCTTGCCTGGGTGCATGGGGCACCCCTGTGCCCCGTGGAGACTTGGTAGCACCCAAGACCTTCCAACATTCAGGTCCCTACGTATGATGTGGGCAGAGTTAGATGCGCGCACAGCACGACACCAGTGTGCACCCAGCTTATGGCATGAGTTGGCCAACAGGGTACCAGCATACAGGCAAAGGTAGCATCCTCCCCTGCCCCTGCTCAGCCTGGGAGAATGGCAGTGCAAAGGATCTAGCAGGTGCAGTATTAGTGATTATAGTCTGTGCAGCCAATATTGAGGCACCAGAATCCAAAGAAACAAACAAATCCACATGCCAAAGACACACACACAAACACACACAAAAAATCAATATGGGAAAAACTCATAATAAATCCACACCAAACTCTACCAACCCTACAGAGGATTTCTACAATGAGATCTTCCTGGAAGGAAACAAATAAATGGACTTCAGAAGAACAATTGCAGACATATTCAAAATAATTAGAGAACTAAGGGAAGATAATGAAAAACTCAAGAAGTACCAAGAGGGTGATAATGACAAAGGTTGGAAAGAACTAAAGGGAGGGATTGAAAAACTCAAGAAGGACCCGGAGGGAGATAATGACAAATATTGGAAAGATCTAAAGGGAGAAAATGACAGATTCTGGAAGGAAGTGGAAACTCTGAAAAGATCCAAGGCCAAATGAAAAAAGAAAGTGATCAACGAAACAAGAAACTACAAGAAGAGAACAAAAGGCTTCAGAAGGAAGTGGAAATACTAAATAAATAACAGGATGAAATGAAAAAGGAAATTGAACATTCATCCAATCAACAGGAAAGGATAGGAAAAAGCCTCAGAAGTAGAATGGAAGAAGCAGAAAAAATAAATAAAAAAAAGCATACTATCAGATCTGCAGGAAACCTGGTCAAACTAGACTGTCAAAGTACAGTTATGAAAAATTTAAAAAAACACAAGAGGGGAACAACCAGGATATGTGGGACACTATGAAAAGACCAAATCTCCACATCACAGGGATAGACTAAGCAGAATAATTAGAAGACAACACTATTGACCAGCTCTTCAACAGGATAATAGAAGTAAATTTCCCCAAACTGAAAAAGACAAACACATACAACTACAAGAAACACATAGAACACCAAACAGACAGGACCAGAAAAGAAATTCCCCACACCATATAATTGTTAAAAAACTTCATACTCAAAACAAATATGAAATACTGAAAGCCACAAGAGAAAAAAACAAGTTACATATAAGGGGAAACCCAACAGAATCACAACTGACTTCTCAGTGTAAACTATGAAAGCTAGAAGAATGTGGACCAAAGTATTCCCAGTACTAAATTACTTTAGATGACAAACAAGATTACTATACTCAGCAAAAATGTCAATTAAAGTTGAAGGAGAAAGAAGAATCTTTCACGACATGAACAAGATGAAAAGATACATGTCTAAGAAATCAACATTTCAGAAAATCCTTGAAGTAATCCAAAGAACAGAGGAAAGGAGCAACTATCCCTAAGCAATTAAAGAGAGAAAGCAAGAACAATCATAACTGAGTAAATACAGACCTCGACCAAAAATGCCAATAAAAAATATGTTAAAAGGATTCAGCAGATTTCAATCAATAATAACCTTAAATACTAAAAGTCTGAACTCCCCAATCAAAAGGCATAGACTGGGAAAATGGATTAGGAAACTGAATCCTTCTATATGCTGTCTACAAAAATCCCATCTCACCCACAAAGACAGACACCACTTTAGAGTGAAAGGATGAAAAGCAAATATTGCAAGCAAATGGTACCAAGAAACAAGCCAGAGTGGCTATTCTAATATCAGACAAAATTGTTCTCAAAGTAAAATTAATCAGAAGAGAAAAAGAGGGCCATTATATCCTTGTCAAAGGAACAATAAAACATGAAGACTTCACAATCCTAAATGTCTATGCACCAAACTCTCATGCACTTAACTTTATAAACACTACTCTACAGGACCTCAAGACACAGATTAATCCTAGCACATGAATAGTGGGGGGCTTCAACACCCCAGTGAGCCCCTTGGTAGATCAACGGGACAAAAAATAAACAGGGTGACATCAGAACTGAATAAAACTCTCCAACAAATGGACCTCGCAGACATCTACAGAATATTCCACCCAAAGAACAGAGAATATACTTTCTACTCAGCATTTCACAGAACAGTATCCAAAATCGACTACATACTTGGGCACAAAGGAACCTCTACAAATAAAAAAGGATAGAAATCATTCCGTGCATTCTATCAGACCATAATAAAGCACAATATGAACACCAGAATAAGTCCAACTAGCTATAAGAATACACGGAGACTAAACAACGGAATCCTGAATAATGAATGGGACAGGGAAGAAATAAAGAGTGAAGTAAAAGAATTCATGGAACTGAAAGAAAGAGACAATACAGCACAGCAAAAACCTGTGGGATACTTTAAAACCAGTCTTGAGAGGGAAATTTATAGCCCTAAGTGCCTAACTCAAAAAACAACAAAAAAAAAAAAAAAAAAAAAAAACAGAAATGGAACAAATAATTTACCTAACACTGCAGCCAAAAGCACTTGGCAACAGCAAATGAACCCTAATCCCAAAAGACAGGAAGAAATAACCAAAAATCAAAGCAGAAACAAAGAAAATAATACATAAAATCAATGAATCTAAAAGCAGGTTCTTTGAAAATATAAACAAAAGACATAAACTTCTAGCCCAGTTAACAAAAAAAACAGAGTGCAACTCCAAATTAGTAGTATTTTTGATGAACGGGAACCATCATAATAGATAAAGAAAATTGAAGAAAATCGTACAGGAATACTTCCAAAACATATACTCACTAAATTTGAAAACCTAAGAGAAATGGATGAAAAATTGGAATCCTGGAAACCAACAAAGCTTAACCAAGAAGAGACTTACAGTTTGAACAGACCCATGATATTGGAGGAATTTGAAGATGAAATTAAAAACCTCCCAACTAAAATAAAGCCCCGGTCCATATGGATTCATGGTAGAATTATAAAAACCATTAAAGAGGTCCTACAACTCTTGCTACTCAAACTGTTCAGAAGGATACAGACAGAGACAATTCTCCCAAACTCCTTCTATGAAGCAAGCATCACTCTAATACCAAAACCAGGCAAAGATACAAGCAAAAAAGAAAGCTATAGACCCATCTCACTAATGAACATAGATGCAAAAATTCTCACCAAAATACTTGCAAATCGCATACAGACTAACATCAAAAATAGCATCAATCATAATCAAGCTGGTTTCATACCAGAGATGCAAGGTTGATTCAACACATGAAGTCAATAACTATCATAAAACACATAAATGGACTTAAAGACAAAAACCATATTATCATCTCAATTGATGCACAAAAAGCCTTTGACAAGATCCAGCATTCCTTCATGTTTAAAGTCCTAGAGGGAACTAGACTGAAGGAAACATTTCTCAGCACAATCAAAGCCATATATAGCAAACATCCTGCCAATGTCATACTTAATGGAGAAAAATTGGAAGCATTTAAGCACTTAAAGGTGGGAGCCAAGCAAGGCTAAGCCTTATCGCCACCCTTTTCAACATAGTGCTTAAAACACCTTCTCGGGCAATAAGACAAGAGAAGGAAATTATGGAGCACTAATCTGAAAAGAAGAATTTAAGCTATCCCTTTTTGCAGATGATATAATAGTTTACCTAAGGGATGCTAAAAACTCCAACAGAAAACTTCTAGAAACAAATAAGAGTTTTAGTAATGTGGCGGGCTACAAAATTAACCTAGAAAAATCAGTAGTCTTTCTTTACACAAACAATAAACTAGTGGAGAAGGAATATAAGAAGAATTTCCCTGCCAAGCGTGGTGGTGCAGGCCTTTAATGCCAGCACTTGGGAAGCAGAGGCAGGCGGATCTCTCTGAGTTTAAGGCCAGTCTGGTATACAGAAGGAGCTGCAGGCCAGCTGGGACTAAAGGGAGAGCCTCCCTCAAAAAGACCAAAAAATACATAAAGAAGTTCCCACTCACAATAGCCTCAAAAATACTAAGATGCCTGGGAACAAACATAACCAAAGACACCAAAGAACTCTACAACAACAATTTTAAACCCCTGATGAAAGAGATTGAAAATGACATCAAAAGATGGAAAGACTTCCCATGCTCATGGATTGGGAAAATTAATATAGTAAAAATGTCCATTTTACTCAAATTGATATACAGATTCAATGCAATCCCAATCAAATTCCCTATAAGCTTCTTCACAGACTTCAAAAAAATCCTTAAATTCATATGGAAAAACAAAAGACCCCGAGTAGCTAAAGCAACCCTGAGTAAAAAATGCATTACAGGGGGATTACTCTACCAGACTTCAAACCATATTACAGGGCCATAGTCAAAAAGACATCCTGGTACTGGCAAAAAACAGACTCATTGACTAATCATACAAAATTGAAGATCCAAACTTGAGCTCATACAATTTCAGCCACCTCATATTTGACAAAGGTGCAAAAAATCCTCCGTGGAGGAAGGATAGCATCTTCAGAAAATGGTGCTGGCAAAATTGGATCATCATTTATAGAAGAACAAAATTAAACATCTACCTCTCACCCTGTACAAAAATAAACTCCAAGTGGATCAAAGATCTCAATGTGAAGCCTGAAACCCTGAAGGTAATAGAAGAAAATGTTGGCAACAACCTACAGGACATAGGCATAGGAAAAGACTTTCTAAATCAGACAGCAGCTGCACAGGAAGTAAGGTCAACAGTTGGCCAATGGGTCCTCATCAAACTCAAAGTTTCTGTACAGTGAAAGAAACAATCAAAGACGTGAAGAGAAAACCCATAGAGTGGTAGGAAATCTTTACCAGTGATACATCTGACAGAGCATTAACATCAAGTATATATAACCTACTAAAAACAAGGAAGTAAAGACAACAAATGACCTACTTAAAAGATGGAGTAAAGAGCTGAACTGAGACTTCACCAGTGAGGAATTAAATGTGGCTGAGGAAATAAAGGTGGCTGAGTAATTAAAGGTGGCTGAGGAATTAAAGGTGGCTGAGGAATTAAAGGTGGCTGAGGAATTAAAGGTGGCTGAGGAATTAAAGGTGGCTAAGGAATTAAAGGTGGCTGAGGAATTAAAGGTGGCTGAAAAACATCTTAAAAAGTGTTCAACATCATTAATAATTGAGGAAGTGCAAATTAAAACCACTCTCAGATATTATCTCACTCCAGTACCACTAGCTAACAAAAAAAAAAAAGACGCCAGATGCTGAAGAGGTTATGGAGAAAGGGGAACACTCATCTTCTGCTGGTGGGAATGTAAACTTGTACAACCACTATGGAATGCAGTGTGGAGAACCCTTTAAATACACCAAATGAGCCTACCATCTGACCCAGCCATACCACTCCTGGGTATATACCCACAAGAATCATCTTACCACAAAGGTACATTCACATCCATGTTTATTGCAGCTCTCTTCACAAAAGCAAAGAGCTGGAACCAACCCAAATGCCCCTCAACAGAGGAGTGGATGACAAAAATGTCATACATCTACACAATGGATTACTTATTCCGAGGTAAAGAAAGATGACATTATGAACTTTGCAGGTAAATGGATGGAGCTTGAAGCCATTATGCTAAGTCAAGTAACTCAGTCCTAGAAAAACAAATGGCATATTGTTTCCCTCATTTGCTTATGCTAACACCAAATCCTGGATGAAAGGCAAGCTGAATGTCATTATTGTTATATTTCTGTTTATCTGAAAGAAAATATGTTGTTATAATGTAAATCTCTCAACAGGGTCTAGAATCTACCCATCACTTATTTTCAGACTTTGTTATTACTGTATATGGGTGGAGAGCTTGTTTCCATATCTTAGAGTAATATAAAATTAATGGGGGAAAATGTGAATTCCTCAGCATAAGAAAAAGACTGAGAGAATGATGCAGGACACTTATGGCAGAATGCATTATCTGGGGTGGGGGAAGGAAAAAGGGAATATGACTAAACTGAATTGAAAAATGATGTCTGAAATACACAAATCATCAATAAAAGAAAGTACTTAAAAATAAAAAAATAAAATAAAATTTGACATCAAAATAAAAATAAAGAAAAATAAATGGAGTACCAAATATTGCAGAGTGGTTGTTCTGGAAGTGCAGATTAATCAGAAGGAGAAAAAAAATCTGCAGTGCATGACAGGTGAACATAGATTTCCTTCATGAGCCTTCTTGTGCAAATATGGATGTTAAAATAATTTCTGCTCTGGGTTCAGTAATAAATCAAGACGACCCTAGAAAAATTGTTACATAATTTGAAATCATGTATAACTTACAAATGATTATGAACAAGTAGATATCAAAAGTGCTTTTGACAGAGTTTAAGAAATAAGTGAGAAACATGGCTTTCACCCTTGGTGGAAAAGGAATCCTTGATGAATCTTATCTAATTTGTCCATGGGATGTAGAATTATGGTGAATATGTAGAAAAATGGTGAATTTAGATACTTCGACAAAAGTAATTTTTTAAAAAAAGTTTTGAGCTGTGCGTCATTGAGCATGCCTTTAATCCCAGCACTAGGGAGGCAGAGGCAATCGGATCTCTGAGTTGAAGGCCGTCCTGCTCTACATAGGGAGCTCCAGGCCAGCTAAGACTAAAGGAAGGCCCTGTCTCAAAAGTACCAAAATTAAAGATTAGAAAGTTTGGAATACACAGACTAAATTGTCTTTACTAGTTATAGCCACTAGGAAAAGAAACACATATAGGAAGGAAATATTTTTATGAGAGGAAAAAAAACACAATTGGAAAACTGCCAGTGCCTCTGTTTGAAAACAAAAACAAAAAATACAAAGCTGGTGTGGTGGTACACACCTGTAATCCCAGTACTCTGGAGTCAGAGGCAGGTGGGTCTCTGTAAGTTAAAGGCCTACTTGGTCTAAATATCGAGTTCCAGGACAGTGGGGGCTACAGGAAGACCCTGTCTCAAAAAGACTAATAATAATAATAATAATAATAATAATAATAATAATAATAATATAATAAATTGGAAACAACAGCAAAATTGTGGCTGGAAGAACTTGCTGCATGATTATGCATAGATTCAGTGAACTATCTCAGAAGAAATATGACTAGCTTATACTAAAGGAATCTTGCAGCAAGGAAAAGTGAAAGAAATCTGCCAGATATTTGGCATTTTATGACCAGACGTAACCAATGGTTACCCAAAGCTTGAGTCTACCAACAAGCTCTAGACTTTTTGTTTTATAAGCTCTCAAAAAACAGAAGCGAAAAATGAGTTAGGTTCTCTGAGAGACAGGAAGCTGGTAATGCTGGATTCTCCATGGTCTCAGAAGACAGATCATGATAAAAAGTATTATTTTGCTATCAAAACTTAAATGACATGACTACGTTTAATCTCTTACTTGCATTCTTGTCTTTCCTAACTTTGAAGTTATAATATCTGCTTTAAGTCTGTTCCACCATTTTTTTTTTTGGAGGCAAATATTTTATTTCCCAGTTTCACCAGTCTGTCTATAAGCAATATTTTATCTTCTAATGTACTACTCGCAAGGTTTCACCCATAGCTAATATAATGGTTTGGAAGATGATATGTGGGGCTACATGAGCTGATTATATTCAAATCACATTACAGTTAATTCTGGAACAGGTTAACAATTTAGGACATATGTGTTATGATATGTGATGTCACATAGCTTCAATCCTACCCCTCATAAGTCTTAACAAGTGGATGTCTTAGTTCAGGTGATCATGAGTGTATTAGCAAGACTTTTATTTTTAAAATATTTAGGGGAATTCTATTGATTGAATGCATTTTGAATACAGTAATGTCATGTATTTGATCATAGAAACCAGAGTAAATGATGTTGTGTACTCAATTAAAGCCTGTAATAAACTGGATTATTACACTGTAGAAATCGGGGAAGTAAATGGGCTGTTTGAATGCTATATCTTAAAGAATGTAGACCCAGGGTAAACACACAGGGAAGATTCCTTGTGCTATTGGAAAAATAGATGAGAATAATTTCATAAGCAATCAACTCCACAGGTTTCAAGAGATCAACAGAAGGAAATATAAATACATGTTGCAGATATTATGTTAGAAAGATGTTTCAATATGACAAATCAGTACAATGGTAGATTTGTAGCTAAAAGAAAAAATTGATGACTGACATAAGTGTACTACATTATAAACTTGATATAATAGATATCATATGTTTCCGGACACAAAGTGCTAGCAATCTTTAAGTCCCACATATCTAAGAAAATACCTGGAAACTTAAGATTTGGATTTAACATTGGCAAAGTCTATGATTCAACAGACTTATTAAGTTAATGTTAAAAAAATCAAAAGTGATGAGAATTATTCAAGAAGAACACTGTTTACTGTTTTCTATATTTATGTTTTAGTGCACTATAGCTTGAAAAGATAAAGCGGTTTCTTAGGTTTGTTACACTCTAACCATAATTAAGAAAATGTAAAAGTTTTTACTGTTACATAGATTATCAAATGTCCTACAAAAGCCCAATTGTTGAAGTATTGGTCATCATTCAGTGAAATTACTGCAAGTTGGGAAGCTTTAGGAGGTAGGGCCTACTAGAAAGAAGTCAGGTCTTTGAGAATATGGTCTCCAGGGAAATATGTGGATCCCACAGAATTTCAATATATTAACTACCTTGAGGTGATATTCCACCTTAGCAACATATTTCCACTGTGGTGCACTGATCTACCAAATATTCAAAGTAACAAGGTCAGGACAATTGGCCATGGACTGAAATTTCTGAAACACTAGTATAAACTAACTGTGTTCTCTTGACAAAGTCCAGTAATTTGTCACAGTAATAGATACCTAAAACATAGTTACCCCCAAATTTGACAAGTTTCCCTGAGTAAATGGTGTTTAACATTTTTTCCTAGAATCACTGAACACAGAATTATTTTTGGAAAAAGCACCAAATATACTTGATAAATTTATAATTCTATATAACTAAAACAACATTAGAATTAATCCATTGAAGATTGTGGTTTTCCTTCAATGTAATATTGAAAATAACAGGATTCAGCATTGAGTACATTAGAGTCATTCCATAGCTTCGTGATGGTATCTGAGCCTTTGGAGGAGAGGGTGTGATATAGGTGTCCCACTTAAGGTTGTATTATTATTATTATTATTATTATTATTATTATTACCAGTTGTGGATATCTGTGTTAACTGCCTTCTACTTCAAGAAAAACATTGTCTGGTGAGGTGTGAGAGATGCTCTAATTTTTGAGTATAACAATTCAATAAAAAGTAGTTTTAATACTATTTCCATTTAGGAGAATAATCATAGTAGCTTCTCCCTTGTGACTTGTGACTGTATATCCACAGGATCTTGCCCTGAGAACAGCACAAGCTATGAGCACTGTCCTGTGAAGCAGAACATAAAAGCAACCAGAAAGTAGTTGGTTACTTGCATAACATTTTTACCACTATTGTACCAGTGAGCATATATTTCCAGGCCAGTCATTTTTGGATCTCATAGGGTTTGGAACTGTTTAAAGCTGCTGATTACTTTATTCTTCCAGTAGTATATATAGCACTTTCCAGCACTATGAAATCTATGAAGTAGAAATGAATATTTGAGACCATGTCTGAAACAAACAAACAAACAAACAAACAACAAAAAGAGAAAGAAATGAATATTTGAAGTCAGTACCACCTTGATTTCACAATAGTACTATGATTTGTATATGTCCTATCTTCAGTACGTGGGTCTTACTGTCTTTTGATAGAGGACAACCAAGAGTACTGGCAATAGCTAATATTGTCTAAGTGTGTATGAGATCCTCCTGGTCAATATCTAACAAAATAAAGAAACTATTCTTGGCATTGGCCTATTAATTTGTTATCCTATTGTGTCTTGTAAGGTCATTATATCCCATTTGCAAGATAATTACACCAAGAATCCTCAAAGGCTCTTCATCCCTGGTTATTAAGGAAACACTCCTTTTCTCTCCCTATAATCTCCTCTGCCTGGCGTAGAAGATGCCTTTCTTCACCTCAAGCCAGCTCTGAGAAACTCGCTGGTCTTTCAGGCCTCCTCCTTCCATCTGTCAGGCCTGAGTGTATATATATATATATATATATATATANTGCTGCTGATTCCCTCACTGATGTCAGAACTAGCATTTCCAGGCTTTTTTCATTAACTTAGGACTAGCAGCTCTTCAGGAGCCTTCCAGGTTTGGGGCACCAGATTGGGACTGCTCAGGAACCCAGCCACAAAGAATGAGCAAATTCCAGGTTCTGGGTCTCTCAGATGTGGTTCAGCTGTTGGTAATATTTTGAAGTAAGCTAATTTAATAAATTATATATATATTGACTTCGCTAGAGTGTCAAAACAAGTAGCATATATATATATATATATATATATATATATATATAAATAGAAATTCAAAGCTAGCATTTATATATGAGAAAGAATATTCGATGTTTCCCTTTCTGCATCTGGATTAAATCATTGTGGATGGCTCTTTTGACTTCCATTGTTTATCCAGTCAAGCATTTGTTCTCATTTTTTTAAAAAAAAGGCTATCAAGATAAAATGATAGTTTTTTTAGAATCTCTTTTTAAATACTTATTTATTATTGTCATTTTCTGTGTATGAGTTTAAGGTCCACATGTATGGAAGTGCACATGTGTTATGCAAAGCCAGTGGAGTTTAGAAGAGGGCATTGGATTCTCCAGGAACTGGAGTTATGGATGCCTTTTAGCCACCACATGGGTGCTAGGAATTGGTTAAGAGCAACTGCTGCTCTTAACCCCTGAGCGTATCACTCTCTGCACCTTTCTCCACTTTATAGAATCTTTTGAAAATATTTTTATTGATTTGAGAACTTTGTACAATGTATTTTGAACATATTACCATCCACTTCATGCTCTTTTACACTTATATTACAAAGCACACATGTTATGTCTTGTATCAGTAATTTTTATAGGTCTATTGATCAAGTTCTCTGATTGCTCTAGTCTGTGGGTCCATTCCCTTAAAATCTGGTGAATATACTAGGGAACCCAAATAAGAAAACAATTGCCGGTGTGGTAGTGGATGCCTTTAATCCTAGCACTTGGGAGGCAGAGGCAGGCAGATCTCTATGAGTTCAATTCCAGCCTGTTCTAGAGAGCGAATTCCAGGACAGGTTGTGCTCCAGGAAGACCCTGTCTTAAAAAGAAAAAAAAAGTAAAAGAAAAAGAAAACTTGAAAACATTCTTTTTCTGATACATATGAATTGTCAGTAAAACCTCCCCATCTGGAACACTTGTCTGATGCGGGTTTACACTTGTCTTGTGCATGCTGTCACAAGTGCTATGAGGTCATGTGTGCAACTACTGTATGGTTTCCAGATAATAATGTCCTTGTATTCATCTAACACCTGTGGCTCCTACAATTTTCATGCCGCATATTCTACACTGATCTCTGAACCTTGGGTGAAGTGGGTGTAATACTGTGTGCCCTGGCCCTGGAATTTGCATATCAAGGTCCTGAGATTGCTTTCCCAGAGTGCTCTGCACCATGAAAAAGCAGCTCCCAGGGACTGGGGTAATTTTTTGTAGGCTGGAGCTGGAGAACAAGTTGACAGTGTGAAGGAAATGACAGTTCCCTCCCAGCCCTAACTGGTGGCAGTTGTGGCACAGGTACTTGTCCCTAAGGTACCTTACCCCCTTTCCTGTGCCCATGTCCCATTCCCTAAGAGGAGAGCAAGTGTCTGGCATTCCCACCTCAGCTACTGCGACCTATGCCTGCTCAGCGACAACCTGATACTGAGCATGTTGATTCAGCGGGCTTCCCTTGACCGGCTCTGTGCCCCTTGAGGCCAGGAAAGCCTTGGCTATGCATCTCTGGCTGGCAGCCCTCCTGACCCTTGAAGGGTGGACCAGCCTCGCAGCCTACTGTCCTCCAGGTTAAAGGTGTCGGGGCTCTGCCCCAGAGTCCATCTTCCTGTCTCAAAATGGCAAGCAGCAGTGGCTCCAAGGCTGAGTTCATCATAGATGTGAAATACAAACTGGTGCGACAGATTCGATTTGGCTCCTATGGGGAGGTTTATCTGGTGATCAACACCAACGATAGCGAGGAAGTGGCTGTGAAACTAGAATCACAGAATGCCAGGGACCCCCTGTTGCTGTATGAGAGCAAACTGTATAAGATTCTTCAAGGTGGGTTTGGCATCCCCCACTTATACTGATATGGACAAGAAAAGACTACAATGTGCTAGTCATGGATCTTCTGGGACCCAGCCTTGAAATCCTTTTCCGACTCTGTGGAGAGCTGGCCTCTTGGTGCAGAGACCAGCCGACTACTTCCTGTAGCCTGACCTAAGTAGTAACTCCAATTTAGGCTCTTAGCCTGGACCCAGGAGACACATGTTCCACTCTTGGCCATGACTTCTCACCTGCCCATGGCCTGGACAGGAATTTTAGGCTGATGGCTGATCGCCTCTCTTCAGCCAGTACCCACACAACACCAGCTACCCTGATTGGTGATCCGCAAAGGAATCTTTTTCCAACCAACTGGCCACCCGAATGAAATGCAGGCCTACTTTAGCCTGTATGTGCAATAATTAATAAAAAATAATGGCCAGGAATTCCGTGATGATGTTACTATGAAATTCAAATTTACTCCTTGCCATAGCTTGCTTTTATAAATCAGACATCAATTACCAGAACTAATCATAAACCCCCCAACTCCACGCCACGGCACACCTTGTTCCACCCAGTATCATGTACCTAGGCCATGCTGCTTGTTCCTCCTTGGGGCAGAGCCAAACTCTTGACAATGTGGTGCCCTGAGGCATGTCAGGTGGAATGCTAGCCTGCAATTCAAGCTGGGTTTCCCTACACTGTTCCAGAAGATTCACAATGAAAACTGTACTTATGTTAGCTGATCAGATGGATCAGTACAATTGAATATGTGCATACAAGGAATTTTATACACAGAGACATTAAACGAGATAACATCCTAAGGGGTACCTGGCATCACTCTAATAAGGGTTTAGAGCCTCCAGTAGAGAAGGGGAAAAAACATGACTGTTAGTATTTCTCAGGACCCATCTTTAGCAGGATTAAACCAGTTATTTCTTATTGACTTTGGTTTGGCCAAAAAGTACAGAGAAAACAGGACAAGCCAACATGTACCATTTAGAGAAAATAAGACCTTCACTGGCACTCCCCAATATGCCAGCATCAATGCACATCTTGGTATTGAACAGAGTCACTGAGATGACATGGAATCATTAGGATATAGCTTGATGTGTTTTAATAGAAGCAGTCTGCCATGGCAAGAGGTGAAGGCAACAAGACAGAAAGGCATGTACAAAATAATTTGTGAAAAGAAGATGTCTACACCTGTGGAAGTTTTGTGTAAGGGGTTTTTTGAAGAATTTGCCATCTTCTTAAATTATTGCTGTGGACTGTGCCTCGAGGAGGCTCCAGATTGCACGTATCTGAGGCAGCTATTTCACAACCTTTTCAGAACCCTTAATTTTCAAGATGATGACATGTATGATTGGACAGTGTTAAAGCAAACAGAAGCAGAGCAAGCAGCCTCTTCCAATGGGTAGAGTCAGCAGGCCCATACCCCCTGCCCGAAGGCAAGGAAACTTACAAAACCAAGGGTAACCTGAAAGGTTTCTGAGCACGAATATGGAAGAGAAGAAACAGCAGATGATCAAAGCAGCATTTATTTCTCCCCAAATATAGATATTTCAGTTCATATGTACACTAGCCAGTGGTTGTGGACAAGAGTTTAATTGGTGCAAAGATCTTCATTTCAATATACATTGATTCTGGCAAGCATTGGTGACGCTGTATCTTGAGCGGTAGCCACTGTAATTGTGAATATTAGCTGAGATAGTGAAACATGATTTCAGGTTTTCTATTGCATTATTTTTTTTCAAATGGAAAAGTTAACTAAATGGTTGACACACAAATTGGTGGAGAAATTGTGCATATGACTATTTTTTAAAACCTTTTATTTTGAACTGTACTGCTTTGAGTTCTCATTTCAGAAGAATGGCATGAACAGTCTTTAGACACAGTTTAGGTGTTTGTAAATGTTCACAATTGTGTGTTCTTAGGGCTTTTCATCCCTGAGGTTTGCAAAGTGTTCTCTTAAAACCTTTAAATGGCTGGCTTCTTGTTTGCATGTCACCTGATATGGTAGCAACCAAAGATTCCAGAGTTTGAGCATATGAAATACTGGTACATTCTGTCATGAGGGGACCTGTTAGGATAATAGTGCTGAAGAGAAATCTCAGGTGAATTGATGGGGTAGATGGTTTGTTTCTTTTCTAACTATGCTTGTCAGCTAAGGTATTTGTTTCTTGACTAATAACCCGTTGATTCTTTTAGCCAGAAATCAGTCTCATAAAGCAGTTTTTGAGTATAGTTTTTATAAGATAAAACTGTTATTTATATTAATGAGCTTCCAAAGCTGAACTCCATCTCTATCAAGATATTTTTCAGTGCTTTTGTTTACTATGCACTTAAACTGTGCACTTTTTCAGAAAAACTTTGGTCACACCTCTCTGTATATATACAATTGTAAAGGTTGTATGATACTTGGTCTGTAATCAAGTTGCAGTTTTAAAACTGATCTTCGGGCAGTGCACATGGTTGTGCATTTTGCCTAGAAGGAGAAATGGCCAGAGGTTCGATTATATACTGATTCATGGGCTGTAGCCAATGGTTTGGCTGGATGGCCAGGGACTTGGAAGGAGCATGACTGGAAAATTGGTGAGAAAGACATTTGGGGAAGAAATATGTGGATAGACATCTCTGAATAGTCAAAGGATGTGAAGATACTTGTGTCTCATGTAAATGCCCATCAAAATGTCACCCCTTCATTCAAGGGGTTCTGGGTCTGTGAACTGTCTCAAGTCTGGAATCTGGTTAACTGGACAGGATTTGCTACTGCTGAAATCCAATGTTGACTTCCAGTCATTTGTTCTAGAGCTTTTCTGCTTATACAGATCAAATAAAAACTTAGTAGGCTTCTTATGTATTTGGTTCCTGGAAACACCACGATTAATTAGCCAGTTCCAAAGATCACTTTGGGTCATGCCATCATAGGCATTGTTTTGCCTTTGCCTGCCCATTATGATAACTATGATAACTACGCTCATCTGGCCTTTGGCGATTCAGTGCTGCCACCTGACGCCTACCCTGAGGCCTGTTAAACCTATTACGTGTACATTTATTTTATGCAAGTGAGCAACAACTTCTCTAACTGTAAGATCTGGCATAAGAAATAGAGCAAAAACAAAGCTCTTCAAATGTCCTGGTTCCTCTCTCAGTACTTTCCATCTTATAAACTCAGTGAAAAGCATGTCCTCTGGGTCCTCATATTGTGGAGAATGTGGATTTATATTTCGAAACCACTCGAGAATGCCCATCTGCCTGACCCTCACAATCCCTTCATCAATACTAAGCCAAGGAATATCAGGCATCTCTAACTCGCTGTTAGTAGGCAATGTTTTAATAAATACATCAGCCAACCATTCAAATAAACTTTTTACAATTTTTTTAACTACTCGAGCTTCCATGTTAAACCTAGAATCTCTACTCAGTGGGCTCATATTGATAAACTCAGTGTGATACAATTTTATATTCCTTCCCCATTATTCCACATCCTTTTAAAATCCATTCCCACACATATTCCTTAGGCTTCTGTCAGAATGAATTGGCAAATTCATTAATTTCTTTAGTGGTGTAGCACACCTCCTCCTGGACCACACATTCTATCTCACCTTCAGGGGCTTGCTTAGCCTTCAATCTGGTTATAGTTCTAGTGGCAACAATTGTTGGGCCCTGAGGGACAATAGCTCCCTCAGAGGACATGCCATATGCATTGCCCCTTGTATCACTCCTGGAAACATTTGGGACCCCTTCATCTGGATGAGGGGTCTTTATCTTTCCCATAAGCGTGAGGTTTCATCCGGCAGCATCCTTCCTCCTGATCGATTTGTCCTGATTCTCCTAGCCATTATCACTAGCCTTAAAGGCTCCTCCTTGACTGAGGAAGTCTTTCATGAGCATAACTCTGCCTGCCACAAAAATAATGAGGAAGAGTTGGCCTTGCCTTGTTTCCCCATTTAGAAGGTTGTTAGGAGACTGAACCCCCCGACCTTCTGCCTACCCTAAAGGCCCCCTCATCCTCACCCAAACCCCCTGCTGAGGCCCATTGTTCTCTGTCTATCTATGCCTGGAGAGAGATTAGCAGGGATCCCCCTTCTGCCCTTCCTGCTCCCAAACTTCCACACTCTAACAATCCCTTTCTGCTTACCAACTCCACCCTGCATGCCTTCCCAGTCAATGTAGGGCCTAATGCCGCTATTCAACCTTGGATCCCCACCTTGCTGCCTGACCTTTCCTTCATCTGGAAGGCAGCAAGAGAGTTAGGCCCTGACTCCCCTTACTTCAAACAGGTCCTAACCCAGTGGGCCATTAATCTCCAAACACATTATGACTGGTATACTCTACTTAAAGCCTGCCTTGATCCAGCTGCTTTCCTTCAATGGAGCACTGCTAATGATGACATGGCTTAAGGCCAGGCCTGTACCAATAATCAATATAAACTTCCTATTACCTTAGATCTGCTTACTGGCCATGGCAATTTCACTGATCCCATGAGTCAGTCTCTTATTGGAATCCCACAGTATTTTGATCAGGTTAAAAACATGGCCCTTCAAAGTCTTAAATCTTGTACTCCCCAAAAACCTGACTCCTACTTTTGCAACTTAGTAAAACATGCTGGGGAGCATTTCTCAGAATTCCTCACCAGGGTCACTGTGGCAGTAGACCACTGCACAACTCCTGGCCCAGAAAGTGATTCCCTGGTTAAGGAACTTGCCTGGGAGGGTAGGAACTCTCAATGCTATAATGCTGTCGCCCCAGTGCGCAATGATGATCTCCATAAATGGATCATTGCCACTCATGACCTTAACACAGTGACAGCCCCCTTTGAGGGCTTGACTGCCTCTATTCAGGCCTTATCCCTCCACCAGGGCTCTTCTGACCCAACCATGTGCTGGAGTTGCAGCAAACGGGACCATTTACGCTGCTCCTGCCCCAGTCCCGCAACTAGGCCTAAGACTCCTTGTCCCAAATGTGAAAAGGTTTTCACTGAGCTAAGGACTTCAGATCTACATCCTTGGGTCCTTTAAACTCCTCTCGGGGCACCCCTCAGCCCCACAAGTAAGAGGGACCCCTCCTCAAGTACTCTGGACTATACCCATTTAATGGACATGAAGGGGGTCACCTTTTATGGGGATGGCTTCCCCATAAAAGGGATGGTAGACACTAATGCAGATGTCACCATTATCACCTCCAATGACACTGCCCCCTTCTCCACTTGGAGGTTTACACCTGGGCACCCCATTAAAGGGGTTGGTGGGCAGCAACCCACTAAACAAACTATCAATGGGGTGGCAAGGGAAGATTATGATGGTAATTCTGGGACCATCAAACCCCTCTGGGGAAGGGACATCTTATTCAGCATGAGTGCCATCCTTACTATAGATGATAGGGCCCTATTGGAGGATATCATAGGCACCCATTAAAGTGGGTTCTTGGGCAGGGACAATCACTTTACTAACCAGACCCTTCACCCCCAATTCTAAGAGCCACTGCTCCACTAACTCCCTGTCTTGAATTGGACACTAATGACCCCATCTGGGTTGAGAAGTGGCCTGTACTTGAACCAAAACACACTCTCTTCAAGTCCTTAATTGATGAACAATGTGCATTAGGACACATTGAATACTCCCTTAGTCCTCACAATACCCCCATTTTCATTATTAAGAAAAATTTAGGAAAATATAGGCTGTTACAGGACCTCCAACAAATCAACCTCCATATGATGAATATGGGCTATTCTCAGGGTGGACTTCCCTACCCCAGTTGTATCCTTCCATCATGGTACATTGCAGTCATTGACCTCAAGGACTGATTTTTCAGCATTCCTTTGGCAGTAAAGGACTTCCCTTACTGTGCATTTACAGTGTACAAGCCCAATGTACACAAACCGGCCAATAGATACCAATGGAAATTACTACCTCAGGGAATGAAAAATAGCCCTACTATTTGCCAAAATTTTGCAGGTTCAGCCTTCAATGTCCTCCCTATGTCCTGCAAATGCATCCACTACATGGATGATATCCTCCTAGCACTTACCTCATGTGTTGGTTAATCCTGGGTGTCAACTTGACTGGACTAAGGAACAAATAAGAGAAAAAGGATCTTCGGAGTGGACTACCTCAACCTGGATGGCCCACCACAAATGTGGGCATTACCTTCTGCTGGCAGGCAGTATTAAAGGCCATGCCAGAGGGATCTGGTCCCTTTTATCCTACGGCTTGCCTCTCTCTCACTGGTGAGTTTTTCTTGCTGCTGTGATCAACCCTACAGATCCCAGGTTGTACTGAGACTGGCAGATCTCCTGGAATCCATCGGGCCTTCAGTACCACATTGGGACTACTGAGACATCCAGCCTTGCTGACTGAGCAGTTCCCTGGATTCTCAGCCTCTCCAGCACGGCACGGCTACTGTTGGAATCTTTGAACTCTGTCAGTGAGCAAATCAATAAATTGTATATAGCTATATATTTGTCCTGTTGCTTCTGCTTCTTTAGAGAACCCTGACTAATACAAATTTTGGTACCAGGAGTAGTTCTAGAGAAACAGAATTGAAAGGATGAATTTCTTTAATGGGCTTGGTAGTTTCTGGAGCCAGCTCGCCAATCCAATGAAGCCTCGAGTTACTGAAGGCTCTGCTGGTGGCATGAAAAGGAATGATAATCCTTGGTGCAGACTACTTGATGTAATTATGAAGATAGACCCATTTTACTCACCTAACTCGCCTCTTGTGAGAAGCAAGGAATTTAGCGACTCTATATATAAAACGTTTGAGAAATTTCAGAAAAATAATTGTAGCCTCTCCTTATGTTATGCTTAAATGTCAATTGCGAACAATGGCAAGTTCATGATTCCAAATAACATGTTATAAGTGTCTCATGTGCAATATCAAAGCATTATATCTTAGAGCATGTAGTAATGTCCTTGAAGAACACTTAGTCCTTCAGTATCTAATAACCTAGATATGACAACACATAACTCTTATCTCAGTTGCACATTCAAAAGGGAACAATACAAGTATGTGCTAAATATACGTAATTATATGAACAAGCACATTCTTAACCAAATAGGACAAAAGTTAATATCTATTATAATCCACGTTTATGCAACTGGTCCCATGGCCTCATCTGATATTTATGACTACATTTTTCTACTACCCATTCTTTATTTCCTCCACCATCAGCAAGCACCTCTACAGGTCTTGGCTCTTTCCCTGGAGGAGTGACAGATAACTTCATCCCTGAAGGGTCTGGGCAATTTATTGACCTGTCTGGTTTGGGTTGTTGGAGTTTCCCATTGACCTTAATAATAGGACATGGTAGCACCAGAAGACGCCCTACGACATCTTCTGCCTTGCACACATAATCTTCCTTGCCCCCATTGTAGACAAAAAGTCCAATTTCCCCCTGGTAGTCTGGATCAATCACTCCTCCTACTACTGTTATTCCTTCCTTAGCCTGTTGGCTTAAGGGCAGTAGAAGCCCAAAGTGGTCAGGGGTAAGTCTTAGCTTCCAGTTCAATGGAACGTGTGCTCTATCTCCTGGCAAAAGCACTATGCCTTTTGGAGCCAAAACTTCTAGACCAGCAGAAGGCAAGGTCGTGGGTACAGGAAGCAGAAATTTTCCTACTGGGTCACTAGGGGTGATAGTGAATGGAATCACTCCCACTTCTTCCCCTTGGTTCCTGGACCCATGAATTCTGGTTATAGGAGAAACATATAGTGCGTTCTGATTCAAAGCATATACTGCCTGCTGGAGAACCTTGTCCCAGCTCTCCAGGGTATTGCTACCTAATTGGGGCTTCAACTGTGTCTTCAAGAGGCCATTCCATCGTTCTATCGAGCCAGCTTCTTCTGGGTGGTGGGGAACATGGTAAGACCAGTTGATACCATTACCATGGGCCCACCTTTGCACTTCTTTGGCTGTGAAGTGAGTTCCTTGGTCAGAAGCGATGCTATGAGGAACACCATTATGGTGGATACAGCATTCTTTATGTCCCTGGATGGTAGTTTTGGTAGAAGCAAAACTTTCCTGCAGGAAAGGCTGGGTTTTGATGAGGAAAGACCTTGTCACAATACCAAAGAGTTATGCTGTTTGCCTTCCTCCTGTCCTTCTCCAGAGGGACCTGAAGCCTTTTACTAGGGTAACTGTACACTGGGGAACAGGAAATAGTCAGACTTTTTGAGGTATATTCGATACTGGTTCTTAATTGACACTGATCCCAGGAGACCCTAAAAAGCATTGTGACCCTCTGGTTAAAGTAGGGGCCTATGGAGGTCAGGTGATAAATGGAGTTTTGGCTGAAGTCTGACTCACAGTGGGCCCAGTGGGTCCCAGAACTCATCCTGTGGTTATTTCCCCAGTCCCAGAATGTAGAATTCAGATAGATATGATAAGAAATTGGCAGAATCCCCACATTGGTTCCTTGACCTGTGGAGTGAGGGCTATTATGGTTGGAAAAGCCAAATGGAAACCATTGGTGTTGCCTCTACCAGGGAAAATAATGAACCAAAAACAATATCATATCCCTGGATGGATTGCAGAAATTAATGCCACCATCAAGGATTTGAAAGATGCACATCTCCATTTAACTCTCCAATTTGGCCTGTACAAAAGACAGATGGATCATGGAGAATGACAGTTGACTACCAAAAACTCAACCAAATAGTGATACCTATTGCTGCCACTGTACCATATGTGGTGTTCTTACTTGAGCAGATTAATATGTCTCCTGGTACCTGATATGCAGCTATTGATCAGGCCAATGCTTTCTTCTCAATACCGGTTCATAAGGACCACCAGATAAAATTTGCTTTCAGCTGGAAAGGCCAACAGTATACATTTACAGTCTTACCTTAATGGTATGTTAACTCTCCAGCCTTGTGCCAAAACTTAGTTAGAAGGGATCTTGAACACCTAACTCTTCCACAAAATATCACACTGGTCCACTATATTGATGATGTTATGCTGATTGGACCCTGTGAACAGGAGGTAGCATCTAGTCTAGACTTGTTAATAAAGCATATGCACATGAGAGGATGGGAAATAAGTCCAACTAAAATTAAAGGGCCATCTACCTCAGTGATGTTTCTAAGAGATCAGTGGTGTGGAACATGCAGAGACATTCCTTCTAAGGTAAAGAATAAGTTGTTGCACCTGGCCCCTCACTCCAACAAGAAAGAAGAACAACATTTAGTGGGCCTTTTGGGATTCTGGCGGCAGCACATTCCTCATCTGGGTGTGTTATTATGACCCATATATCAGGTGACTCAGAAGGCAGCAAACTTTAAGTGGGGCTTGGAACAGGAAAAGGCTCTTCAACTGCTCCAGGCTGCAGTGCAGGCTGCCCCTAGGGCCATACGATCCAGCAGACCCAATGGTGCTTGATGTATCAGTGGCAGATAGAGATACTGTCTGAAGTCTGTGGCAGGCTCCCATAGGGGAATCACAGTGGAGGCCCTTTGGATTTTGGAGTAAGGCTCTACCTTCTTCTGCAAACAACTATTCTCTTTTGAGATACACCTCTTAGCCTGCGATTGGGCCTTAGTGGAAACTGAACGCTTGACAATGGGCCACCAATTCACCATGCAACCTGAACTGCCCATCATGTGCTGGGTGTTATCTGACCCACCAGACCATAAAGTAGGACCTGTACAGCAACAATCCATTATCAAATAGAAGTGGTACATATGTGACAGGGCCTTGGCAGGCCCTGAGGGCACAAGCAAGGTACATGAAGAAGTTGTCCAAATGCCTATGGTTCCCACTACTTTTATAATGCCACCTGTGCTCAAGCATACACCTATGGCTTTATGGAGTTTGCCCTATGATCATTTGACCGAGGAAGAGAAGACTAGGGCCTAGTTTACTGATGGTTCTGCACACTATGCAGGCACCACCCAGAGGTGGACAGCTGCAGCATTACAGCCTGTTTCTGAAAGAACCCTAAAGGACACTAGTGAAAGAAATTCTTCACAGTGGGTAGAACTTCAGGCAGTGCACATGGTTCTGCATTTTGCCTGGAAGGAGAAATGGCCAGAGGTTCGATTATATACTGATTCATGGGCTGTAGCCAATGGTTTGGCTGGATGGTCAGGGACTTGGAAGGAGCATGACTGGAAAATTGGTGAGAAAGACATTTGGGAAAGAAGTATGTGGATAGAGCTCTCTGAATGGTCAAAGGATATGAGGATAATTGTTTCTCATGTAAATGCTCATCAAAAGGTGATCTCAGCAGAGGATGAGTTTAATAATCAAGTAGATCGGATGACTCTTTCTGGTGATAGCCAGCTTCTTTCTCCAGCTATTCCTGTTGTTGCTCAATGGACCCATGACCAAAGTGGTCATGGTGGCAAAGATGGAGGTTATGCATAGGCTTGACAGTATGGACTTCCACTCACCAAGGCTGATCTGCCTACAGCTGCTGCCGAGGGCCAGATTTGCCAACAGCAGAGACCAACATTGAGCCCCCAATATGGTACCATTCCCCAGGGTAACCAGCCATAACCGGGTGGCAGGTTGACTAAATTGGACAACTTCCATCATGGAGGGGACAGCATTTTGTCCTTACAGGAATGGATACTTATTCTGGTTATGGATTTGCCTTTCCTGCATATAATACTTCTGCCAAAACTACCATCCAGGGTCTTACAGAATGCCTTATCCACCATCATGGTATTCCTCACAGCATCACTTCTGACCAAGGAAATCACTTCACCACCAAAAATGTGTGATGATGGGCCCATGTTCATGGTATCTACTGTTCTTACCATGTTCCCCACCACCCAGAAGCAGCTGGCTTGACAGAACGATAGAATAGCCTCTTGAAGACATTGTTACAGCACCAGTTAGGTAGCAATACCATGGAGGGCTGGGGCAAGGTACTCCAGCAGGGAGTATATGCTTTGAATCAGCGCCCACTATATGGTACTGTTTCTCCTATAGCCAGAATTCATGGGTCCAGGAACCAAGGGGTGGAAGTGGGAGTGATTCCACTCACTATCACCCCTAGTGACCCAGTAGGAAAATTTTTGCTTCCTGTACCCATGACCTTGCATTCTGCTGCTCTAGAAGTTTTGGCTCCAAATGGGGGAGTACTTTCGCCAGGAGATACAGCACATGTTCCATTGAACTGGAAGCTAAGACTTCCCCCTGGGCACTTTGGGCTTCTACTGCCTTTATGCCAACAGGCTAAGGAAGGAATAACAGTAGTAGGAGGAGTGATTGATCCAGACTACCAGGGGGAAATTGGACTTTTTCTCCACAATGGGGGCAAGGAAGATTATGTCTGGAAAGCAGGAGATGCTGTACGGCGCCTTTTGGTGCTACCATGTCCTATGATTAAGGTCAATTGGAAACTCCAACAACCCAAACCAGACAGGACAAAAAGTGGCCCAGACCCTTCAGGGATGAAGGTATGGGTCACTCCTCCAGGGAAAGAGCCAAGACCTTCAGAGGTTCTTGCTGATGGTGGTGGAAATACAGAATGGGTAGTAGAAGAAGGTAGTCATAAATATCAGCTGAGGCCACGGGACCAGTTGCATAAACGTGGATTATAATAGATATTAACTTTTGTCCTATTTGGTTAAGAATGTGCTTGTTCATATATATATACTTATATTAAGCAGATACTTCTGTTCCCTTTTGAATGTGCAACTGAGATAAGAGTTAAGTGTTGTCAAATTTAGATTATTAGATACTGAAGGACTAAGTGTTCCTCGAGGACATTACCACCTACTCTAAGATATAATGCTTTGCTATTGCATATGAGACACTTATAACATGTTAGGTAGAATTATGACCTTGCTACTGTTTGCAATTGACATTCAAGCATAACATAAGGGTAGGCTATTTGTAGGGTGTCAAGTTGACAAAGGGTGGACTTGTGGTGGTTAATCCTGGGTGTCAACTTGACTGGACAAAGGAACAAATAAGAGAAAAAGGATCTTCAGATTGGACTATCTCAACCTGGATGACCCACCCCAAATTTGGGCGTTACCTTCTGCTGGCAGGCAGTATTAAAAGCCATGCCAGAAGGATCTGGTCCCTTTTTTCCTGTGGCTTGCCTCTCTCTCACAGGTGAGTTTGTCTTGGTGCTGTGATCATCCATACGGATCCCAGCATGTACTGAGACTGGCAGATCTCCTGGAATTTATTGGGCCTTCAGCACCAGATTGGGACTACTGAGACATCCAGCCTTGTGGACTGAGCAGTTCCCTGGATTCTCAGCCTCTCCAGTGTGGCGTGGCTACTGTTGGACTCCTCGAACTCTGTCAGGTGAGCAAATCAATAAATGGTATATAGCTATATATTCGTCCTGTTGCTTCTGTTTCTTTAGAGAACCCTGACTAATACACCTCCCCTGATACCCTTAACCTCCTACTTATTAAACTGGTTTCATCTTTGGAAACCCTTGATTTGTGTATCTCCCCTTATAATATTCAACTTGCTCAGCCATATCAGTTCTTGGGTTACCAAATCTCCCAGACAATCTGACTCCTTGATCCCCATATACACCTTAAAGATAAATACTCCCTTAATGACCTTCAAAAGCTCTGAGGTAGTATGAATTGGCTCAAGCCCTTTCTTCCAATACCCTCTGGGAAGCTTGATCCACTCTTTTCCCTCCTAAAGGGGAATCACTCTGCTCTGACATTATTTCACTGAGAACCCCTGCTAAGTCTGTCATTGATGAGGTTAGCAGCAGCTTCTCCTTGTCCACGGACTGTTTCTGACCAGACAGGCCCCTCCTTGTCTTGGTCTTAGGGACCTTGGATAGGGTATTTGGGGCCATCTGGCAGGATGACCCCTTGTTCTGGCTCCACCCCTCACACAGTGATAGCCACAAAATCACTCTTTACATTGAAGTCCTCCTCCTCCTTGCATTTAAAGGCAGATCCTACTGCGATCACTTTTACAATCTTGAACCCGACAAGATTGTTCTGCCCCTCCCTGTTGTCAAACATAACTCCTTGTGGAGGGATTGTGCCTTGTTTCAGACATTGATGTGGGGCTATCCTGGGACACTTGACAACCACCACCCATGTGACAAACGTTTGCAGACCTTCCCCTCTATCTGTGTTGACTTTCACAGCCATTCATTCTCTAAATCCCAGCCCATTCCTAATGCACCCATTGCCTCCACCAATGCCAACAAAACCAACTTCGGCTTCATCCTTTACAAAGGTGATGCCCCACTTGTCTTCTTGCGGTGGCCCAATCCTGGACCTGTCCATTTAGGTGTGCTCCTGGCTATAGCCCAAGTGTTCTCTCGTGTCCAGAATGCCCTTTGAATATCTTCTCAGATAGCCAATACAATGTTCAGACTCTCTGATCTCTGCCTTTCGCCTCTGCGAATGCTTCTAATTCTCTCTTGATGTCACCTTACTTACTATCAAGGACATTCTGGAACACCATGCACACCCTTGATTTATTGAACATGTCTGCTCCCACACAGGTCTAAAGGGCGTTATAGCTGAGGGTAATGTGAGCGTGGATTCCCACATCATGACTGCTCATTTGCCCCTGCTGGAGCAGGCTTGGGCCCTCCACCAGCAATTTCACCTCTCCCCTTACCCGCTCCACCACCTCTACCCTGACTTGTCCCTCGCTAAATGTAAATATCTATCTCACTTTTCCTCCTCCTGTGCCCGTCTGGCCCCATTGGGACCCCTCCAACATTAAGGAGTGAATCCCGGCAGCCTCACCCCTAACTCCCCGTAGCAAATGGATGTCATCCTTGTCCCCTCCTTTGGAAAACTCCAATATGGGCATGTGACTGTGGACACATTCTCTAAGCTTATATATGCAGTTGTCCCCTCTGGTGAGACCGCCTCCCATGCCATCAAAGCTCTAAAATTGGTCATGCTTCTCATGGGGGTCCTCTGGGAGTTAAAAACATACAGTGGCCCCGCTTACACATCGGAAGCCTTTAACTCCTTCCTTGCCCCATGGAACGTCAGGCACTCCACCAGCACCCCCTATAACCCTCAAGGTCAAGCCATCATTGAGTGTGCCAACTGCTACATTAAGGAACACCTCTCAAGATTTTTTTTCCATTTCCTCTCCCCAAGGACCATCACCTCCTTCTTACTGAAACCCTTTTTACCCTTAACTTCCTTACTTTTGATGAACATAGCAACTCCCCAGCTTATAAGCACTGGGGTTCTGTTCTCCACTCCATCCCACTTCCCCTTGTATGGTGGAAGGGCCCCTTATCTTCCCAATGGAGAGGCCCTGACCCCCTGTTAACCCAATGCTGAGGCTTTGCTTGCATCTTCCCAGAAACCTAGGAGAAGCCATTGTGGATCCCCTCAAGACACATCCACCCTTGCATTGAACCGAACACTGGAGCTTCTTAATAGTATTGGTTTTGATCTCCCCTCTCCTTACTCCTACTTATGCTCATGACCTTTGGGCTTTCATTCCCTTGCCACCTATACTCTTACCTGTCTCCTAGGATGTCCTGCCTTCCCAGCCCTTTACTCCTCCAACCTATCCATGGGGTTACCTCTGGCTAATCCCTGTGGCCTCTTTATTAACGTTACTGGTACTTCTTACAATATCTAAAATACCCTCTTCTTTACTCACTTACCTGTGCCCCCCCATTGTATCTCCCTACACTACCATACCTCAGGGGATTTCAAGGGCAATCACTCCTAGGGTCGCATTAGAGGCCTTTCTAAATTCCTTACTCCACACATTAGCTCCACTTCTGCAAATGGTACTGAACTCTCAGCCAAGCTTTCTATTCCCTGATGCCAGCCCATTCCCTATTACTCCTCAAAGGTTGCCCTTCCAGTGGAATGCCTTTACTGCCTAGGGCACTCTTGACCTTACCCTGTGGGCAACACTTCCAACTAATGAATATGGTTTCAAGCCCCCTGGGGCAACTCCACGTTTAGTGCTTCACACTATAACAAATGTGGCCCCACTCAATATCCCCTTAACCCACTCTTTGACCAATGGTCTCTTTGTGGCCTTGCTGCCTGTTCTGATATCTGCTCATTATTCTTTCTTAATGGCACCAGTTATTCCAATGGTATCTACCCTTCTGACTCCCCTTTCAGGAGCTTTGTCAAAGTCATTCAGGCTGAATCGTACAACTTCGCCCCTGCACCTGTCTGTGTAAAGCCCCCCTTCTATTTCCTCTTGACTAATTACTCCTCACCTACCAACTCCATCCTGGTTATCTGCTCAGTTATCTCCACTGCCTCTTATCCAACTGCTGGTCCTCTTCCAGAGGCACATTAGTTCTTTTACTCTGAAGGCCCCCTGCCCTTTGGGTCCCTGTAACTAACACCACCCACTTCCACAGAGTGGAACTCATGCGCCCCATGAGATTGCACAGAGACTTTGGCCTTACTGCCTTCATCAGTAGGACCATTCTAATAACTCTGGCCTCGGCTGCCACTGCTGCCACCTATCTTACTTATAGTGTTATGATGGCCATGACCCTAAGCTCCATTGTGGACCAATCGGCTTCAGCCCCCTAAACTCAAAACCTCATCAACTCCCATTTCCACACTGCTATCTTCAATTTACAAGAGCAGATTGACCTTTTGGGTGAGGAAATCCCAACACTACACTCTATGGTTCAGATGTCCTGTGACCCTAGGTTCTCCTCCTTTTTCCCGACCCCCGTTCCAGTCACCAATATCTCTCGGTGCCATCAGGAGCTTGCTGACTACATTAGAGGCCCTTGCTCCCAACAGTTCATGAATTACACATTGACCCTTAGTTCCCAATTATCTCCCTTAACTCTACCCACCCTGAGTTCATAGCTTATTATACTAGCTTTGTTTCACATGTGTGGTCTAAGCTAAAGTCCATTTTGGATCCTGCTACATTAGTCACCTGGGGCACCCTCTACCTCCAGGCCTTTCTCTACATTTTTCTCTTCAGGTGTCTGTTTTGCTTTGCCCGCAGCCAATGCCAGGTCAACAACACAACAGCCCATGTCCTCTCAGCAATGGTCCATATGGACTCTGCATGAACCCCTCCCAATGATGCGATTTGCATCTGGCTCTCATCCATCCATAATTCATGGGAATGAGCTTGTCTCTCCCCTATGCAGTACTGCTCCTGGCCTCTTCCCTCAGTGGTCGGTCAGTCAAAGATGGGTAAGACCCTGCAAAATCAGGGCAACCTAAGCCAGCACAGTCAAATGTCAGAATGCCAGAGGTGGGGTCAACAAGGTTTGGGCATAGCACCCGAGCTCCCACTGGACTGCTCCTCAGGCAAAATTAAATACAAAGGGTGGAGATGTAGTATAGCAAATATGCTGAGAATTACGCATGCACAGAGCTTGTCCCTCATCAACCCAACCTGCCCTAGGCAGGTGAGATCACACAAGAATCATTGCCGACCTGGGCCATGTCATCAGAAGATGACAAGAGGAGAGTGAGAATGTGAACAGTCCCTAACCCTGGCCCCAAGAAACAAGTCCACGACAGCTCGCCTCTATCTGCATTCACCCAACTCCCAGGGTCTGTGTTTTGACTCTGAGCCTCTCACCCCAATTTCTTTGGTCAGTCAGACCCCGAAATTCCTCAGAAGGACTGGGGGATTGACTACACTCAATGAAATGAAAGGAGAGAATGACAAACTCAGGAATGAAGTGGAAACACTGAAAGATCCCACCCTGAAATGGAACAGGAATCCAGCCAACGAATCAAGGATCTAGAAGGAGGGATAGACAATGTCCAAAGGGAACTGGAAATACTAAATAAATCGCAGGATGAAGTGCAAAAGGAAAATGCACACTCATCCAATCAGCAGGAAAATTGGGAAAAAAGCCTCAATAACAGATAGGATGAAGCAGAAAATTGAATATCAACACTGAAATACAAGGTGGAAGAACTGCAATGCTAAAAAAAGTGTATACAAAATTAAAAAAAAATCGCAAGAGTGGAACAATCTGGAATTATGGGACACTATATAAAGATCAAAATTCTGCATCAGAGGGATAGAGGAAAGAGAAGAATCCCAGAACAAATGTATTGATCATCAATAAGAAACACATAGAACACCAAATAGATAAGATCAGAAAAGGAATACCCCACACCATATCATAGTTAAAACAATAAAGTTGGAAGCAGACTACAAGACATAGGCATAGGAAAAGACTTCGTAAATCAGACAGCAGCTGCACAAGAATTAAGGTTGACAATTGACAAATGTAACCTTATTAAACTCAAATGCTTCTGTACATAAAAAGAAACAAGTAAGTGAAGAGAAATCCCATAGTGTGGGAGGAAACCTTTACCACAGAAACATCTGACAAAGCATTGATTTCCAGAATATATAAACTACTCAATATACAAAGAAGAAAGAAAACAAATGACCCACTCAATAGATGGAACAAAGAGCTGAACAGAGTCTTCACAAGTGAGGCATTAGAGATGGCTGAGAAACACCTTAAGAAGTGTTCAACATCACTAATCATTAAGGAAATGCAAATCAAAACCACTTTAAGGTATCATCTTACTCCAATAAGACTGGCTAGGATCAAGAAAACAAATGATACCAAGTACTGGAAAGGTTGCAGGGAAAGGGGAACACTCATCCACTGCTGGTGGGAATGTAAATGCATGCAGCCAGTATGGAAAGCAATGTGGTGAACCCTTGGAAAACTTGGAATGAACTTGCCACCTGACCCAGCCATACCACTCCTAGGCATGTACTCTCAAGACTCACCCCACCACAGAGATACATGCACAACCATGTTTATTTCAGCTCACTTCACAATAGCAAGGAGCTGCAACCAACCCAAATGCCCCTCAACTGATGAGTGGATAGAGAAAATGTGGTACATCTACACAATGGAGTTCTATGCAGCAGTAAAGACAACATCATGAGCTTTACAGGAAAATGGCTGGAGCTAGAGGATATCATGCTGAGTGAAGTAACACAGTCCCAGAAAAACAAACAGTGAATGGTATCACTCATCTGTGGATGCTAATGCCAATTACCTAGTTGTAAGTATTTCTTGTGCATGGTACCTTGAGCTTTTGTCCAAAGCAGTTGGGAGTGATGCATATTGGAAACAACAACAAAAACAACAACAGCAGAAAGAACTGCATCAAAGAACTGACTGAAACAGTGAACTCCTGCTCAAAACAGTCAACTTCTGCATGGAGAATATTGAGAAAGACTGAGAAAGAGATGAAAAACATGTTTGGCATAATGCATGAGCTCTGGTGGTAAGGGGGGATGGGGGGACATGGGTCTAGATTATATATATATATATATATATATATATAATAGATGC
>VZQC01009973.1:554640-568830 GCA_009823505.1 Rhizomys pruinosus
AGAACAAAGAACCATCTCCCTATTGAGCACAGATGCCAAAATTCTAAACAGGATACTGGCAAATCGCATACAGACCCACATCAAGAAGATCACCCATCATGACCAAGTTGGATTCATATCAGAGATGCAGGGATGGTTCAACATATGAAAATCAATTAACATTATCAAGCACATAAATGGACTGAAAGACAAAAACCACACCATCATCTCAATTAATGCAGAGAAAAGCTTTGACAAAATCTAGCATCCCTTCATTTTTAAAGTCCTAGAGGGAATTGGACTGGAGAGATCATTCCTCAATGTTATCAAAGCCATATACAGGAAACCTACAGCCCATATCATTCTAAATGGGGAAATGACAGAAACATTCCCCTAAAGGTAGGAACTTGGCAAGGCTGCCCCCTGTCACCACTCCTTCTCAATATAGTGCTGGAAACCCTTGCTAGGGCAATAAGGGAAGAAAAAGAAATTAAATGAGTTCTAATTCGAAAAGAGGAAATCAAGATATTCTTTTTTGCTGTTGATATGATTGTCTACCTAAGGGATGCTACGAACTCCACCAGAAAACTCCTAGATACAATTAAGTACTTCAGTAAAGTGGCAGTATACAAAATAAATCTAGAAAAACCATTAGCCTTTCTTTACACCAACAACAAGAAACTGAAAAAGGAATAAAATGAGACCTTCCCACTCACAATAGCCTCAAAAACAATAAAATACCTAGGAACAAACCTAACCAAAGACACCAAGGATCTCTCCAACAAAAATTTTAAACCCCTGGAGAAGGAAATTATGGACAACATCAGAAGATGGACAAACCTCCCATGCTCATGGATTGGAAAAATAAATATAGGAATAAAGTCCATTCTACCCAAACTCGTGTACAGATTTAATGCAATCCCAATAAAAACCCCAAGAGCTTCTTCACAGGCTTGGGAAAAAATCCTCAATTTCATTTGGAAAATCAAAAGTCCCCGAATAGCCAAAGCAACTCTGAGTTAAAAGAGCAATACAGGGAGGCATATCTATACCAGACAACAAACTATACTACAGGGCTATAGTCCTAAAAACAGCTTGGTACTGGCACAAAACAGACCAGTGTACCAATGGAATAAAACTGAAGACCCAAACACGAGCAATTTCAGCCACCTCATATTTGACATGGGGGACAAGAAGACACAATGGACTAAAGACACTATCTTTAGTTAAGTGGTGTTGGCAAAACTGGATCACCACCTGTAGAACAAAGAACCATCTCCCTATTGAGCACAGATGCCAAAATTCTAAACAGGATACTGGCAAATCGCATACAGACCCACATCAAGAAGATCACCCATCATGACCAAGTTGGATTCATATCAGAGATGCAGGGATGGTTCAACATATGAAAATCAATTAACATTATCAAGCACATAAATGGACTGAAAGACAAAAACCACACCATCATCTCAATTGATGCAGAGAAAAGCTTTGACAAAATCTAGCATCCCTTCATTTTCTCACCACCTGTACCCCTACCTTGTACAAAAGTCAATTCCAGATGGATCAAAGACCCCAACGTGAAACCCAAAACTCTGGAAGTGATAGAAGAAAAAGTTGGCAGCAGACTAGAAGACATAGGCATAGGAAAATACTCCCTAAATCAGACAGCAGCTACACAAGAAATAAGATCGAACAATGACAAATGGGATATCATTAAACTCCAAACCTTCTGTACATCAAAAGATACAGTAAAAGAAGGGAAGAGAAAACCCACAGAGTGGGAGAAAACTTTCACTGCAGATACATCTGACAAAGCATTAATTTCCAGAGTACACAAGCTACCCGAAAAACAAGAAAAAAGAAAACAAATGAATCATTCAAAAGATGGAGCAAAGAGCTGAATGGAGACTTCACAGAGGAGGAATTAGAGATGGCCGAGAAACACCTTAAAAACTGTTCAACATCACTAATAAATAGGGAAATGGAAATTAAGACCACTCTAAGATATCATCTCACTCCGATAAGACTGGCCAGGATCAAGAAAACAAACAATATCAAGTGCTGGAGAGGTTTTTGGGAGAGGGGAACACTCATCCATTGCTGGTGGGAATGTAAACTTGTACAGCCACTATGGAAAGCAGTGTGGAGAACCCTTAGAAGACTCAAAATGAGCTTTACATTTGACCCAGTCATACCACTCCTGGGTATATACCCACAAGACACATCTTACTGCAGAAATACATGCACAGACATATTTAATGCTGCTCTGTTCACAATAGCAAAAAGATGGAACCAACCCAAATGCCCCTCAACTGACGAGTGGATGGAGAAAATGTGGTACATGTACACAATGGAGTTCTATGCAGCAGTTAAGAAAGACAACATCATGACCTTTGCAAGTAAATGGATGGAGCTAGATGATATTATATTAAGTGAAGTAACACAGTCCCAGAAAAACAAATGATGAATGGTATCCCGCATCTGTGTAATCTAGAG
This sequence comes from Rhizomys pruinosus, assembly GCA_009823505.1. Taxonomy (NCBI): domain Eukaryota; kingdom Metazoa; phylum Chordata; class Mammalia; order Rodentia; family Spalacidae; genus Rhizomys; species Rhizomys pruinosus. Next base: position 557,119 of record VZQC01009973.1, read on the forward strand.
CCAATAACCCAGTTGTAAATATTTCTTGTGGAGAGAGATGCATATTAAAAGAACAATAACAGAAAGACTGCATCAGCAAACTGACTGAAATGGTGAATCTGGAGTGGTAGGAAGGGCAGGAGATGGACATGTGTCTATTTTCGATTAATGTATATTTAATTGATGTGAGTTCAACAAGTATCCAATTTTGCCCAGGCTCTGTCTGTAGGTTACATGGTGTTTTAGGACTTAATGAAAGTAAATATGTGTATATTAAACATCATTTGAGGGGCTGGAGAGACGGCGTAGTGGTTAAGAGTGCCGACCGCTCTTACAGAGGACACAGGTTCTATCCCCAGCACCCACATCGTGGCTGAGAACCGTCTGAAACTCCAATTCCAGGAGAACTCCAGTTCCATGGGAATCCGAAACCCTCTTCTTTCCTCCGCAGCATTGCATGACACGGGTGCACAGACTTGCATGCAGACAGTACATTCATACACATACATAAATAAATAAAATTAATAAAAAAAAACAACAAAACAAAACAAAAAAACATCATTTGATTAAAGGTTTTGATAAAAACGGTAATGACTTTGGGATTGACACATACAAATGTTCTCTATAATTTTTCTGTTGTACAGTATCATCTTGTAGCATTCTCTTTTACCTGTAGTATGATTTAACCTAAGGAATTAAGTTTGCTTCCCAAGGTAACGACATACAGTCACCCAAAACAGCTTGGGTGAATTTGATCAAATCTGTGACTTGATTCCTGCCTATAGTAACGTGTACTACAACTGCCTTTTTGAGACTCATGAAAACCTAAAATAAAAAGGGGGGATACAGATATATATGAAACCTCTTTGTCAAAAACTTTGCAATATAAATCTTAAAACTAACTACGGGAAAAGAATTTTATGTTCCCACAGGTCAAAATGTCACCAACTCAAGGGCTGAGAAAGAAAAGATACAGCTTTGTGCTGTGTAGGATGTACCAGGAGGTGCCAGCAGAAAGGTTGCCCCATCTGAACATTGAAAGGAAGTAAAGGCTCAGACTGCTACAGGCATCAAACCCCTCTGTGGATCCTACTTGTAACAACTGTTTATAATGTGTTCTAAGGAAACTTACCTTCTACGTGCTGCAAAGTTTTAATACGAGACTTTCTTACCTCCCCTTCCTAGAACAAGGAGGAATATGATGATTATGAAGTCGTTTTCTAACTGTAAATTGGAGCCAAATGTTGTAGAGCTAGTCTGTTATAAAACCAGTAAAACCAGTAAAAAAAAAAAGGAAAAGTCTTTTTGCTTGTAAACTGGGTTACCTGCAAGAAGAGAGGAAATAAGGCCCTGCTTTCGAAGACCTGATGTAAGCATGGAAAAGATGTATTGAGACCGTACTTGCAAGTGTACATTTGGTCTCTGGAATACCAAAGAGTGTTACCAAAAGCCACTAAACCAATAAAGCAAATATAGGACTCCTGGAGTTAAGCAAGACTCCTCCATCAGCACCAGCTACACCTCACCTGCCTGGAAATACTGTGCAGCAGTGGCAGCCATACGTCTGTATATCCCTAATCTAGTTGGCTATTAGATCTCACCTTGGAGGAATAACCCATGGCTAATGCCACAAGCTTACATCCTCTAGTGTTTAAGAGATATTATAAGCCACAGTAAGACATTGTCATATTTTACAGAAAAAAATGTAATTCATTGATTAATATACTATCCAAATATCTGTGTCTATGCCAAAGTAACCTATCATAACAAATAGTACTGTTAAATACCTATATATCTAATTACTTGTGCTTCATTAGTAGGATTGAAAGGTTTATTCCTGGACAAACTGTAAGCCCATGAAAGGATACAGCCAGAATTGACCAGAGTCCAAGACAACAGCTCCAGAGAGTAGACTGTTTAGCTTCCCTTCCACCTGTGCTCCTTTTCTAAGCCTAGGAAACAATATGTGGATGAGGGTGCATAGTAGAATGTAAGGGCTGCAACTGGGGTGAAAGGTGAAACGATTGCAATATAGACTGGACACTGATTTGATCAACTTGATTGTACATACGAGCTCCCCCCCCCCACAGCTGGATGGTGGGACCCTTGGCTTTTGTGTGTTTGGGCACAATTGCTTGCAAATTGGTTTTTCATGAAGGACGCTTGTACTCATAAATTATTACTTATTGTTAAAAAATGAAAAAAATAAGAAGCAATAGAAAAAAAAAGAAAGATTAAAGAGGAGTAATTTGCCAGATTTGAAGGCAGAAACTAGGTTTTCTGTTTGCTGCTGTTCTTCCATGTGTCTGAGAATCATCTGTTCATGTTCTTCATGCGTGTGTTCTTCATGCATCCAATTTTTTTGCGTGTAAAGTGTGTCTGGTGTCCTCTCAGTATATGTTTGTCTGTCCTTGTAAACATTATCTCATACAAAGTGGCCACTTCACGTTTCATCTTTATGTGTACAAAATTACTCGGCAATCCAGACTAGATATTCATGTGCAAACTTTAAAATCTGAATACTTAAAAAATGAATTGAAAGAACAAAAATTTAAATATTGTAGATCAAATAAAAAAATAAAGCATAAAACCATCATAGGCATAAAAATGTAAAAGCCTGCCATGAATTAATTCAGCCTTTGTTCTCGGAGATCTTCATGTGCCTGTCTTAAGCTGTCTCTTTCAGAGGTGATTTTAGCCATCTTTCTGTATCTCTGGTGGGGACTCTTCCTTAATGTTTGTATTTTTGTTACCTCTGCAGGTTTGTCCTCAGTGCTTTTTAGCTCTGCTATTAAATCCTGTATTTCTTTTTTGATGTCTTTTGTTTCTTCCTCTGTGCAGGATAGAGTCTTGTGACTTTTTGAGATTTCTCTTGGCAGTCTTGTTGGCTACCTTGGATTTGATGATAGTGGAGGCACATTCTTCTGGCTGTTTGTTTTGTTATGTTTGCCTTGTTGGGCCTTGTGTTTGTGGCTGTTGATTTCGCAGCTCCTACTTTGCCAGCACATTGGATTCAGGTTTTATAATTTGTACATTCAGTTGCTCTTGTTGTGCTGGTAAACACTGGATACTTGCAGCAAACTTTTGTAGTGTATTCCTTATTCCTCATTCACTATGTCTTAACTACTACTTCTTCAAGTTGTGATTTCTGTTCTTGGACTTGCACTGTTTGTTTGGAATGCTTTTCCAACTAGGAATCTATTTTGTGTGCCTCTTCTTCTGAGATTTCAAAGATGGCTTGTAGGCCCATTCTTCCTCTTATAGCTTTCATTCCAACACCAGTCATTGTACCTGACTGTTCTATGATCTGTCCCTGTGGAGTCACTGCTCTCCATCTTCTATCTTTCTGATAGGCTACTCTTGTGGTTTGATATAAGTTGTCAGCCACTAGGGTATCTTGTAAAGCAAAATAAAAAGCTTGGTGGAGTTCCTCATTTTTCACTTTAACTTGATCAAATAACCGAGGAGTATTCTCAGGACTATGGATTATGTTCTATTTTTTTCTGTCCATACTGCCATCTTATCTAGGCCTATAAAGGTTGCAACTCCAACATTGTGTCTTTTGGGGAAGTTTGCACATTTTGAGCTGTATCAATTGCATCAATAACAATGAGGTCTGAAGCATTACAACAGGATGAATTAGCAATATCATACTTCTCATCGATGACTCCCAAGTCCCCCAATATTCCATATATTCCTGGGATCCTGCCAACTATTTTTATTATTGCATCAAATACTTTCCCCTATTTTGATTCATTGCTAAGGAACTCTTTGCATCTTTAACGTTTTTGGAAAAAAATCATGAACCAAACATGCGAGGTTTATTTCTTCTTGTATCAATTTTTGAGGTTCCTTTCCTTTCTTATTTAATTCTTGTTGAGCTTGAGGGAGTTTTGTGTTTGTATCTCTTATTGCAGCTTTCTTTTCTTTGAGAGTATGAGAAGCTGTAGTTAAAGATTTCTTTGCCTTGCTTAGCTGAGATACTACAGCGTTGTATCCATAGAGATAGATATCAAATTCTGATTGGGCTACATCCATCTTTGAATATGCTTCATTTGCTGATTTGTTGGGGCCCATGCATTCTTTATCTCGATTCTCCTTCTCTTTCTGGTGTTTCCTGTTTAAGTATGTCTACTGTCTTCTATGTTGGTTCTATCGAACAAAGTGGCCACTTCAAGTTTCATCTTTTATTTTCACAGAATTATTTGAAAAAATACATTGAGAGAACAAAAAAATTTAATACCAAAAAAATCTGATTTTTTTTTACTACTGGTTTTGGGCATTCAACCAATGTCTTAGGCATAAAAACATAGAAACCATCATATGACTGGTCTATTTGAATGATTTTTACATAGGTCTGCAAGTTTGCAGAGACACTGGATTTTCAAAAAATTGGTGACTGTGCAAAATTGCACCTTATTTTTTTCCTCATTTATATTTGCTTTAAAAGTAATGTTGAAACACCCAGCTCTGAGATTCTGAGTTTTGTATTGTCAATTTTTTTTGGTACCTTGAGATTCATACTGTCAGCTGACCTTGTGTTCAAAAAAAATTTGTATACTCATGGATTTCAAAAAAAAGAGGGTGGGGTTTATAATGGCTGGATTTTCTTAGGGGAAGGGGATTCAATTTTATTGCAAAGTGATTTTTCATTGTTTTGTTATCTTTCATTGTTACATTGTAATTATTTTCATTGTTACATTGTAATTTTTCATTGCTATATTGACAATGGATGCCAAAAATGAGACTCTAAATTGGTTGTTAAGAATGGCAGACTTTTCTTTGGGGAAAGGGATTCAGTTGTGTTGCAAAGTGATTGTTCATTATTTTGTTATCTTTCATTGTTATTATTTATTGTTTTGTTGTCTTGCATTGCTATATTGACATCAAATGCTGTAAATAGGCTTCTAAATATGTTGTTCATATTGGGTTGTCTTCAAGTGTTACAGCTGCATGATTTGTAATTTCAACATTTGCTGCAACTCCATCAAATATTCTGTTTTTACTATTGGTGCTGATGAGAACACCTGCTTGAGCATTTCTGGAAATATCATCTTCTTTGCATTTGGCTTTCTGCTCATGACTAATGGGAGTAAATCCCCATACCTCTACACCTGTAGACCAGGCTGGCTTTGAACTCACAGAGTTTGTCATTTTTTTTTAGTTTAAAAACAAAGGGATGGATATGTAGAGTGTTACACACCTGCAGCAGCATGATTAACCTACATACTTAACCTGTGCTCAGAGGCAACGTCTGAGTCTGTGGTTTGATTGGCATCTGATGCATTTCCAGAAGAAGCAGAAGATGATCATGTATAAGTCCTTGTCTTTCCCACATTAAATGAGTTGGGAGGTGCTCACATTTTCCCTGCCTTTCATCCAACTCCCAGAGACTGTGCTGTTTCACTCTTTGTCTACTCACCTCTTCCTTGGTCAGGACCTTGGAACCCTGCTGGATGGCCCAGAGGAGGTTCCTACACCTAGAAGTAAATGAAAAAGAAAATACAACACATCAAAACCTATGGGATACTTTAAATGCAGTCCTAAGAGGGAAGTTTATAGCCTCAGTGCCTACATTAAAAAAGCAGAAAGTGGACTAATAAACAAACGAACACTTTGGCTAAAAACATTTGATAGACAAAAACAAATGAACCCTAAACCCAACAGACAGGTAGAAACAACAAATTTCAGGGCAGAAATCAATGAAATAGAAAAAAAAAAGGAAAATGGTGCAAAGAATCAATGAATCCAAAAGCTAGTTCATTGAAAGGATAAACAAGATAAATAGACCCCTAGTCCACTTAACCAAAAGAAAGAAAGAGCAACACCAAATCAATAGTATTTCAGATGAAAAGGGAAACATCACAACAGACAGAGAAAAAACCCAGACAATAATACAGAAATACTTTAAAAATCTACACTCTAGGAGATCTTTGAGACCAGCTGAGGCAAGTGCAGGTAGGTAGGCAGCAGCTGGGTGCTTCAGCAAGGCTGACTGTTGATTGATTTAATATAGTTAATCCGTTAATCCAGTTGTCTTCGGTCTTAATTGGCTTTTGTGGCTGCAGGGGTGGAGTTATGCTCCCAGCTGGTGTAAAAGGTAGGGTTGTGTGACTTGATTGATTTAATATAGTTAATCCATTAATCCAGTTGTCTTTGGCTTAACGGGATTTTGTGGCTGTGGGGGCAGAGTTATCCTCCCAGCTGGTATAAAATGTAGGGTTGTGTGACTCTTGAGATCTGAGATCTCCCAAGACCAGATGAGGCAAGCACAGGTGCCAGGGCACAGGCTAAAGACCCCACCCACAGGCACCCCCCCTCTCAACCGGGACTACGAAGGCATCTGAAAGAGGCAACCAAAGCAAGCCTTCGACACAGTGAAGAGGCATTTAGGACCCACATTGTAATAAAGGCAAGGAGAAGCCCACATGCCAGGAACAAAAAGAAGAGACAACACAGGAAAGGGGCAAGATAATCCCACATCAAGCTCTACCAACTCTATGGAAAATTCCTACAGTGGGATCCCCCTGGGGATGTCCCAGGACATGGTTATCAGAAACACAATGCGGAACATATTTAAGGAAATACAAGATTACAAAGAGCAAATCAAATAACTAAGAAAAGAGAATGAAGATCTCAAGAAGGACCTAGGGAGAGAGAATGACAAACTCCAGATCGAACTGGAAACACTGAAAAGATCTCATGTTGAAAAAGATAAGGAAACCAGCCAGTAAAGCAAAGAGCTACAGGAAGAGATTGAGAAGCTCCAAAAAGAAGAAGAAATACTAAAGAAATCAGAAAAGGAAATGAAAAAGGAAATCAAACATTCATCCAATCAAGAGGAAAGGAATGGAAAAAAAAAGCCTCAGAAGCAGAATGGAGGAAGAAGAACAAAGAATATCAGACCTGGAAGATAACACAGAACAACTAAAAAACTTCAAGGAAAGATTATGAAAAATTTAAAATTAAAAAAAAAAAAGTGGAACAACCATGAACTGTGAGACACTATGAAAAGATCAAACCTGCCCTTCGCCTTTCTTTGGAGCCGGGGCCAGAGGGTTGGGCCAGTGCTCTGCACCTTTGGGCGGGCAGCCCGGAAGTCACTTGGGCAAGAATCTTTGCAGGTGGGCTCATTCCGGGGCTGCAGCTAGGGGGTCGTGTCTCTGAGGACTTCTGGGTGGGACCACCCTTCGCCTTTCTTTGGCATGGGGCCAGAGGGTCGGGCCAGTGCTCCGCACCTTTGGGTGGGTTGCAGGGGCACCGGGCTAGGTCAGGCATACACCCCCCCCCCAGATTGGTGAGAATCCAAGTGGACTCTTTTTTTTTTGGAGAACCTTCAGAACAAGAAGAGAAGAGTGGTTTACAAAATTGAAAACTAGACAAGTCAATACTCCATAAACAAGGAGGAGGAAAGGGGAAAAAAAAGCATCTGAAGGAGGAAAGCAAAACCATCCCCTAACATAGTGAAAAGGTATTTGTGATTTGAACCACAAAAGGGAAGCCCACATGCCAGGGACATGANTATATTAAGCGAATACTTGTGTTGTTCTCTTTTGAATGTGCAACTGAGATAAGTTAAGTGTTGTCATATTTAGGTTATTAGATACTGAAGGACTAAGTGTTCCTCAAGGACATTACCACCTACTCTAAGATATAATGCTTTGCTATTGCACATGAGACACTTATAGCATGTTAGGTGGAATTATGACCTTGCCATTGTTTGCAATGGACAGTTAAGTATAACATAAGGAGAGACTATTTATTGGGTGTCAAGTTGACAAGGGGTGGACTTGTGATGGCTAATCCTGTGTGTCAACTTGACTGGGCTATGGAACAAATAAGAGAAAAGGGATGTTTGGATTGGACCACCTCAACCCGGATGGCCCACCCCAAATATGGTTGTTACCTTCTGCAGGAAGGCAGTATAAAAGGCCATGGCATTAGAAGCTGGTCCCTTTTCTCTTGCAGCTTGCCTCTTTCATCTGGGGAGTTTGTCTTGCTGCTGTGATCAACCTTTCGGATCCCAGCATGTATTGAGATTAGCAGATCTCCTGGAATCCATTCGGGCCTTCAGCACTAGATTGGGACTACTGAGACATCCAGCCTTGTGGACTCAGCAGTTCCCTGCATTCTCTCGGCCTTTCTAGTGTGGTGCAGCTACTGTTGGACTCCTTGAACTCTGTCACGTGAGCAACTCAATAAATTGTATATAGCTATATATATTCATCCTGTTACTTCTGTTTCTTTAGAGAACCCTGACTAATGCAATAGACTTCAAAGGAAAAGAAATCAGAAGAGAAAAAGAAGGCCATTAGATTTTTATCAAAGGAACAATTCACCAAGAAGATTTCATAATCATATATATGCCCCAAACTCTAGTGCACCAAACTTTATAAAGACAATTATCCAGGACCAAACCTCACAAACTCACCCCAGTACACTCATAGTAGGGGACTTCAATACACCACTGAGTCCTTTGGATAGGTCAACAGGACAAAGAATAAACAGAGAGACATCTGAACTGAACGATATTATACACCAAATGGGCCTCATGGAACTCTACTGAATATTCTACCCTAATATCAGAGAATACACTTTCTACTCAGCACCCCATGGAACATTCTCCAAAATCGACCACATACTGGAACAGAGAAGAAACCTCCAGAAATGCAAAAAAGATTGAAATAATTTCATGCATTCTATCAGACCACAGTGCAATAAAGCTCTACCTCAACACCAGGATAAGCCCTACTGCCTACAAGAACACATGGAGACTAAAAAACACACTCTTGAATACTGAATGGGTCAAGGAAGTGATAAAGACAGAAATAAAAGCATTCCTGGAACTAAATGTCAATGACAATAAAACACAACAAAACCTATGGGATACTTCCCCTAAGAGGGAAGTTTCTAGCCCTGGGTGCCTACATTAGAAAAACAGAAAGAGCACAAGTGAATNCGGCTGGATGGTGGGGCTGTGGGGGTTTGAGCACAACAGCCTGCAAATTGGTTTTACATGAAGGATGCTTGTACTCATGTATTTTCATGTATAGCTAAAAAAAAAAATGAGAGAAAGATGCAGGACAGTTATGGCAGAATGCATGATCTGGGATGGGGTGGGGGTAGGGGGGAAGGGAAAGGGAAATATGCCTGAACTGAATTGGAAAACGATGTATGAAATGCACAAAACATCAATAAAAATGTTTTTTTTTAAAGAAAAAATCAAACCTCTGCATCATAAGAATAGAGGAAGGAGAAGAATCACAAGAGAAGAATATTGATCAGCTCTTCAACAGATTAATAGATGAAAACTCCCCCAAACTAAAAAAAGACAAACCAATACAAATACAAGAAGCACACAAAACTCCAAACAGACAAGATCAGAAAAGAAACTCTCCATTCCATATCATAGTTAAAATGCTAGACGTCAAAAACAAAGACAAAATCCTTAAAGCCACAAGAGAAAAACAACAAGTGATCTATAAGGGGAATCCTATCAGAATTACAACTGATTTCTCAATGGAAACTATGAAAGCAAGAAGAACCTGGAGCAATGTATTCCCAGTGTTAAAGCACAATAGATGCCAACCCAAGTTACTATACCCAGCAAAAATATCGATTACAATTGAAGGAGAGAGAAAAACCTTCCATGACATAAACAAGTTGAAAGTATACATGTCCAGAAAATCAACCCTTCAGAGAATAATTGAAGCAATTCAAAGAACAGAAGAAATGAGCAACCATCCCCAGGCACCTAGAAAGAGAAATCAATAAAAGCATAACTGCAGAAATAGAAACCTAAACCCAAACTGAAAATGGATAACAAGGCAAAAGGAAGCAACACAAACCTATCGGTCATAACTTTAAATATTAATGGACTAAATTCCCCATTCAAAAACATAGACTGGGAGATTAGACTAGGAAACAGAATCCATCGTTATGCTGTCTACAAGAAACACATCTTACCTTCAAGGATAGGCACCACCTTAAAGTGAAAGGATGGAAAAAAATATGCCAAGCAAATGGTACCAAAAAGAAAGCAGGTATTGGCATTTTAATATCAGAAAAAATAGACTTCAAAGGAAAAGAAATCAGAAGAGACAAAGAAGGCCATTACATTTCTATCAAGAAACAATTCACCAAGAAGATTTCACAATCATGAATATATATGGTCCAAACTCCACATATATTGATTCATGGGCTGTAGCCAATGGCTTGGCTGGATGGTCAGGGACTTGGAAGGAACATGACTGGAAAACTGGTGAGAAAGACATTTGGGGAAGAAGTATGTGGTCAGAGCTCTCTGAATGGTCAAAAGATGTGAAGATACTTGTGTCTCATGTAAATGCTCATCAAAAGGTGATCTCAGCAGAGGATGAGTTTAATAATCGAGATCAGATGACTTGTTCTGTGGATAGTCAGCCTCTTTCTCCAGCTATCCCTGTTGTTGCTCAATGGGCGCATGAACAAAGTGGTAATGGTGGCAGAGATGGAGGTTATGCATGGGCTCTGCAGCATGGACTTCCACTCACCAAGGCTGATCTGACTACAGCTGCTGCCGAGTGCCAGATTTGCCAACAGCAGAGACCAACATTGAGCCCCCGATGTGGTGCTATTCCCCGGGGTGAACAGCCAGCAACCTGGTGGCAGGTTGACTACATTGGACCACTTCCATCCTGGAGGGGACAGCGTTTTGTCCTTACAGGAATAGATACTTATTCTGGTTATGGATTTGCCTTTCCTGCACGTAATGCTTCTGCCAAAACTACCATCCAGGGACTTATGGAATGCCTTATCCACCATCATGGTATTCCTCACAGCATTGCTTCTGACCAAGAAAATCACTTCACAGCCAAAGAAGTGCGAATGTGTGCCCATGGTCATGGTATCCACTGGTCTTACCATGTTCCCCACCACCCAGAAGCAGCTGGCTTGATATAATGATGGAATGGCCTTTTGTAGACACAGTTACAGCGCCAATTAGGTAGCAATACCCTGGAGGGCTGGGCCAAGGTTCTCCAGCAAGCAGTATATGCTTTGAATCAGCGTCCACTGTATGGTACTGTTTCTCCTATAGCCATAATTCACGGGTCCAGGAACCAAGGGGTGGAAGTGGGAATGATTCCAGTCACTATCACCCCTAGTGATCCAGTAGGAAAACTTTTGCTTCCTGTACCCATGACCTTGCATTCTGCTGGTCTAGATGTTTTGGCTCCAAAGGGGGGAGTGCTTTTGCCAGGAGATACAGGAAATGTTCCATTGAACTGGAAGCTAAGACTTCCCCCTGGCCACTTCGGGCTTCTACTGTCTTTAAGCCAACAGTCTAAGGAAGGAATAACAGTAGTAGGAGGAGTGATTGATCCAGACTACCATGGGGAAATTGGAGCTTTTCTCCACAATGGGAGCAAGAAAGATTATATCTGAAAGGTAGGAGATGCTGTAGGCGCCTTCTAGTGCTACCATGTCCTATGATTAAGTTCAATGGGAAACTCCACCAACCCAAACCAGATAGGACAATAAAAGGCCCAGACCCTTCAGGGATGAAGGTATGGGTCACTACTCCAGGGAAAGAGCCAAGACATGCAGAGGTGCTTGCTGATGGTGGAGGAAATACAGAATGGGTAGTAGAAGAAGGTAGTCATAAATATCAGCTGAAGCCACGGGACCAGTTGCAGAAACGTGGATTATAATAGATATTAACTTTTGTCCTATTTGGTTAAGAATGTGCTTGTT
>VZQC01009973.1:572622-590713 GCA_009823505.1 Rhizomys pruinosus
CTTAAATTCATTTGGAAAAACAAAAGACCCCGAATAGCCAAAACAACCCTGAGTGAAAAGAGCTACACAGGGGGGATCTCTATACCAGACTTCAAACTATACTACAGGGCTATAGTCATAAAAACAGCCTGGTACTGGCACAAAAACAGACCTGTTGACCAATGGAACAAAACCGAAGATCCAAATCTGAGCACATACAATTTCAGCCATCTTATATTTGACAAGGGGGCCAAGAAGCCACAATGGAGAAAAGACAGCATCTTCAGCAAGTGGTGTTGGCAAAACTGGATCACCACTTGTAGAAGAATGAAATTAAACCCCTACCTCTCACCCTGTACAAAAGTCAACTCCAGATGGATCAAAGACCTCAACATGAAACCCCAAACTCTGAAGGTGATAGAAGAAAAAGTTGGCAGCAGACTACAAGACATAGGCATAGGAAAAGACTTCCTAAATGAGACAGCAGCTGCACAAGACTTAAGGTCGATAATTAACAAATGGGACCTCATTAAACTCAAAAGCTTCTGTATATCAAAATAAACAACCAAGGAAGTGAAGAGAAATCCCACAGAGTGGGAGCAAATCTTCACAAAAAACCATCTGACAAAGCATAGATTTCCAGAATATATAAATTATTCAAAAAACAAAGAAGAAAACAAATGACCCACTCAATAGATGGAGCAAAGAGCTGAACAGCGACTTCACAAGTGAGAAATTAGAGATGGCTGATAAACACCTTAAGAAATGTTCAACATCACTAATTATTAAGGAAATGAAAATTAAAAAAACACTTTAAGATACTATCTTACTCCAATAAGACTGGCTAGGATCAGGAAAACAAATGATACCAAGTGCTGGAGAGGTTATGGGGAAAGGGGAACACTCATCCACTGCTGGTTGGAATGTAAGCTCATACAGCCACTATGGAAAGCATTGTGGAGAAGCCTTGGAATACTTGGAATGAACTTACCACCAGAGCCAGCTATACCCCTCCTAGGCATGTACCCTCAAGACTCACCCCACCACAGATATACATGCAGGACCATGGTTATTTCAGCTCTCTTCACAATAGCAAGGTGCTGGAACCAACCTAAATGTCCCTCAACTGATGAATGGAAAGAGAAAATGTGGCACATCTACACAATGGGGTTCTATGCAGCAGTAAAGAAAAATGACATCATGAGCTTTGAAGGAAAATGGCTGGAGCAAGAGAACATCATACTGAGTGAAAGAACACAGTCTTAGAAAAACAAACGATGAATGGTATCCCTCATCTGTGGATGTTAGTGCCAATTCCCTAGTTGTAAGTATTTCTTGTGCATGGCCCCTTGAGCCTTTGTCCAAAGCACCTGGGAGTGATGCATATTGGAAACAACAACAACAACAACAACAACAATAACAGATAGACTGCATCAAAGAACTAACTGAAACAGTGAACTTCTGCTCAAAACATCAACTTCCTCATGGAGAATATTGAGAAAAACATGAAAAGCATGTTTGTCAGAATGCATGAGCTCTGGTTGGGTGGGAGAATGGGGTTGGGGACACGGGTCTAGATTTGATTAAAAAATTAGAAAAATAAATATAAAAATATCTACACTCTAGTAAATTTGAAAACCTAAGAGAAATGGATGAAGATTTGAAATCCTGGCATTCACCAAAACTTAACCAAGAAGAGATTGACAGCTTAAACAGACCCATAACATATGAGAAATTTGAAAATGCAATAGTAAAACCCCCAAATAAAAAAAAAGCCTGGGTCAAGATTGTTTCATGGCATAATTCTATAAAACATTTAAAGAAGATTTACAAACATTATTATTAAAAATGTTCAGATGGAAAGAAACATACAAAAACTTTCGAAATTCATTTTATGAAGCCAGCGTCACTCTAATACCAAAACCAGGCAAAGATACAACCAAAAGAGAAAACTATATACCCATATAATTAATGAACTATAGATGCAAAAATTCTCAACAAAATACTTGCACACCACATACAGACACAGATCAAAAAAGATGACCCAACATGACCAAGCTGGATTCATACCAGAGATGGCAGGGATGGTTCAACATATGTAAATCAATAAATATCAAAATACACATAAATGGACTGAAAGACAAAAACCACACATTCATCTCAATTGATGAATAAAAACCTTCAACATCATTCAGCATGCCTTCATACTTAAAGTCCTAGGGGGATTTGGACTGGTGTGAACATTCCTTAATATAATCAAAGCCATATACAACAAACCCATAGCTAACATCATCTTAAATTGAGAAAAGTTAGAAGCATTCCCCTTAAAGAGAGGAACATTTCAAGGCTGTACCTTATCACCACTCTTCTTCAATATAGTGCTTGAAACACTTGCCAGGACAATAAGGCAAGAAAGAGAAATTAAATGAATACTAATTGGAAAAGAGGAAGTCAAACTATCACTCTTTGCAGATGATATAATAGTTTACCTAATGAATGCTAAGGATTCTACCAGAAATTTCCTAGAAGTGATTAAGAGTTTCAGTAAGTGATAGGATAAAAAATTAACCTAGGAAAAAAAATAGCCTTTCTTTATACCATCAACAAGCAAGTAAGCAACTGGGGGAGGAATACAAGAAGATCTTCCCACTCGCAATAGCTAAAAAACAATAAAATACCTAGGAACAAACTTAACCAAAGACACCAAAGATCTCTATAACCAAAATTTCAAAGCCCTGAAGAAGGATATTGAAGAAGACATCAGAAGATTGAAAGACCTCCATTCTCATGGATTGGAAAAATTAATATAGTAAAAATGTCCATTATACACAAATTAATATACAGATTCAAAGCAATGACAATTGAAATCCCCAAGAGTTTCTTCACAAAAGCACTTATATTCATATGGCAAAACAAAAGACCCCAAATAGCAAAGTAACTCTGAGCGAAAAGTATAATACAAGGGTAATCAGTATACCAGACTTCAAACTATATTACAGGACTATAGTCATAAAAACAGCCCAGTACTGTAAAAAAAAATAAATAAACCAGTCCTGTATTCCAATGGAATGAAACTGAATATCCAAACCTGAACACATACAATTTCAGCAACCTCCTATTTGACAAAGGGGCCAAAAAGATTCAATGGAGGAAAGACAGCATCTTCAGCAATAGTGCTGGCAAAATTGGATCACTATTTGTAGACGAATAAAATTAAAGCCCTACCTCTCACCCTGTACAAAAATCAGCTCCAAGTGGATCAATGACCTCAAGGTCAAGCCCAAAACTCTGAAGGTGATACAAGAAAATGTTGGCTGCAACCTACAAAACATAGTTTTAGGAAAAGACTTGCTAAATCAAACAGCAGCTGCTCAGGAAATAAGCTCAACAATTGACAAGTGGTATCTCATTAAACTCAAAAGCTTCAGTACAGCGAAAGAAACAATCAGTGAAGTGAACAGAAAATCCACAGAGTGGGAGGAAACCTTCTCATACATCTGACAGTGCACTAACATCCAGAATATATAAACTACACGAAAAACAAAGATGTAAGAAAACAAATGACCCACTCAAGAGTGGGAGTAAAGATCTGAACAGAAACTTCACAAGTGACTAAATAAAGATGGATAAGAAACATTTTAAAAAGTGTTCTCCATCATTAATACTTATGGCAATGCAAAATGAATCCATATTAAGATATCATCTCACCCCATAAGACTAGCTAAGATCGTGAAAACAAGACACTAAATGCTGGAAAGGATGTGGGGAAAAGGGAACACTCATCCACTGCTGGTGGGAATGTAAACTAGTATAACCACTAAGGAAAGCAGTGTGGAGAACCCTTAAAGACTCAAAATGAGTCTACCACCTGACCCAGTCATACCACTCCTGGATATATACCCATAAGACTCATCCTACCAAAAAGATACATGCACATCTATGTTTATTGAAGCTCTATTCACAATAGGGAAGAGTTGGAACAAAGCCAAATGCCCATAAACCAAGGAGTGGATAGAGAAAATGTGGTACATATACACAATGGAGTTCTATCCAGCAGTAAATAAAATGACATCATGAATTTTGAAGGTAAATGGATGGAAGTAGAAGACATTATTCTAAGTGAAGTAACAGAGTCACAGAAAAACAAGTAACAAATGGTAGCTCTCATCTGTGGATGCTAGCACTAAATACCTAGTAGTAAGGCAAACTGAGCAATATTTTTTTTTGTTTACCTGAAATCAACTGTAACATTATAATTTGAATACTTTAGTGGGATCTACAATTAATCTAACACTTATTTTCAGAATTTGTAATTGTGGTATATGGAGTAAGTAAGGGCATATATGCATACTTTAGAATAATATAACATTAAAGGGAAAATGTGAATTCCAAAAATGGTTACCCTCATTTGTGGATGCTCACCAAATCCCCAGTTGAAATGGAAGCTGTACAACATTATTGTTATATTTCTTTTTATCTGAAAGCACCTGTACTGTTATAATTTGAATGTTTTAAATGGCTCTAGAATTCTGTAATTACTGTATATGCATGGAAGGTATATATTCATATGTTAGAGTAATATAAGATTAAAGGTGAAAATGTGACTGTTCATACATATTTTGGAATTAACATACAGTTTATTCTTCTCAGAGGTCATAATTTTGATACAAATGTGATCGTTATATAGATGTATGTTGGAGCAATTCGAAAGGGAGGGAACAACAACAACATAAAGACTGTGTCAAAGAACTGACCGATACAGTTAAACTCTGCCCCAAACCACAAGCTTCTGCAGTGAAAAACTTTGGAAAGACTGAGAGAAAGGTCCAAGACATGTATTGCAGAAGGCATGAACTGGGGTGGGGTGGGGCCAGGGAGAGGAGAATGTGTCTAAATTGGACTGAAAGATAATATAAAGATAATTTGACAGTTTTAAAGTGCACCTATTAAACAATGCATACTTAGTAGAAGTGTATATATATCAGGACTTTGAAGCAGTCTGTGGACCTTTCTGGTGCTTTCTGATGATACTTAGATAGAACCCCTATGTAATCGGTATCCCAAAACAAGGAAGTGCTATTCTCAAGCAGATACTTAACAGATCATAGATGTGGTGTGCAAAGACACCAAGACCTCTTCATCTAACGGTGAATAGGACAAGGATGAGGTAATAGTCAACAATAAATATCCTCAGCAGATATGGCAGCCTATACACCTGAGACATGAATACATCAGGTTGGGCCTGGAGGATGTCCATGTATTGCAACTTTTCAAACTCTGAGAGAAGGTCCTGCCTATGTGCCATGCCAAAACATTGCCAGATGGCTGCCACAACTTCCCAAAAGTTGCATTTCTCTGTTGGACCTTGCCTGCCTTCTTTTCCAGATTAAATACTCTCCGAGATTAGTATTGATAGTTTTCTCTGCAGGGAGGTGGAATAACTGAAGCTGGTTAATGAAGAAGTCCGCATTCACCACTAATCAGACCTTGAGTTGTTTGCGTAATTTGAATTCCACTTCAATTTGATACTTGACAACGTCGGTCTCTAGGGACTTGGTGGTACTGTTGGGATCTGCAGTCCCAGTGGTCTGGGTGGTGCCAGTGGTCTGTGTGGTGCTAGTGGTCTGTATGTTGTCAGTGGTCTGGCTGGTGTCAGAGGCCCCAGTGGTGAAATACACAAATACAAAAATTTGTGTGAAATACACAAATCATCAATAAAAGTATTTTTTAATTTTTTATTACTTCTTTATTTTTTCTTAATAAAAGTATTTTTAAAAAAGAAATGATGTATGAAATGCAAAAACCTTCAATAAAATATTTACAAAATGGAAACTTCATTTTTTTTTAGTTCAGAACAAAGAAAAAAGAAAAGTATATGGTGCTAAATACTAGATGAAAAATTTGCTTTTTTATGAAAAAATAAAAGCATATGTTGCTAAATACTAGATGAAATATTTGCTTTTATTTATCTTGCTGTTTAATTAAATGTGGAACTAAGATGAAGAAAATTTTATTAAAAAAGAAAAAAGCATCCATATTATCTCTCCATATGCTTTTTTTTTTTTAAAAGAAGTTTAGTATGTTATCCCTCTCCTTACTCCCTCTTCTGCCTTACTTTCCCATTCTCCACTCCACTGAAAGAATTTCATCTGTTATTCTTCTTTACCACTTATATCACTGCATTCTAGCTTCCCTGAAATGAACAGTCCTCCATGGGCCCTTACAAGTTTCCATTTCTCTGAGTATTTTCCAATTGAAACACACCTATCTAAACTTTGCAAGCTATCATCTTATTAGGAGAGGGATGATAAAACATTTGTATTTTGGGACCAGTGTCATCCCACTTCAGATGATTGTTTTCAGTTCCATCCAAATATATGTGGGATTCATAATTTCGTTATTCATAAACCTGAATTATATTCCATTGTGATAATGTATCATACATGCTTGGATTATCAGTCATCAGGTGATGGACATATATTTTATTTCCATGAATGGGCTGTTGTGAATACAGAAACAAGGAACACGAATGAACAGGCATCTCTGTTCCAGTAGGCAATATATTACTATGGGTAGTCGACCATGAGATGTATAGGGATAACAGATAAATTTGTATCTTTTTGAGGAATCTCCACGTTGACTTCCATAGTGGTGGCATCAATTATCCCTTACACTTCCAGAAGGTCCTATGCACACATGTGAGCAGGTGTTCGACTTGTAGCCCCTTGTTTCCTCCCTAAGGCCTGGGGCCAACAGATGGGACAGGCAGTCCACCAGCAGCCTGCCACCCCACAAACATCCAAAAGTCACTGTACAGGCACTTGGAGCAGGTAGTCCACCAACAGCCCAATTGCGCCATCTGGAAGATTCTGTGCAGAAACGTGGAACCAGCATCCCTGACTGCAACACCAAAAGCCACTGCACATGCTCATGGATCAGGCTTTCCAGCAGTGGTCCTGCTCCCACCCTGGAAGGCCCCATTCATGCATGCTGAGCAAGGCCCCATCCATGCATGCTGAGCAGGTGGACCACCAGAAGCCTGGCATACATGGACACAGATCCAGGGCTGGTGTCCATCTCACAGCTCCCAGGGGGTAATACAGTACCAACAAGTGAAAAAGAGCCACGAACACCCCTGCTGAGGCAAGACACTCACAGGGATATCTTGATATCCTGCAGGTGAGAATGAAGGCTATAAGCCAGTAGGACATGGCTCTGGTAATATTCAAGAATCCCTTCCAAAAAAAAAAAAAATCTTGTACGGGGCGTGGTGGCACACGCCTTTAATCCTAGCACTTGGGAGGCAGAGGCAGGCGGATCTTTGTGAGTTCAAGGCCAGCCTGGTCTGCAGAGTGAGTTCCAGGACAGTTGGGGCTACAGGGAGACCCTGTCTCGAAAAGACCAAAAAAAAAAAAAAAAAAAAGAAAAAAGAATCCCAATCCATTAGATATGGAGCACCTCAAGCCACTTCTCTAGTTTCAGGCTAAGCTTCCCTGGCCCTGAATCCAGACACAGGCACTTACAGCCTGCCCAGGACTACCAGTAGGCTCAAGCCAAACTGATTGTTACCTGTCCTGGGCTGTGGGATCCTCCCTGTGTACAAGGGCTGGACACTGGTAGCTCAGCATGCTTTCAGCTGTTTATATACCCAGAGCCAGAAGTGGAAGCAGGGAGGGAAAGGGGAGGAATTTGGAGTGGCAGGTGGGCCTGAACAGATCAAAGACTGGCCTGGGAAGCAGTTTCAAGGGAACAAATAGCTCATTTACTGCCGGAAGTTAGGGTCTTATATAGTAGCTTTGGTGGTTTCCTGGCAAGGATAGGGGTGAGAGAGCAGAGGAAGTTTGCATGCACTTTTTACAATATCATTTATTTATGATATCTGGAAAAGGCACCATTTGGTTCCTGAGACCAGGGTGTGCTTTTAGAAGTGACAGCTTCAAGAATATCAGACCTGGAAGATAACACAGAACAACTAAAAACCTCAAGTAAAGAGTATGAAAAATTTGAAAATACACAAAATTGGAACAACCAGGAACTGTGGGACATTATGAACAGATCAAACCTCCACATGATAGGAATAGAGGAAGAAGAATCCCAAGAGAATGGAATTGATCAGATCTTCAACAGAATAATAGATAAAAATATCCCCAAACTAAAAATAGACAAGCCAATAGAAATACAAGAAGCACATAGAACTCCAAACAGACAAGATCAGAAAAGAAATTCTCCATGCCATATGATAGTTAAAATGCTAGATGCCCAAAACAAAGACAAAATTCTAAAAGCCATAAGAGAAAAACAAGTTACCTATAAGGGGAAACCTATCAGAATTACAACGGATTTCTCAGTGCAAACTATGAAAGCAAGACGAACTTGGAGCAAAGCATTCCCAGTGTTTAAGGACTATAGATGAGAACCCAGGTTACTATATCCAGCAAAAATGTCAATTATAGTTGAAGGAGAAAGAAAAATCTTCCACGCCATAAACAAGATAAAAGAATCCATGTCCAGAAAACCAACCCTTCAGCGAATACTAGAAGCAATTCAAAGGACAGAAGAAAGGAGCAACCATCTCCAGGCACATAGAAAGAGATATCAATAATAGCATAACTGCAGAAGTAGAAACCTAAACCATAAACGCAAATGGATAATAAGGTGAAAGGAAGCAACACAAATATATCAGTCATAACCTTAAATATTAATAGACTAAACTCCCCAATCAAAAGACATAGACTGGGAGATTGGATTTGGAAACAGAACCCATAAATATGCTGTCTACAACACACCCATCTTATCTTCAAGAGTTGACACCACCATAAAGTGAAAGGATGGAAAAAAATATTCCAAGCAAATGGTACCAAAAAGAAAGGAGGTGCTACAATTTTAATATCAGACAAAATAGACTTCAAAGGAAAAGATATCAGAAGAGACAAAGAAGGCCATTACATTTTTATCAAATGAACAATTCACCAAGAAGATTTCACAATTATGAAAATATATGCACCAAACTCTGGGGCCCCAAACTTTATAAAGACAATTCTCCAAGACTACAAGGCACAATTTAACTCCAGTACACTCAGTAGGAGTCTTCACTACCCCACTGAACACTTTGGACAGGTCAATAGGACAAAGAATAAACGATATGATACACCAAATGGACCTCACATACATCTACCAAATATTCCACACTAATACCAGAGAATAAACTTTCTACTCAGAACCCTAAGGAACATTCTCCAAAATCGACCACATACTGGGACACAGAAGAAACCTCCACAAATAAAAAAAGATTGAAATAATTTCATGCATCCTATCAGACCACAGCACAATAAAGCTCAAAATCCACACCAGGATAAGCCCTACTATCTACAAAAACAAGGAGACTAAACAACACAATCTTGAATAATGATGGGTCAAGGAAGAGATAAAGAAGGAAATTTTGTTCATCTACAAATGGTGATCCAATTATGCCAGCACCATTTGCTGAAGATGATATCCTTCCTCCACTTAGGGTTTTTTGCCCCTTTGTCAAATATGAGGTGGCTAAAGTTGTATGAGCTCAAGATTGGATCTTCAGTTTTGTTCCATTAGTAAACAGGCCTATTTTTATGCCAGTACCAGGCTGTCTTTATGACTATGGCCCTGTTATATAGTTTGAAGTCTCGTAGGGCAACCCCCCCCCTCCGTATTGCATTTTTCAATCAGGGTTGCCCTAGCTATTCAGGGTCTTTTGTTTTTCCATATGAATTTAAGAATTTTTTTCTAAGTGTGTGAATATGTTCATAGGGATGAAGGATAGCATCTTCAGCAAATGGTGTTGGCAAAAATTGATCACCATTTGTGGCAGAACAAAGTGAAACCCCTAACTCTCACCCTGTACAAAAATCAACTCCAAGTGGATCAAAGATCTCAATGTGAAGGCCAAAACCCTGAAGCTGAGAGAAGGAAAAAGTTGGCAACAACCCACAAGACATCGGTGTAGGAAAAAGACTTTCTAAATCAGACAGCAGCTGCACAGGAAGTAAGGTCAACAATTAACAAATGGGACCTCATAAAACTCAACAGCTTCTGTACAATGAAAGAAACAATCAAGGAAGTGAAGAGAAAACCCACAGAGTGGGAGGAAATCTTTATCAGTGATACATCTGACAGAGCATAGACATCAAGAATATATAAAAACTACTCAAAAAACAAAGAAGTAAAAAGACAAATGACTCAAAAGGTGGAGTAAAGAACTGATCAGACACTTCACCAGTAAGGAAGTAAAGATGACTGAGAAACATCTTAAAAAGTGTTCAACATAGTTAATAATTAAGGAAATGCAAATTAAATACACTCTCAGATATTATCTCACTCCAATACGACTAGCTAAGGTCAAGAAAACAAAAGACAACAGATATAGGAGAGGTTGTGGGGAAAGGGGAACAGTCCTCCACTGCTGGTGGGAATGCAAACTTGAACAACCACTATGGAAAGCAGTGTACAGAACCCTTAAAAGACTCAGAATGAGCCTACAACCTGACCCAGTCACACCACTCCTGGGTATATACCTCAAAGTCTCATCCCACTGCAATGATACATGCACATCCATGTTTATTGCAGCTCCCTTCGCAATGGCAAAGACCTGGACCCAACACAAATGCCCCTCAACAGACAAGTGGATGATAAAAATGTGGTACATCTACACAATGGAGTACTATTCAGCAGTAAAGAAAGATGGCATTATGAAATTTGGAGGTAAATGGATGGAGCTCGAAGCCATTATGCTGAGTGAAGTAACATAGTCCCGGAAAGATAAACGGAGAATGCTTTCCCTCATTTGTGGATGCTATTACCAAATCCCCCAGACAAAAGGCAAGCTGAATGATATTATTAGCATATTTTTGTCTATCTGAAAGGCAACTATGTTGGTATAATGTGAATCTCTCAATGGGCTCTAGAATCCACCCACCAATTATTCTCAAACTCTGTGATTACTGTATATGGGTGAGGACTATGTATGCGTATTTTAGAGTAATATAAAATTAATGGAGGAAAATGTGAATTTCTAAGCATAAAAAAAGATTGAGAGGAAGATACATTGAGAGAAAGGACAATTATGGCAGACTGCATGGTCTGGGGAGGGGTGGGATGGAGTGGGGTGGGGGGAAGGGAAAGTGGAATATGCCTGAACTGAATTGATAAATTATGCATGAGATACACAAAGCATCAATTAAAAAAATTTAAAAAGGAAGAAATAAAAACATTCCTGGAACTGAATGACAATGATAATACAACACAACAAAACCTATGGAATACTTTAAAAGCAGGCCTAAGAGGTAAGATTATAGCCTTGGCTGCCTATATTAGAAAAACAGAAGGAGCAGGGCCATGCGTGGTGGTGCACGCCTTTAATCCTAGCACTTGGGAGGCAGAGGCAGGCGGATATTTGTGAGTTCCAGGCCACCCTGGTCTACAGAGCAAGTTCCAGGACAGCTGGGGCTACTTGGAGACCCTGTCTTGAAAATACCAAAAAAAAAAAAAAGAAAAAGAAACAGAAGGATCACAGTGAACTATCTAACACTGCAGCTAAAAGCATTTGAGAGGCAAGAACAGATCAACCCTTAACGCAACAGACAGGAAGAAATAACAAAAATCAGAGTAGAAATCAACGACATAGAAACAAAGAAAACAATACAAAAAAATCAATGAATCCAAAAGTTGTTTCTTTGAAAGTATAAACAAGATAGAGAGACCTCTAGCCCAGTTAACCAAAAGAAATAAGGAACAATTCCAAATCAATATAATCCATGATGAAAAGGGAAATATCACAACAGACAATGAAAGGATCCAGAAAATCATTCAGGAATCCTCCAAAAACGTATACTCTACCAGGCTTGAAAACCTAGAAAAAAAATGGATGAATATCTGAAATCCTGGGAATCATCAAAGCTCAACCATGAAGGGATTGACAGCTAAACAGACCCATAATATATGAAGAAATTGAAGATGTAATAAGAAACCTCCCAACTAAAAAAAGCCCAGGCCCAGACTGAGCAAGTTGGATTCATACCAGAGATAAAGGTATGGTTCAACGTATGAAAATCAATAAATATCATCAAGTATATAAATGGACTGAAAAGCAATATCCACACCTTCCTCTCAACTGACGCAGAAAAGGCCTTTGACAAAATCCAGCATCCATTCATGCTTAAAGTCCTAGAGGGAATTGGACTGGAGGGATCATTCCTCAGTGTAATCAAAGCCATATACAGGAAACCCACAGCCAATATCATACTAAATGGGGAAACGGCAGAGGCATTCCCCTTAAAGTTAGGAACTAGGCAAGGCTTCACCACTCCTTCAATATAGTGCTTGAAACACTTGCTAGGGCAATAAGGTAAGAAAAGGAAATTAAAGGAGTACTAATTAGAAAAGAGGAAGTCAAGCTATCCCTTTTTGCTGAGGATATGATTGTTTACTTAAGGGATGCTAAAAACTCCACCAGAAAACTCCCAGAAACGATTAAGAGCTTCAGTAAAGTGGCAGGATATAAAATTAACCTAGAAAAATCAGTAGCCTTTCTCCAATAACAAGCAACTGAAGAAGGAATTCAAGGAGACTTTCCCACTCACAGTAGCGTCAAAAGCAATAAAATACCTAGAAACAAACCTAACTAAAGACACCAAAGATCTCTACAACAAAAATTTTAAACCCATGAAGGAAGGAATTGAAGAAGATATTAGAAGATGGAAAAACTTTCCATGCTCCTGGATTGGGAAAATTAATATAGTAAAAATGTCCATTCTACCCAAACTCTTGTACAGATTTAATACAAACCCAGTTAAAATACCCAAGAGTTTCTTCACAGGCTTTGAAAAAATTAATTTCATTCTGAAAAAAAAAAATAACCCAAATAGCAAAAACAACCCTTAGTGAAAAGATCAATACTGTGGGGAATCTCTATACCAGACTTTAAATTATACTACAGGGCTATAGTCATAAAAAGAGCTTGGTACTGGCACAAAAACAGACCTGCTGACAAATGGAACAAAACTGAATATCCAAACTTGAACACATATAATTTCAGTCAACTCATATTCGACAAGGAGCTCAAGAAGACACAATGGAGGAATGACAGCATCTTCAGCAGGTGGTGTTGGCAAAACCGGATCACCACTTGTAGAAGAATGAAATTAAACCCCTACCTCTCACCATGTACAAAAGTCAACTCCAGATGGATCAAAGACCTCAATGTGAAACCCCAAACTTTGAAGGTGATAGAAGAAAAATTTGGCAGCAGACTATAAGACATAGGTGTAAGAAAAGACTTCCTAAATCAGACAGCAGCTGTGCAAGTGTTATGGTTGACAATTGACAAATGGGACCTCATTAAAATCAAAAGCTTCTGTACATCAAAATAATCAATCAAGGAAGTGAAGAGAAATCCCACAGAGTGGGAGGAAACCTTCCCTGCAAAAACATCTGACAAAGCATTGATTTACAGAATATAAAAACTACTCAAAAACAAAGATGAAAGAAAACAAATGACCCACTCAACAGATGGAGGAAAAAGCTGAACAGAGACTTCACAAGCAAGTAATTAGAGATGGCTGGGAAACAGCTTAAGAAGTGTTCAACATCATTAATTTTTAAGGAAATGCAAATCATAACTACTTTCAGATATCACCTTACTATAATAAGACTGGCTAGGATCAAGAAAACAAATGATACCAAGTGCTGGAGTGGTTGTGGGGAAAGAGGAGCACTCATCCACTGCTGGTGGGAATGTAAACTCATACAGCCTCTATGGAAATCAGTGTGGAGAACCCTTGGAAGACTTGGAATGAACTTGCCCCCTGACCAAGCCATACCACTCCTGGGCATGTACCAATAGGACTCATCTCACCGCAGAGATGCATGCACATCCATGTTTGTTGCAGCTATCTTCACAATAGGAAGGAGCTGAAACTAACCCATGTGCCCCTCAACTGATAAGTGAATAGAGAAAATATGTTACATCTACACAATGGAGTTCTAGGTAGCAGTAAAGAAAGATGACATCATGAGCTTTGCAGGTAAATGGCTAGAGCTAGAATATATCATACTGAGTGTAGTAACATAGTCCCAGAAAAACAAATGATGAATGGTGTCACTCATCTATGGAATTTAGCACCAATTTCCTAATTGTATGGCAAACTGAGCAACGTCAGTGTGGTCTGACAACAACTGTGCTCTTATGTTGTGAATCTCTTCAAATATAATAAATAAAATAAAAAATAGAAGTGACAGGTTCAGGGATGTTACACCCTATGTCAAAATTCTCTGTGTCGGAGGTGCTGCAGGCACCTGATCTTCCCCCAGGCTAGAAGGGGCAGATTCCAGGTCCTTGATTGGCCTTTTTAGGTTATCAGGGCTAAACCAGCTAACTTACTTCTCAGACAACATAGAATATCATGCCCTTCAGCCCCTCCTGTTGTTTTTATTATTAAAATTGGAAGTGTCATCATATTCTTCAAGTGTCTGTTCAGAAATTTCCTGATACTGAACCAGGATGTTTAGAGTTGCTACCTTGGCAAGGTTATTAATTCAGTTTTTAACAAACCAGAAAACCCCCAGGGGGCTACTATACTAAGAAAACTGCTATGGTGAAAATTGGACCTAGAAGTGAGATCATCCAGGTGGTCAAAGGGTGGGAGAACAGAAGACAGATGTTTGGGAAGAATTTCAGACCCAGAGTTCTTCTCTAAAGTCCTTAAGGGCTTTTAAAGTTTGTTCCACTACCCAAGACTCATTGACATAAAAGCAACACTCCTACCTCAAGAACATACAAGTCCTTCCATGTTCTGCAGTTAAAAGCTTCAAAGTCCACTGATTCTGCAGCACCACTCCAGACAGTGAAGTTATCTGTCAATTGTCTTCGGGCTGTTGGTTGTGGAAACCATCAGCTGATCAAGCTTGTCTTGAAAATCTGCTTCCATGTTGTAGCTTTTGTGGGGAAACTTGGTTAAGATGGGTTGGATTCTAAACCAATGGTACCTCTCTGGCCATACCCATGGGGTGGGGTGTAGTGATGAAAAGATTTAGCATTCGTCCCTGAGAATTGAGTCATGATGGATATTTAAGGCGACATGTTGGAATAAAATCTCTCTCTGCATTTGGACCTCAACCTGTGTATACGTGGTGTACTTTCCTGTGCGTATTTTCCACATGGGTCATCCCAGAATTAAGTGGGCCCTGCCACAAATCTCGCTGCCAACACCACAATTGGCGTCTGAAAGTGGGGCAGGAGGAAACCTTGACAACTTAAGTATGCATACCCCTAAATCTTGCCTTTTTCTTCTCTTTGTTTTCTCTTTCCTGATATTTATCTGTTGTGGTGGAGCCGTCTTTCCTGCTGGTTTCAGTGGATGGGACAGTGGTCTGAGGGCATGTGGCTTTGTATACGTGGAGAGCAGCCTGCCTCTGATTTGGTTCAGAGGGAACACCCAGTGCCTTCCAGGCATGTGCCTCCTGGAATGGTCAGTCCTGCAGGCTACATAAGCCAGTGACCTCAAGGCTGAATTTAATATTAAGTCTTAGCAGTTATGCTTGGCCTTAAAAACTATTTTTCATAATTCTACAGGTCTGAAAATCTTTCTGGTTTTAAATTCCACCCCCCCCCCCCAAAGAAAGGCTCCTGCTGTGAGGAACCGGCTCCTCAGGTTCCTCAAGTTCCCTTCCAATCTTAACTTGATCATATGTAAATTTTCTCCTGGTAGCTCTCCTCGAACTGAGCACACTTCTTTCTGATTGAAATTAAGGGCTTTCATGGGACCTCCCTCTTCCAAGAGCATCCTCTTCCAGATAATTTTAAGCCTTGGCCACTTTTCTCTTAAATTTTGTATACAAAATCTGTTTTTGAATAAAAGTGTGTTGCTTTCTTGTATTCTTATGTTTTTTTTTTTTTTCTTTTTTTCTAAATCTAACTCTTTTTACCTAAAACCTGCCGGCTCTTTGTAGATCCAAGGTTGGGATTTAGCTAATAGTAATTCAAATCCATTTCAGCTTTATTTTAACTTTAAGTGTAATATTTTTACTTAACCCCTGGGTACCCTAGATATGGTTGATTTAATTTCATCTTCCTCCTTTTAAATGTGTTTCACCTTAAAAATCTCTACACACAGAATTCTTAATCACGTGGTCTGAGCTCTGGCCTGGCATCCTAAGCCTGCCTGCTGTGCATGCATACCAGCTGCCTCACTGAGCACATGGCATCTAAATCCTGCCCTTTAAATTTTTATTTTAGGTAGCATCCTTTTGATTTCAGCATTTTGGAAACAAGATAGATGGATTTTTAGCAGAATTTACAGGCCTTGAATTTCTGACAAAACAAACTTGCTCTGATAAATTGTCTTTTTTTAAGGACCATTGGTAAAATTCTCTTTAACAGCATGAATTGATATTTTGGTTCAATTTAAATGAGAAATGTTTTGAATAAAACTGTTTTATGTTTCTTTAAGACCATCTTCAAGCTGTGTGTATGTGTAAGTGAATGTGAGCTCCCACTTTTAATTCATTATAATCCTACAGGTATAAATCTATTTAGCTGACTATAAACAAAAATAGATTCAATTCATAGAAAATGTTTGTTTTATACCCCTTAGTGTTAACAATTTTTAATTGGGTTTATATTATGCAGTTTAATAATATACTGTTGCTAATTATTATTAGTGATTGTTATTATTGGTTATAGTTATTGTTATTAGATATGATTATTAATAACAATTGATAGAAATTCAGTCTAATGGTAAATTGTTCATTGTTAGCTGCTATTATTGACAATTATTCATAATAATTATTAATGATTATTGTGACTAATAAAGGTTAATACTAATTATTGATAATTAATAATAATTAATAATGGTTGTAATTGTTGTGATTATGGATAATTGTTATCCTTCCAAAAGTCCTTAATAATAAGACATGATGGATCAGTCCAAAACTACAAACAATTTTGCCCTGTCTACTTTTGGGAATCCTCAATCTTTAGATTTGTAAATAGCATAGGGACAGTTAGGCTTGACAGAGTGACACCTTAGGAGTAATTAAGCAGAAGGGACAGGATAGGGAAAGAATAGTAAACTTTAGGTATATTTCATTGAAGGGAAGTGGTTGCAAATGGGCCTAAGAGTTGGCATTTGGATCTCAGCTGTTTCATGCATTACTAGGACCTTTATTCTAATTATGTAAAAATAACCCTATAACAGTATCACCTTGTGGCATTCTCTTTTACATGTTGGATTATCTAACTTAAAAAATTAAGTTTGCTTCCCAAGATAACCACATACCACCACCCAAAACAGAATGGGTCAATTTGATGAAATCTTCGTTTTGATTCCAGCCTATAGGTATGTGTAGTACAACTGCCTTTTTGAGACTCATGGGTCAAAAAAACAAAAATCTAAAATAAAAAAGGGGGATACAGATAGATATGAAAACTTTTTGTCAAAAACCTTGCAATTCAAATCTTAAAACTAACTATGGGAAAAGATTTGTATGTTCCAACAGGTCAAAATGTCACCAACTTAATGGCTGAGAAAGATAAGATACAGCTTTGCATTGTGTGGGATGTACCAGGAAGTGCCAGCAGAAAGGCTGGCCTGTCTGAACATTGAAAGGAAGAAAGCATCAGACTGCTACAGGCATCAAACCCCTCTGTAGATCCTACTTTTAACAACTATTTATAATGAGTCCTAATGAATCTTACCTTCTAGGTGCTGCAAAGTTTTAATAGGAGAGATTTTCTTACCTTTCCTTCCTAGAACAAGGAGGAATATGATGATGATGAGGTCATTCTCTAACTGTAAATTGGAGCCAACTGTAATAGAGGTAATCTCTTATAAAACCAGTAAAACAGCCTTCTTTAATTGACTAATTGACATAGGAACTGTGAAAAGGATTATTCTCTATTCAGAACCAAATATAATACTAAAGTCTCCTTAAGCTGCGCATTTAAGCAAAATATATTAACACAGGAGAGCTCTGATATCAGCAATGGATTATTCTACCAAGGAGATGTTGGCCAGGGGAGCCAAGCCCCCCCCCCCAAAAAAAGGTAAAGGCTTCTTGCCTGTAAACTGGGATACCTGCA
>VZQC01009973.1:591502-612198 GCA_009823505.1 Rhizomys pruinosus
TGATCAACATGCCTGTGCATACAAGCTTCTCCAACTGGACTATGGGAACCTTGGGTTGTTCAAAATTTGGACATAGATACTTGCAAAATGCACCAATTACTTAATTGTATGACATACTGAGTAACATCATTGTTATCTGCAAACAACTGTGTCATTGTATTGTAGAATCCCTTAAAAATAAAAAATAAATAAATAAAAATAAATAAATGGCAACCTTATAATTGGTAAAAAAGAAAAAGAAATTAAGCATGCTATTTTAATAAATTGCAATGAAATAATATCCTTAAAAAAAAAGAATACTAAAGTCTCCTTAAACTATGCACTTAAGCAAAATATATTAATAAAGGGGAGCTCTGATATCAGTAATGGATTATTCTACCAAGGAGATGTTGCCCAGGGGATCCAAGCCCCCCTCAAAAGGTAAAGGCTTCTTGCCTGTAAACTGGGATACCTGCAAGAAGAGTGGCAATAAGGCCCTGCTGTCAAAGACCTGATGTAAGCATGGGAAAGATGCATTGAGACCGAACTTGTAAGGGTACAGTTGGTCTGTGGAATACCAGAGAGTGTTACCAAAGGCCACTAAACTGATAAAGCAGATATAGTTCTCCCTGAGTCAAGCAAGACTCCTCCTTCAGCACCAACTACACCTCACCTGCCTGGAAATACTGTGAAGCAGTGGCAGCCACATGCCTGTATATCCCAAATCTAATTGGCTATTAGCTCTCTCCTTAGAGGACTAACCCATGGTTGATGCCACAAGCTTGCATCCTTTAGTGGTTAGGAGATGTTATAAGCCACATTAAGACCCTGTCATATTTTACAGTAAAAACGTAATTCATGGATTAACATACCATCCAAATATCTGTGTCTATACCAAAGTAACATACCATAACGATTAGTACTGTTTAAATACCTATATATTTAATTACTTGTGCTTCATTAGTAGGATTGAAAGGTTATTCATGGACAAACTGTAAGCCCATGAAGGGAAACAGCCAGAATTGACCAGAGTCCAAGACAACAGCTCCAGAGTAGGTAGACTGTTTTGCTTCTCGTCCACCTGTGTCCCTTTTCTAAGCCTAGAGAACAATCTGTGGAAGAGAGGGTGTGATAGAAAGTAAGGGCTGCCATTGGGGTGAATGATGAGACTACAGCAATACAGTCTGGACACTCATCTGATCAATTTGATTGAACATACAAGCTCCCCCAACTGGATGGTGGGACCCATGGGCTGTGTCTATTTGGGCACAACTGCTTGCAAATTGGTTTTACATGAAGGATGCTTGTGTTCATAAATTATTGTTTATTGTTAAAAAATGAAAAAAATAAAGATTAAAATATAACAAATTATAAAAATTTCATGTTTTTCAATGGACATCAAATGATATGGATTTCTTCTCTTACAGGTCAACCTAACAAATCTTTCTTATGTATGTATGTGTGTATGTATGTGCAAGCACATGTGTATATGTATGTGTGTATTTGTGTTCTATGTATATTTTAATGTTAACAGCCATGAAACCAGTTAAAACATTGCTTCTGGGTTGGAACGTGGCCCTTCCTTCTCAAGATGCAAATTTATATTAAACAGCCAAAACATAATTCAATTTCAACAAAGGTTATGGGTTATCTATTAAAAATTTAAAAATAATGGATCTACACTGCCACCTACTGACTACACTCTTTCAACACCTAAAACAAAGATGCAACCAGGTTTTCATTGTATTAAAGTGCTAATAAGTTTTGGGGTTTTTGGGAATAGAAAGCAAAAGGTTTAAAAATTTAAAAAATAAAAAAAATTGAATTCTGATTAACATCATTGTGGAATTCATGGCTGCCATTTTTATTTTTAAATTTTTTTGTGTGCATACAGGCTAAGCCTGCATTTTGTTCAGATGACCAGTGGGTAGCTGGTGTTGAGGGGGACCAGTTGGTTTGGAAAAAGGCTTCCTTTGCGGACCACCAAACTGGGAAGCTGGTGAGAGATTCCTGTCCTGGATATGGATAGATGGAAAGTTATGGCCAAGTGTGGGAAACGTTTCTCATCCCAGGCTAAGGACCCGAGTAGGAAGTTACCTCTCTGGTCAGGTCACAGAAGTGACCGAATGACCTCTATGCAATGAGGCCAGTTCCCATAATGTCCACAAAGTAGGTACTGTGTGTCCTCTCCCCTTAGCAGGACTGCAATGCACCTGTTCATGGCAAAGGAAGCTTCCTAGAAGCTCCCACACACAAAAAAAATAAAATAAAATAAATGATGGTTAGGATGGTCCAACATCTCATGCGGCATATATAGCCAGTCTTTAATTAACTGATGGGCATAAGAACTGTAAAAGAAAATTTTATTAAGAGCTAGATATTGAAAAATATTTAAAGCAGGTTTTCATGCCAGGCCTGCAGAAGGCTAAGAGCTTGGAGGAAGATAGTTATTAAAATCCACTTTTTAAGGTTTGCAGTTAAAAATGGTAATACATTTGAACTATTTGGGAATATAAAATGCTAATTCTTTTATTTGTAATCTGTATTGAATTTCCAACAATAACTTTGGGGTTAAGGTACACAAATGATCTCTATATTTTTCTGTGTTATACAGTATCACCTTGTAATATTTTTTCCTTTATTTGTAGGACAATTAAAAAAATTAAGTTTAAGTTCACTTCCCAAATAAGTAGCATACAGTAAATGAAAAACAATTTGGGTGAATTTGATGAAAACTTACAAATTGGTTCTTGTTTATGGGTATGTGTAATACAACTTAGGCATCTACAGGTCAAAACATAAAATTTTAACAAACAAAAAGAGGGAGGTTGTATAATATTCCTTCTGTATTGCAAACCTTTTGATAAAATTTCAATTTTGAGGTCTTGAAA
Source organism: Rhizomys pruinosus (assembly GCA_009823505.1). Classification (NCBI taxonomy): domain Eukaryota; kingdom Metazoa; phylum Chordata; class Mammalia; order Rodentia; family Spalacidae; genus Rhizomys; species Rhizomys pruinosus. The sequence goes on from VZQC01009973.1 coordinate 594,373, forward strand.
CTAACAATGGGAGATTTGTATGTTCCCACAGGTGAAAACACCAACCTAAATGCCTGAAAACGTACAACCTTTGGCTGTGCAAGATGGACTGGGAAATGCCAGCAGAGAGGCTGACCCATCTGAACATTAAAGAAAAAGGAACCTCAGATTGCCTGAGTCACAGACACTGAGCTTCTGTCTGAATTCTGTTTGGGATAACTGTTTATAATAGGCCCTAATGAAGTTTACCTTCCAGATGCTGAGACAACTTCCTACTTCTTCCCCTTTAAAGGAAAAAGAAAAGCATGATGGTAATGAAGTCATTCCCTAACTGTAAACTAGAGCCAACTGTTATAGTGGTAATTCTTATAAAACAGGTATAACTACCTTCTTTAATTGACTGATAGACATAGGAACTGTGAAAGGATAATTCTCTATTTAGAGCCAAATATAATAGTAAAATCTTTAGAAGCCATGTAACTAAGCAAAATATATTAATGCAGGAGAGCTCTGATATCAGCAATGGATTATTCTGCCAAGGAGATGTTGGCTAGGGGATCCAAGCCCCCAAAATTATAAAGGCGTTTTGCCTATAAAAATGGGATATCTGCAAGGAGAAAGGCAGTAAGTCCCTATTATCGAAGACCTGGTGTAAGCACGAAAAAAATGTTTTAAGTCGTCACTTGCTAATGTACAGTTGGCCTCTGAAATGCCAGAGAGCTTTACTTAATGCAATAAAGCAAAATATTGGTCTCTTTGAGTCAAGTAAGACTCCTATGTCAGTATCAGCTACACCTCAACTGCCTGGAGATACTGTGCAACAGTGGAAGCCATGTGTATCCCAAATCTAACTGGCTATTAGCTCTCTCCTTGGAGGAATAATTCATGTCTGATGCCATAAGGTTATGTCCTCTAGTGGTTAGCAGATGATATAATCCACAATAAGAACTTGTCATCTTTTATAGACAAACCACAGTTTGTGGATTAGCATACCATCCAAACATCTGTGTCTATGCTCACAGCTTAGCTTGCCATAATAATACTGTTTAAATGCCTGTTTAAATGCCCGTACATCTAATTGCTTGTGCTTTGTTAGTGGGATTAAAATGATACCCTGGATAAGCTGTCAACCCATGAAGGGAAACAACCTGAATAGTGCAAAATGACATCTCCAGGGAAAATAGACTGCTTTGCTTCTCAACCAATAGTGCTCCTTTCCCAAAGCCTAGGGAACAAATTGTGGAAGAGAAGGCATGGTAGAACGTAAGAGCTGTGGAGAGATTGGGGTGAATCGTGAGACTATAGCAATATAGACTGGAATCTTATTTGATCAACATACTTGTGCATACGAGCTTCCCCATTTGGACTATGGGAACCTTGGGTTGTTCAAACTATGGACATAGACACTGCTAATTGGTTTTACATGAATGTTACTTACATTCATTGCTTATGCTTGACAATCAGCTTACTTCATGGTTGGGATTTTTGGATATTAATTGGCCTTAGCATGAAAATAAAGTTTCAGGTCTGACCTGCCACCCCCACTGCTTAGCACTCAAAACAGGCTTTAGCAGCTGGCTATTCAAAACTCAGGTTCCTTTGGGTTGTTATCCTCACCCATGGGCTCCCCTGCCTCTCAGAAAAATTAAAAAAATAAAATTAAAAGGGTGAGATGTGGGAAAACTTAGTTAAGATGGGTTGGATTCTAAGCCAATGGTACCTCCCTGGCCACACCCATGGGGTGGTGTGTAGTGACGAAAAGATTTAGCATTTGGCCCTGAGAATTAAGTCATGATGGATATTTAAGCAGACTTATTGGAATAAAATCTCTCTCTGCATTTGGACCTCAAGCTGTGTATACGTGGTATGCTTTTCTTCGTGTATTTTCCACATGGGTCATCCCAGGATTAAGTGGGCCCTTCCTCAATTCTCAGTAGTGACAGCCTTTCACAAGGGCTCCTCCTGCCGTTCCTGATGCCATGGTAGAGATGACAATGCCAAGCCTGAGCAAGAGGGAAATTATTTCCCTCCTTTGGTGGTCTGGGTGCAGCATTCAGGCAACTTCTTCCTTTTCATAAAGATAAAGCCAGGGGGTTATGACAATGGGTATGTAAAACCAGAGCTAGTAGTGTTCGCACTGACTGTGTTGGTGCCCTTGCACCAAAGAAAGAAAAGCGGTTTGACATACAGGGACCAGATGAAAGAAACATTGTGAAGGAATCTGTTATTTGGAGCTCACCAATGGTCTCACTAAACAAAGAGGGAGGGTAGTGAGCTGGTCAAAGAGGGGAATACTGTGTAGCATCTGCTCTGTCTGAGCTGGTGCAATAAAACACGATTACTTGGTCTTATAGTCACCAAATTTGTTTGAAAGGAGAGAGAAATCTAGATAGAAGGCCTTTGCCAAATCCCAATCAGATGATCAGAGATTCAACAGAAGACAATGAAGCCTTCATCTAACAACCTAGAGTAGCCTCTGTCAGATAGTGTCAGGTGTCGTTTGGACTTAATGGACCCCTTGTGAAAGTGTGGACCAAAATTAAAATTTTAGAAATCCTGTAGGCCCTCAAATATGGTAGTATAAGGGCACAGCCTCCTGATCAGCCAAGGAAAGGAAAGATCCTACCTTCTTTCTTGAGTCTTTCAATGGTCTAGTCTTCTCAAACCACACCTAGTGAGTGCCAGCTATGGGGCCCTCCATGTGTCTGCCTGCTGGTCACCAGTCTCTTGGTGCATGTATCAGTGGGGTCCTTTGTGTGTCTGCAGTCTGGTCACTGGTCTCTTGATGCATATTCAGTTGTTTACACATGCTGAGCCACAAGCAGAGGCAGGGAAGGATAGGGGAGGAATCCAATGTACCAGATGGGCTGGAACAGATCAAAGAAGACCTGGGAGTGAGCTTCAAGGGACCAAGTAACTCATTTACTTCAGGAGGTTTGGGTCTCATATAGTAAATTTGGAGATTTCCTAACAAAGATGAGGGTGAGATATCAGAGGAAGTTTGGCAGGGGCACCGTTTCATTCCTGAGACCAAGGTGTAATTTTAGAACTGACAGGTTCAGGAATATTACATCCTATGTCAAAACTTCCTAGGGGAGAGCTTCAGGCACCTGACCATCCACTAGGCAAGTGGGTGCAGGCTCAATTTTCCCCACATTTGCAGGTTTCAGGGGCAAAGCCAGCTAAATTACTGCTCATCCAATATGGGATATCAGGCCCCATTCTGAGCCTCTGGACAAGCTCAGATTAGAAGGGCAAGAACTGGCTAGCCCCTCCAGTACAAAATCCAAAGTAAAATCCTGAAGCCTAGACCATCCAATCTTTCATAATTAATAATAAGAAAATGAAGGCCTCTGAAGAAAATGAGTAAAGTCAGTCTTCAACTCAACTATGAAATACTTGAGGTCCATAACAGGATATGAACCACAAAACAAATCCACATGCTAAAATAACAAGGAAAAAATAATCAGAGGAAAACCCCAAATAAGTCACTGCTAAATATCACCAATCCAGTAGAAAACCCCTACCATGCGGACTCCCAAGAAGAAACCCAGGACATACATCTTAAAAGAACTATCATAAACATTCTCAAAGGAGTCAAGGTATTTAAAGAATTAAATGAATTTAAAGAACAAATAAATGAATCAAAGAATTACGATAGAGTAAAAGAAGGGAATGGTACACTTCTCAATGTGGTGGAAATCCTGAAGTAAACTCAAGCTTAAATGACAAAGGAAATCAATTACTCATGCAGTAAACAGGAAAGTATTCGAGAGAACTTCAGTTACCAAATGAATGAGGTAGAAAATAGAATATCATCAGTTGAAGGTAACATGGAATTACTGGAATGCTCAAGCAAAGATTATGCAAAATTAAAAAAAAAACATAGGCATGACACAATCAGGAAATATGTGACACCATGAATCAACTAAACCTATGCATGATAGTTATAGATGAATGAGAAGAATCCTAGGATAATGGGATTGATCAGATTGTCAAAAATATTACAGAAGAAAATTTTCCCAAACGGAATAAAGGTATACACATACAAATAAAAGAAGCACATAGAGCACCAAATAAGCAAGACCAGAAAAGAAATTACACACAAATATCACAGAAAAACACTAAATTCCCAAAAGAAAGACAGAATAATGAAAGCTACAAGAACAAAACAAAAATATGCATATAAAGGGAAATCCATCAGAATTACAGCTGACTTTTCAGTGCAAATTATGAAGCCAGAAATCTTGGACAAATGTATTACCAGGTCCCAATGACTACAGATGCCAACCCAGATTTCTTTACCCAGCAAAAATGTCTATTATATCTGAAGGAGAAGCAAAACTTTTCTATGATAAAAATAAGATGAAAGAGTACAGGTCCAGGAAACAAACCCTTCAGAAAATGCTTGAAGCAATAGAAAGAGCAGAAGACAGAAACCACTATTTTCAAGCAGCAAGAGAAATAAAATTAATGAAGATATAGCTCTGGAAATACAATCCTAGACTAAAAATGCAAACAGAAACTAACTTAATGGGAAGTAGTATAAACTTCTCAATAATATCTTTAAAAAATAATGGTCTGCGTGTGGTTTATAACATCTCCTAACCATTAGAGGATGTAAGCTTGTGGCATCAGCCGTGGATTATTCCTCCAAGGAGAGAGCTAATAGCCATTTAGATTTGGGATATACAGACGTATGGCTGCCACTGCTACACAGTATTTCCAGGCAGATGAGGTGTAGCTGGTGCTGACGGAGGAGGCTTGCGTGACTCAAGGAGACCTATATTTGCTTTATTGGTATAGTGGTCTTTGGTAACACTCTCTGGCATCCCAGAGACCACAAGCTTACATCCTCTAATGGTTAGGAGATGTTATAAACCACACGAAGACCCTGCCATACTTAACAGAAGAAAATGTAAATCATGAATTAACATACCATCCAAACATCTGTGTCTATACCAAAGAAACCTACCATAACAATTAGTACTGTTTAAATACCTATATATCTAATTGTGTGTGCTTCATTAGTAGGATCGAAAGGCTATATATTATACTGTTTAATAACTAAATATCTAATTGCATGTGCTTCATCAGTAGGATCAAAAGGTTATGCCTGGACAAGCTGACAGCCCATGAAAGAAAACAGCCAGAACTGACTAGAGACCAAGACATCAGCTCCAGAGAAAGTAGAGTGTTTTGCTTCTCATCCACCTGTGCCCCTTTTCTAAGCCTAGGGAACAATCTGCGGAAGAGGGGGCATGGTAGAATGTAAGGGCTTTGATTGGGGTTAATGGTGAAACTACAACAATATAGACTGGACACTCATTTGATCAACTTGATTGAACATACAAGTGCCCCCTGGAGGATGGTGGGACCCATGAGCTGTGTGGGTTTGGGCACAACTGCTTGCAAATTGGTTTTACATGAAGGATGCTTGTACTCACAAATTATCACTTATTGTTAAAAAAAATGAAAAAAACAAAACAAAAAAGCAGAGAAAGATGCAGAAAACTTACGGCAGAATGCATGATCTGGGATGGGTAGGGGTGGGGTGGGGGGAAGGGAAGGGGTTATATGCCTGAACTGAATTGGAAAATGTTGTATGAAATACACAAAGCATCAATAAAAAAAATAATAATGGTCTGAACTCTCCAATCAAGAGACATAGATTGGGAGAATGCATTAGGAAATTGCATCCATCTTTCTGTTTCCTATAATAAATTCATGTCAACGTCAAGGACAGGCACCATCTTAAGGTGAAAAGATGGAAAAATATTCTAAGCAAATGGTACTAAGAAGCAAGCAGGAGTTGCTATTTAATATCAGACGAAATAGACTTCAAATTACTAGTAATTAGAAGAGATGAATAGGATCACTACATTCTTATCATGAATACTTCTAAAACTGGTACATTGAACTTCATAAACACAGAACTATAGGACTTTAAGGCACAGATTGTTCCCAGCACACTAATTGTAGGGGATCTTAAGACAACACTGTGACCATTATACAGGTCAACTGGACAGGCAGTTCTTAGCCACCATGTGAGTGCTAGGGATTGAACCTGGGTCCTGTTTAAGAGCAGTCAGTACTCCAAACCACTGAGGCATCTTTCCAGCCCAAGAAAATACTTCTTAAATCAGACAGCAGCTGCACAGGAAATAAGGTCAACAGTTGACAAGTGGGACCTTATTAAAACCAAAAGCTTCTGTACAGCAAAAGAAACATCAAAGAAGTGAAAAGAAAACCCACAGTGTGGGAGGAAACATTCACCAGTGATACATAGGACAGAGGATTAACATCCATAGAATATAAACTACTCAAAAATCAAAGGAGCAAGAAAACAAATGACCCACTCCAACGATGGAGTAAAGAGATTAACAGAGCCTTCAGAAATGACGAAGTTAAGATCTCTGAAAAATATCTCAAAAAGTGTTCAATGCCATTGATAATTAAGGAAATGCAAATTTAAACCACTTTAACATTTCATCATATTCTTGTAAGACTGGCTATGATCAAGAAACCAAAGGATACCAAATGCTGAAGAGGTTGTGGGTGAAGAACACTCATCAACTGCTGGTGGGGATGCAAACTCTCAAAAGACTCAAAATGAGCCTATCACTTGACCCAGTCATAACACTCCTGAGTATATACCCACAAGACACATTGTACCACAGAAATCCATGAACTTCTATGTTTATTGCAACTCTCTTCACAATATGAAAGGGCTGGAAGGATCCCAAGAGTCCCTCAACCAATGAGTGCAGAAGGAAAATATGGTTAATCTACACAATAGAATTCTATGCAGTGATAAAGATGACATCTTGAACTTTCGAGGTAAAAGGAAGGAACTATTATGCTAATTGAAGTAACAGATCCCAGAGCAACAAATGAATTATGGTGTTTCTCATTTGTGGATCCTTTCACCAAATCTCTATTTGTAAGGGAAACTGAATAATTCTTTTTCTTTCTTTCTTTTTTTACTAAATATAATATGTGATATTACTCAACGACTTTCTATGTAATGTAGAAATATAAAGTAATAATGTTTCTTTACTCAGATACAACTACTGTCAAAATGCGAATTACTAAACATGTTTTGGAAGTAATGTATAGTTTATTTTCAGACATCATAATTTTGGTATATGTGTGGCATTTCTATATGCATATTTTAGAGCAATACAAATTTGTAAGAACAACAACAAAAAGATTGGTCCAAAGAAGTGACTGACACAGTAAACTTCTGCCCCAAACCATACACTACTGCAATGAAAATTTTTAAAAAATACTAACATAAAGATGAAAGACATGTATGGCAGAATGCATGAGCTCTGGCAGATTGGGGGATAAGGAAGAGAGAATGGGTCTAAATTTGATTAAGTAATGTATGAAATGCATAAAACTTCAAAAACCTATATCAGAAAATAATAGACTGACTTACAGACTGTCACAAAAGAAAAAAAATTGAGATAATCCCATGCATTCTATCAGATCATGATTAAATGCGCTTATTAATATCAAAAACAGAAGAAGCCCTACTATGTACAGGAACTCATGGAGACCAAACAACACACTACTAAATAATGAATGGGTCAGGGAAGAGATAATGAAAGAAATAAAAGTGTTCCTGGAATTAAATGAAAAGAGCAATGCAGCACCACAAAAGCTATGGGAAATTTTAAAAGCAGTCCTAAGAGGGAAATTTATAACCCTAACTCTCTACATTTAAAAAAGAAAGAGCACTGCCTGGTGTGGTGGTGCATGCCTTTAATCCTATCACTTAGGAGGCAGAGGCAGGCAGATCTTTGTGAGTTCAAGGCTAGCCTGGTCTACAGAGTGAGTTCCAGGGCAGCTGGGTCTACACTGAGACCCTGTCTTGAAAAGACAATAAAAGAGCACAAAAAAACCTGATTTTGCAGCTAAAATCATTGGAGAGACAACAACAAATAAATCTCAATGCTAACAGACAAAAAGAAATAACACAAATCAGAGTAGAGATCAATGACATTTAAACAAAGAAAGCAACACAAAGAATAAATGAATTCAAGACCTTTGAAAGAATAAACAAGATAGATAGACCTCTAGTCCAGTTAAACAAAAGAAAGAGCAACTGCAAATCCAGAAAATTATATATGTGGTCAGAAATAATTACACACAGAGATTTCCCCATGTTGTACCTTCCTAACTGTAAATGAGGGTAAATATTCTTTATTAATAGGATGGGACTTTGAAATCTCTTTATATAGAGTTCTTTGAAGATACCTTCTGATAATTCATTACACTGGTATTCCATCCTCTTTATTTTCCCAGAAGTAGGGGCATTCTATTATTTTTAATGAAAAAGTGATTTAAAAAGGAACAGCATATATATATCACCTTTCTTTTGAATTAATGCACTTGTGCTGCGATGTCACATCTGATCTGAATACAAGAAAATAAGTGGGTATCTTGCTATCAGTAAACAAACTTACTAACAAAGACGCTGAAGGATTTCTTTGCTTCTAAACATAACACACAACCTACAAGAGAATAAGAACCATATGAACTTTATCTCTCTCCATTTTGTAAAAATAAAAACAATCTATATTACAGGTGAAGCTCGTTGTAAATTACATTACATAGTTAGTAATATTATCCTAAAAGGGTTCTTAAACTATTTACTAATTAGAGAATTTTCTAGATTTGAAAATGCAATTCATGGGAAATTAGTCCTTTTGTTTTTAGCAAAAGCAAGAAGAAAAGTCTCTTCTTTGTAGCTATGAATTCCATATCTGATGGTATTTGGATATGAATTATATTTCCATATTGTGCTGGATAGCTTTAGTGTCAACTTGGCACACCTGGGTTAAGGGAGCCTCAGCTGGGGAATTGGCTCCATTGGATTGGCCTGTGGCCACATCTGTGGAGTATTGTCTTGATGGTCCAGCAGTGTGGGAGGGCCCAGCCCACAATGAGTAATGCCACCCTGGGCAGGTTGTGTACTCTATAAGAAGGTGGGCTGGGCATGAGCCAGGAGAGCAAGTCAGTGAAACAGTACTCCTCCATGGCCTGTGCTTCAGCTCCTGCCTCCAGGTTCCTGCCCTGAGTTCCTGCCTTGTGCTACCTGAGTGATGAACTGTGAACCAGGAGATGTAAGCTGAATAAACCCTTTCCTCCCCAAGTTGGTGTCAGAGTGTTTTGTCACAGCAATGGAAGACAAACTAGGAGATATATTTATTTTCTGTGGAGACTAAAGTACTCCGAATTTAAGATGCCTTGAGTACTAAGAATATATCATCTACTTCCCTTTTCTTCTTTTCATTATACTGAGTTTTTAAAATCTAGGTCCGACCATCATCATTTCTTATGGACAGAATGAAAACAGGGTAACCAGGGTAAGGTAACTTTTAAAAAGTACAGTTTCTTCAGGTAGAAAAATTTATTTTGAAAAGTTATGCTACTCAGCTAAATAAAATGGACAAACCTAAGGGAGAAAAATCAATCAATTGTCCAACCCATTCCCTAAAGCTTAATAACCTTAATGACCTGCACAGCAAACTATTTCTTCTGGTGTAGCAGTGGCATTGTTATTTGGGGCCTAATCAACAACTAAATAGTTGGACTCTAGACCCTCTCCAGGGAAATGAGCTCATGGGTGGTATTGTCAGTGTTAAATGCACATGAATGGAGAGGACATGGATCTTAGAGAAAATAATATCTCTGTGATATCTCCTGATGAAAAGAATTTCTTACCATATGCTCAATATGCAATCTTATAATTACAGACAAGCATACCATACACCACTCATGAAAGAAGCTCCTCTTTGCAAAATATGGAGAAGACTGCAGAACCCCACAACTGTTCAGATACAAAATATAAATGTCTTAAAGATGCCCAATCCTAGGAGTCACATTTACAATAGAACCTCTACAACTAAGACTCTCAGAACATAAGTGAATGAGGGGCTATGGTTTGTCCTGGTCAATTCCATTGTGAACCATGCAGAAAACATGTGTGAAAAAGCACAGAACATAGATACATAGTAAGGTGTAATTCCAAATACAGAATGGAATGTTATTCAAATGCATCAGATCCTATATAGACATCAACTCCCCGGGTCCAATTGCATCATTACATCCCAATTCATGGGCATACCCAGAGTGTTCCCATGAGTGTCACTTATGCCTCTAGGAGGCGCTGGCTGGAAATGATCCTTCATGTTCACACACAAGCTCAACCCAGTTATGTCTGCATCTCCCCCTTTTTCTGTTAGGTTCCAAGAGCTCAGACAGTATCAGTGAAACAGTGATCAATAACCTTTCTTCGGCCCAAATGTCCATGACTGCTCTGTAAAAGTACTAACACAAAATAATGTCAAAATAAAAATCGAATATAGAGAAAACCAACCAGTAAATACAAGTAACATTCACACAAATTCAATAATCAATCATCTGTATCCAATTTCACACAGATAGGGAATATTTTGTACCCCCAAATCTCAAGTCTGGCTGGAAAGGCCTGCACATACAATTATGCTGACCAAATGAAAGTCCAATCTTTCTTTGTTATGATCTCAAAATTCATCCCCATCTCCTCAGCCCTTACATTCTGATGTGCCCCCTCTTTGGTGAATGGTCCCTAGGCTTTGGGGAAAGGGACAAGAGTGGGTGGAGTAAAGAGCCAAACAGAAACTTCACAAATGAAGAAGCAAAATTGTTCTAGAAATACTTTAAAAATTGTTCAACATTGCTAGTAATTAATGAAATGCAAATTAAAACCACTTTAAGATTTCATCTTACGCCAGTAAGACTGGCTATGATCAAAAAAGAAAATGATACCAAATGCTAGAGAGGTTGTGGGTAAAAGGGAACATTAATTCACTCCTGGTGGGAAAGAAAATATGCAACATTAAAGAAAGATTACATTATGAAATTTGTGGGAAAATGGATGGAACTAGAAGCCGTTATGTTAAGTGAAGTAACACAGTCCCAGAAAGACAAACGATATATGGTCTTCCTTAATTTTTTATTCTAGCACCAAATACTTATACCTAAGTCAGGATTGATGCTTCTATAGATATAACTTGCAGTTTATGTCTCTATTTTCCCATATTGTAAGATTTATGAGAAAGAATCAATCTCTTCTTTGAAAGTACATTAAAACATACATCAACATGCCATGTAACAGGGGAATGTAAAGTTATATTTCTTTCTACCTGCATGCAAAATTACTGTTAAAGCATGAATTTGAAAAGTTTTCTGGAATTAACCTATAGCTTGTTTTCAGACTCTGTCATTTTGGTATATATGTGGAGTATATATATGCATGCTTTGAAGTAATATAAAATTAAAGTTAACAACTACAAAAAGAAATAGAAAGAAGTAAAATAACTAAACTGAATTGTTATACTCCTCAAACTAAAACATGTAATTATATCTTAGAATATAAATTTGAAAATTCATGTGTACTATAATTTCTGAACATTGAATACTGGCAAAACTAGATTATCATGCTTTAACCATAATGTCAAATTTTTCAATGTTGCTATAATGTGAGTTTGCCATTCACTCTCTTTCAAAATTCTCCAATGTGTACAAAGTCTTACAATGTAATCATGTTACATCTTAAAGAAAGTGATGTTAGTAATAATAAAAAAAAAGGATTTCACATTTTGTTTCCCCAAATCCTAACCAAAATTTGATGTCACTTTTGGGGCGGGGGGATCTTAATCACTCAACTGAGTTTAAAACAGCCATTTGGATTTCACCTTGAGAATTTTTTATTGACCAATTTGCCCCAATTTTTACTTAGGTTGTTTGCATTTTTGATCTTTAGTGATCATCAATTTTATATATTCATTGTACTAATCCTGTTTCACATGCATAGTTGTAAAGATTTTTGTCCCATTCTCCAGGCTTCCTTTCACATGAATGATGATGTCACTTGCTATACAGCTTTTCAGGTTCATAGGTCTTCTTTTTTAGTTGTTGGTCTTAATTCATGCACTATTGGAGTCCTGTTCAGAAAGTCATTTCTTGTGTCCGTAAATTTCATTGTTTTCCATGCTTTCTCCTTTATAAGATGCAGTATATCAGGTCCCATGCTGAGGTCCTTAATACATTTTTTTATTTACTTCTGTATGTGTATCAATGTACTGTCTGCATGCAGGTTTGTGCACCCGTGTCATGCAATGCCACGGAGGTCAGAAGAGGGTGTCGGATTCCCCTGGAACTGAAGTTGTCCTGGAATTGGAGTTTCAGATGGTTCTCGGCCGCCATGTGGTTGCTGGGGATCCAACCCAGGTCCGCTGTAAGAGCAGTCGGCCCTCTTAACCGCTAGGCCATCTCTCCAGCCACAAGGTCCTTGATACGTTTGAAGTTGAGTTCTGCAAGGTAAGCGATAAAGTTCTACTTTCATTCTTTTTTGCTGCTATCCACATTGAACAACAACAACAACAACATTGTTTGAGCATGCTGTCATGTCATCACTCTGTATTTTTGGCCCATTTGTCAAAAATCATGTGGCTTTAAATCAAAAGAATGAGAAAAGAAAAAAAATCAGGTCACTTTCACAAACTTAAATTTTGTCATCAATTCTTTTCCATTGATCATCAAAGTGTTTGGAGACCAGTAACATGACATTTTTATCACTATAACTCTGTTGTATAATTATAATGAACCTCTAGCCTTTATTGTTCAGGGCTGTTTTTAGCTACTGTAGTTTTTTTTTTGTGTGTGTGTTTCCATATGAAATTTGAGAAAATATTTTCACTTTCTCTGAAGAATAATTTTGGAAATGTAATAAATACATATACATGATCATCAAATTACTTCTCAGATATGATTCAAACTTAAAAAATTAGTATATTTATTTAGTTTTTGTTTTTTGTGAGACAGTTTCTTTCAGTTCCCAGGTTTGCTTTGAACTTATAATGTAACAATATTTTCTTCAATTTTGGGTGCTCTTACCTACCACTTAGTGCTGGAATTACAGGTTGTATTAGTCACTTTTCTCTTGCTGTGATAGAACCACCACAAGCAAGGGAACTTATACAAGGAAGAGTTTATTTGAGATTACATTTGATGGTTCCAGAGTAATTAAGAAACAAAAAGACTGAGAGAAAAATGCAGGATAGTTATGGCAGAATGCATGATCTGGGGTGGGATGGGATGGAGTGGGGGGAAGGGAGAGGAGAATATGCCTGAACTGAATTGTAAAATGATGTCTAAGATACACAAAACATCAATAAAAATTATTTATTTAAAAAAAAAGAATCCATCACAGTCAGGAGGCATTGTGGGAGGAGGTGCTGGAGCAGGAGCAGAAAGCAATGGTTCACATCTTCAAGCCAGCACAGGAAGCAGAGAGATGACAGGAGAATGACAAGACTATTTGACCTCTCAAAGCCTGCCCATAATGATGCACTTCCTCCAGCATGGCCACAAATTCTAACACATCCCAAAACAGTTTCACCAACTGGGGACAAACTGTCCAAATAGTTTGAGCCTATGGGGGACATTCTCATTCAAACTTCCATACAGGCATGTGAAAACAAGTCTTTGATTTTGTGCTTTTAAGGATGGAACTCACTGCACAAAGTACATAGTCAGAAACAGCCCCAGTCTAACATGATTTTTTTTGGAAAGATGGAACTAGTTTATTTTGCAAAAGTATATTTTATGTATAGTGTACATTAAAATAAACAGCACTAATTTTGAGAAATAGTTGTAGGCTGAAAATTAGATTAATGATGAAATTGAGTTCATTTAACTTAAATTCAATAGAGAAGACCAGGTTAATTAGCTACATGCTGAATAACATTTGTGATCTTTTGAACAAGACCTATTTTAATATTGGCTTATTAATGTGAATTTATGAGATACTTTAAGGATTGTATAAATTCAGTCATAAAAATGTACTACCATAATAATCCAAATCAATCATTATTTTTTAGCAGGTATAAAAGACAATTGTGTGTGTTATTTTGGAGATTACATATACATATATACATTCTTTTCATATATATTTCAGTGTGTATAAATGTAGCTATATTAAACATTTCCTGTTATTTGTTTTTATAGTGCTTGAAAGGATGCAGCTTTTAGCTATTACAACATAGAATAGACATTTATACAGTTTTCTTCAAAGATTATCTTGTGTTGCAAACTTTGTCAATATTATCTGAAAAAAAAATAGGTTTATGAACAAAAATATCATAGAATTATTTGAAAAACAGCCACTTAAAACTATTGTATTTTTAAACTAAGCTGCTTTAGCTTATCATTTATCACACGGTTTCCATGAATGCTTCCTCAGGTTTCAGAGACACTTCAAATCAAAAACTATTTTATAGTAAAGGCATAGACAAAAGCACAACTTTATTTTAACACATGTTCAAAAATGGTGTCTTAATAAAATGGCAATGCATTCAAAAATTTCTGCTACTTTCATATCACTAGATGTATATAATTTCTCACATTAAGTGGAGATTATATATAAATAATACACATCTACTAATTCCAGTCTTGTCAACGCTTCTGAAATCTTTCATTCAGAAGAAGAATGCATATAACTTTAGGACTTTAATAGGTATGTAATGAGCCTAAGGCTTTAAACCCAATCCAAGTCTTTCAAATAATCCAAATTAAATCACTTTTAGTAAAATTTCAATATAATGTGGTTTCATGTTCTAAGTATTGTTTGCACATATGTAAGTGCAATTGTGTCCTGAAATGCTCATGGAGGTCAGAACATGATGTCAGATCACCACGGAACTGTTTGTTGTTAGCTGCCGTTTGGGTCCTAAGAAACAGACCCAAGTCCACTACAAGAGCAGACACTGCCCTTAACTGCTTAACATTCTCTTCAGCCCTGAGAATTATTTTTTGTTAGTGATGCAGCTGCCTGTTAACTGTCAATTTTCCTATAAAGCACCCCAATTAAACTCACTGGTTTATTTTTGGGTGGAATTGTTTCTCTGTTTCTGTCTTTTGGGCCCTATCTGGGTTACAAAAATTTTTGTTAACATCTTCTTCAAGTGATTTACTCAACCTGTTGTCTATATTTGTTCTTTCTGTTTTGTTCATTTTAAGTGTTTACTGTTTACTTCTTGCACATCTTGTGCACAGTACCCAAAGGAGTATATTGTTTTCACAGTCCTATCCACTTTGATTCTACATACTTAGTAATCTACATTAGGACCACTTTTTATATTTTAAAACTTAGTTTATTTTTAAGGGTTTTTTAAAAATCAAAAATTGGACTTCATTTTTAAAAATTTATATATANGAGGTGTAGCTGGTGCTGATGGAGGAGTCTTGCTTGACTCAAGGAGACCCATATTTGCTTTATTGGTATAGTGGCCTTTGGTAACACTCTCTGGTATTCTAGAGACCATCTGTACACTTGCATGTGTGGTCTCGATAGATCTTTCCCATGTTAACATCAGGTCTTTGACAGCAGGGCTTTATCCCCTCTCTTCTTGCAGCTATCCCAGTTTAGAGGCAAGGAGTCTTTACCTTTTTGGGGGGTTTGGATCCCCTGGCCAACATCTCATTGGTGGAATAATCCATTGCTGATGTCAGAGCTCCTGCATTAATATATTTTGCTTAAGTGCATAGATTAAGGAAACTTTAGTATTATCTTTGGTTCTGAATAGAGAATAATCGTTTTCACAGTTCCTATGTCTATTAGTCAATTCAAGAAGGGAGTTTTACCGGATTTATAAGTGATTATAACAGTTGTCTCCAATTTACAGTTGGAGAATGACATTATCATCATATTTCTCCTTGTTCTATGGGGGGGAGGTAAGAAAGTCTCTCGTATTAAAACCTTTGTGGCTCCTAGAAGGTAAGTTTCATTAGGAATCATTATACATAGTTATTATAAGTAGGATCCACAGAGGGGTTTGATGTTTGTAGCAATCTGAGGCTTTTCTTCCTTTCAATGTTCGGTGGGCCAACCTTTCTGTTGGCACTTTCTGGTACATCCTACTCAATGCAAAGCTGTATATTTTCTTTCTTAGCCATTAAGTTGGTGACATTTTGACCTGTTGGAACAAACAAATCTTTGCCAGTAGTTAGCTTTAAGATTTGAATTGCAAGGTTTTTGACAGAGAGGTTTCATTTCTATCTGTTTCCACCCCCCATTTTTATTCGTTTTTTTTGGGGGGGGTTGTTTTTTGTCCTAAGAGTCTCCAGAAGGCAGTTGTAATACACATACCTATAGGGTGGAATCAAGGCACAGCTTTCATCAAATTCACCCATGCTGTTTTGGGTGACTGTATGTGATTAACTTGGGGAGCAAACTATTTTTTTAATGTTAAGTCATCTTATAGGTGAAAGAGAATGTTACGAGGTGATACCATACAACAGAAAAATTATAGAGAACATTTGTATGTGCCAATCCCAAAGTTATTGTTATACACATTTTATGTAGAGCAAACGTGGACAACAGCAATTTTTATCTCCATTTAACTCAGATGCATTACTGTTTTTATCAGAGTCTGTAAGCCAATGTTGTTTAATATACACAAATTTACTTTTACTGAGTCCTAAGCCACCATATAACCTGTATACAGTGTCTGGGCAAAACTGGATACTTGTTGAACTCATGTCAATTAAATATGCATTAATCGAATATACACCCGTGTCCGTCTCCCACCCCTCCCGCCCTTCCCAATTCACCATTTCAGTCAGTTTTCTGATGCAGTCTTTCTGTTATTGTTCTTTTACTATGCATGCCTCTCCATGAGAAATATTTCTATCTGGGCTGTTGGCACTAGCATGCACATATGAGGGACACCATTTATCGTGTGTTTTTCTGGGACTGTGTTATTTCACTTAACATAATGTTTTCTAGCTCCATCCATTTACTTGCAAAGTTCATGATGTTGTCCCTCTTTACCGCAGCATAGAACTCCATTGTATACATGTACTACATTTTCTGTATCCACTCGTCAGTTGAGGGGCACCTGGGCTGGTTCCAGCTTTTTGCTATTGTGAACAGCGATGCAATAAACTTAGCTGTGCATGTATCTCTGCAGTAAGATGAGTCTTGTGGGTATATACCCAGGAGTGGTATGACTGGGTCAAATGGCAGGCTCATTTTGAGTCTTCTAAGGGTACTCCACACTACTTTCCATAGTGGCAGTACAAGTTTACATTCCCACCAGGAGTGGATGAGTGTTCCCCTTTCCCCACAACCTCTCCAGCACTTGGTTTCATTCGTATTCCTGATCCTAGCCAGTCTTACTGGAGTAAGATGAAATCTCAGAGTGGTTTTAATTTGCAGTTCCTAATTATTAGCGATGTTGAACACTTCTTAAGATGTTTCTCGGCTGTGGTGGTTTGCATGAGTGTCCCCCATATGCTGTAAGTATTCAGACATTCGTCTCCAGTTGGTGGCGCTGTTTATGGAGGTCTTAGAAGGTGTGGCCATGCTGGGGGAAGTGTGTCACTTGGGGCAGGCTTAGTGCGTTTTAACAAGCCTCGTGGCCTACAGTTGCTGCCTCTCTGCTTCCTGTGCTCTTTGCGAGATGTGACCCTCGGTTTGCTGCTCCAGATCCAGCCACCATGCCTCCTGCCACAATGGACTCTAATTCCCTGGAACTGTCAATCGTAAGCTCAAATAAACTCTTCCTTTTATAAGTTCCTTGGTCATGGTGCTTTTTCACAGCAACAGAAAAGTGACTAATACAGTTATTGGTACCAAGAGTGGGGTGTTTGCTCTGAAGAACCTGACTACGTGTATGTTTGGAGAAATGTGTAAGACTTTGGAACTTTGGGCTAGAAAGGCTGTTGACTACTGTAAGAAGAGCTTAAAGGACCATTCTAGTGGAGGCCTGGAAGAAAGCATGGCTGCAA
>VZQC01009973.1:613327-684582 GCA_009823505.1 Rhizomys pruinosus
ATGAGTGTCCCCCATAGGCTGTAAGAATTCAGACATTTGTCTCCAGTTGGTGGCGCTGTTTTTGGAGTTCTTAGAAGGTGTGGCCATGCTGGGGGAAGTGTGTCACTGGCGGCACACTTAGTGAGTTTTAGCAAGCATCGTGGTCTACAGTTGGTTCCTCTTGGCTTCCTGTGCTCTTTGCGAGATGTGACCCTCGGTTTGCTGCTCCAGATCCAGCTGCCATGCATCCTGCCACAATGGACTCTAATTCCCTGAAACCATCAATCATAAGCTCAAATAACCTCTTCCTTTTATAAGTTCCTTGGTCATGGTGCTTTATCAGAGCAACAGAAAAGTGACTAATACATTGGCCATCTCTAATTCCTCCTCTGTGAAGTCTCTATTCAGATCTTTTCTCCATATTTTGAGTGATTCATTTGTTTTCTTTCTTCTTTGTTTTTTGAGTAGCTTGTATACTCTAGAAATTAATGCTTTGTCAGATGTATCTGCAATGAAGGTTTCCTCCCACTCTGTGGATTTTCTCTTCACTTCCTTTATTGTTTCTTTTGATGTACAGAAACTTTTGAGTTTAATGAGGTCCCAACTGTCAATTGTCGATCTTATTTCTTGTGCAGCTGCTGTCTGATTTAGGAAGTCTTTTCCTACGCCTATGTCTTGTAGTCTGCTGCCAAGTTTCCCTTCTATCATCTCCAGTGTTTGCGGTTCCAGGTTGAGGTTTTGTTCCATCTGGAGTTGACTTTTGTACTGGGTGAGAGGTAGGGGTTTAATTTCATTCTTCTGCAAGTGGTGATCCAGTTTTGCCAACACCACTTACTGAAGATGGTGTCTTTCCTCCACTGTGTCTTCTTGGTCTCCTTGTCAAATATGAGTTGGCTGAAATTGTATCAGCTCAGGTTTGGATCTTCAGTTTTATTCCAGTGGTCAACTGGTCTGTTTTTGTGCCAGTACCAGGCTGTTTTTATGACTATAGCCCGGTAGTATAGTTTGATGTCTGGTATAGCGATACCCCCTGTATTGCTCTTTTTGTTCAGGGTTGCTATGGCTATTCGGGGTCTTTTGTTTTTCCAAATGAAACTGAGGATTTTTTTTTCCAAGCCTGTGAAGAAACTCTTGGGGATTTTGATTGGGATTGCATTAAATCTGTACACTAGTTTGGGTAGGATGGAAATTTTTACTATATTTATTTTCCCAATCCATGAGCATGGGAGGTTTGTCCATCTTCTGATGTCTTCCTCAATTTCCTTTTTCACGGATTTAAAGTTTTTGTTGTAGAGATGCTTGGTGTCTTTGGTTAGGTTTGTTCCTTGGTATTTTATTGTTTTTGAGGGTATTGTGGGTGGGAAGGTTTTCTTGTACTCCTTCTTCAGTTGCTTGTTGTTGGTGTAAAGAAAAGCTACTGATTTTTCTAGATTTATTTTGTATCCTGCCACTTTACCGAAGCTCTTAATTATTTCTAGGAGTTTTCTGGTGGAGTTCTTAGCATCCCTTAGGTAGACAATCATATCATCAGCAAAAAGGCATAGTTTGACTTCCTCTTTTCCAATAAGAACACTTTAATTTCCTTTTCTTGCCTTATTGCCCTAGCAAGGCTTTCCAGCACTATATTGAAGAGGAGTGGTAACAGGGGGAAGCCTTGCTGATTTCTTACCTTTAAGGGGAATGCTTCTGTCGTTTCCCCATTTAGGATGATATTGGCTGTGAGTTTCCTGTATATGGCTTTGATTACATTGAGGAATGAACCCTCCAGTCCATTTCTCTCTAGGACTTTAAGCATGAAGGGATGCTGGATTTTGTCAAAGGTTTTCTCTGAATCAATTGAGATGATGGTGTGATTTTTGTCCTTCAGTCCATTTATATGTTTGATGATGTTTATATATTTTCCTATGTTGAACCATCCCTGCATCTCTGGTATGAGTCCAACTTGGTCGTGATGGATGATCTTCTTCATGTGGGCTTGTATGCGATTTGCCAGTATCCTGTTTAGAATTTTGGCATCTGTGTTCATTAGGGAGATGGGTCTATAGTTCTCCTTTTTGGTTGTTTCTTTACCTGGTTTTGGTAATAGCGTGATACTGGCTTCATAGAAGGAATCTGGGGGAACTCCCTCCGTTTTTATCCTTCTAATCAATTTGAGTAATAATGGTAGTAAGTCTTTTTGAAATATTTTATAGATTTCTGCTGTGAAACCATCTGGGCCTGGGCGTTTTTTGGTTGGGTGGCTACTTATTACATCTTCAATTTCTTCCTGTATTATTGGTTTATTTAGGCTGTTGATCTCTTCTTGGTTGATCTTTGGTGATTCCCAGGATTTCAGATATTCATCCATTTCTTCTAGGTTTTCAGACTTAGGAGAGTATAAATTTTTGAAGTATTCCCATATGATTGTCTGTATCTTTTCATTATCTGTTGTGATATTTCCCCTTTCCTCACAGATTCTATTGATTTGGAGTTGTTTCCTCTTTCTTTTGATTAACTGGGCTAGAGGTCTGTCTATCTTGTTTATTCTCTCAAAGAACCAACTTTTGGATTCATTGATTTTTTGTATTGTTTTCTTTGTTTCTATTTCATTTATCTCTGCTCTGATTTTTTGTTATTTCTTCTTGTCTGCTCCATTTAAGGTTCAATTGTTGTTGTTTCTCAAGTAATTTTAGCTGCAGTGTTAGATCATTCCCTTGTGCTCTTTCTGTTTTTTTATTGTAGGCACTTAGAGCTATAAATTTCCCTCTTAGGACTGCTTTTAAAGTGTCCCATAGATTTTGCTGTGTTGTTTTATCATTGTCATTCAGTTCCAGGAATGTTTTTATTTCTTTCTTTATTCAGCTTTCTCTTTCTGGTTTTCTAATGTAGTCACCCAGGGCTATAAACTTGCCCTCTTTAGGACTGCTTTTTAAAGAAGTGCCCATGAGGTTTTCTTGTGTTGTATTGTTTGTATTCATTCCGAATGTTTTTCTTTTTTTATTCTTTCTTTATCTGTTCCTTGATCCATTCATTATTCCAACGATTGTGTTTGTTTAGTCTCCATGTTGTTCTTGTAGGCAGAGGGCTTATCCTGGTGTTTGATGTTGGCTTTATTGACTGTGGTCTGACAGAATGCAATGGAAATTATTTCAAATCTTTTTTATTGTGTAGGTTTCTTCTGTTTCCCAGTAGTGGTCGATTTTGTAGAATGTTCCATGGGTGCTGAGTTAGAAAGTGTATTTTTCGTATTGGGTGGAATATTCGTAGAGGGCCTATGAGGGTCCATTTTGGTGTATCATAAATCTTCAGTTAAGATGATCTCTCTGTTTTATTCTTTGTTGCCTGTTGACCGATCCAAGGCTTAGTGGGTATTGAAGTTCCCTGCTATGAGTGTACTGGGGGTATATGTGTGACTTGTGGTGCCTGAGAATTGTCTTTATAAATTTGGGTGCACCAGACTTTGGGGCATATATTTATCATTGAATTCCTGAACATCTTCTTTGGGATTTGTTCCTTTGATAAATGTAATGGCCTTCTTTGTCGTCTTCTGATTTCTTTTCCTTTGAAGTCTATTTTGTCTAAATATTTAAAATAACCAACATCTGGCTTTATTTTGTTACCCATTTTGCTTGGAATGTTTTTTTTTTTTTTTCCTAATTTCAGCATTAAGGTGGTGCCTGTCCCTTGAAGG
The DNA here is from genome assembly GCA_009823505.1 of Rhizomys pruinosus. Lineage (NCBI taxonomy): Eukaryota > Metazoa > Chordata > Mammalia > Rodentia > Spalacidae > Rhizomys > Rhizomys pruinosus. The sequence goes on from VZQC01009973.1 coordinate 616,977, forward strand.
TTGATGTGTTTTCAGACAAAAAAGAATGATGATTGTGTTTCTAATCCAACTTCCCAGTCTAGGTGTCTTTGGATTGGGATTTTAGTCACTAAATTTAATATGGAGTTATGACTGGTAGGTTGTGTTGCTTCCTTGGCTATTCCATTTGTGGTTTGGATTTTAAGGTTTCTACTTCTGCAGTTATGCTTTTAAATATTTCTCTTTTCTAGTGCCTGGGGTAGGTTGCTCCTTTCTTCTTCTTTGATTGCTCTTGCAAGTATGTCTCTGAAGGTGGTTTTCCGGACATTATGTTTTCTTATCAATTTGTTTATGACATGGAAGGTTTTTCTCTCTCTCCTTCACTGATATTGGACATTTTTTGCGGGTTATAGTAACTTGGTTGGCAATCTATTGTCCTTTAACAACTGAATGCCAAGTGCTCTTCTTGCTTTCATAGTTGCATGTGAGAACGTCGTTATAATTCTGATGGGTTTCCCTATAGGTCACTTGTTGTTCTTCTCTGTGGCTTTAAGGATTTTGGGTCTTGTTTTGGGTGTCTACACGTTTTAACCATGAATGGCGTGAGGATAATTTCTTTTCTGATCTCGTCTGTTTGGTGTTTTATGTTTTCTGTTTTCGTATTGTATTGTCCTATTCTTTTTTTAGTTTGGGGAATTTTTCATCTATTATCTGTTGAAGATCTGTATCAATACCTTTCTCTTGGGATTCTTCTCCTTTCCTCATTCCTATGATGCAAAGGTTTGAACCTTTTTACATAATGTCCCACAGTTCCTGGTTGTTCCACATTTTGTATTATAAAGTTTTTCATGAATCTTTACTTGAGGTTTTTTGTTGTTCTTGTTTTTCCATGTTTGGTTATTTTTTTTTTTTTTTTTTTTTTTCTGCCTTTTCCTTTCCTTTCTCTTCTGAGGCTTTTTTCCATGTTCCGTTCCTCTTGATTGGATGAGTGTTTTTTTCTTTTTTTTCTTTATTTCTCTTTTCTGATTTCTTCCAGTATTTCTGATTCTTTTTTGAGCTTCTGCATTATCCTTCCTGTAGCTCTTTGCTTTTGGCTTTGGTATCCCTCCTATATTTTCACTCATGGGATCTGTTCAGTGTTTTTCTAGCTTCATTCTGGGTTTGTCATTCTCACCTTCTTCTTTCCAGTATGACTCTTTGTCCTTCTTCGAGTTCTTCATTCTCTTTTCTTAGTTCTTTGATTTGCTCTTTATTAATCTTGTAGTTCTTTAAATAGTTCCCATTGTGTTCTGATATCTGTGTCCTGCGACACTCCCCAGAGGATCCCATCTGTAGTAATCTTCCATAGGGTTGGTAGGTTTTGGTGTGGGATATATCCTGCCCCTTTCCCATGTGTCTCTTCGCTTCATGTGTTCCTGGCATAGGGCTTCTCCTTGTCCTTATCCCAATGTGAGTCCTTAAATGCCTTTTCAGTGAGTTGAAGGCTAACTTTTGCTTGCCTCTTTTCAGATGTCTGGTAATCCCAGGTGGTAGTGGGGAGGCCGGGGAGGTGCGTTTTATCTCCTGCCCCAGTATCTGCTCTTCAACCTGGTCTCAGGGGACATCTCCTTTTTTTTGGTCTTTTTGAGACAGGTTTCTAACTTTACTCCACTGGCCTTGAGCTCACTTGTAGACAGGGTAGGCCTTGAAACTCACAGAGACACGCCTGCTTCTGCCTCCTGAGTTTCTGGGATTTAAAAGCCATGCAGCACCACCAACCGGCTCTTTGTGGTTCTTTTCTAGGTTAGTTTTCAGGCTATGATGTCTTTACAAAGCTTTAAATTTCCTGTATTCTTTGTTTAACTATCTGACCTAAACATTAACTTCTTGCTTTCCTCAAGTTCCATGTCTTATCTTAAACATTTGCACAAAAAAGTATTTTAATATAAATATATTTATTGATTTTTGTGTTTATTGTCATAATCTATTTCCAGTAGTCAGTTTGACATATTATCCCCGTGGCTTCGCCCATGTCGCCAACTCAACCCCAGTTAATGCATTCTATCCTACACTGACCTGCATCTCAATTCTCAGTCTTTAAGGTTTTTCTTCTGCAAAGTTATTGTTTGGGGAAAGAAATTGTAATTGTATCAGATCAGTTCTTTGACCCCAGTCCTTATGCTGCTGTTATTACCACCCAGTTTGTATTGCTCCAAAATATGCCAATCATATATCAAATATATCACCAAACAGAAATAGACCTCCAGAATAAACTGTATGTTTAACTTGAAATACGTTTAGGAATTCATATTTTTTCCTTTAATTATATATTACCCTAAAATATGAACACATACTTCAATCAAAACAAAAAAAAAAAAAAAAAAAAAAAAAAAAAAAAAAAAAAAAAAAAAAAAACACTTGCGGAATTACAATGTCTGAAAATAAGCTGGTAAAGAGTCATATTCAGATGGTCTCGGCCACCATGGTGGCTGCGGGATCGAACCTACGGTCCTCTCGGTAAGAGCATTGGTAAAACCACTAGGCAATCTCTCCAGCCCCTCAAGTCTATCTTTTCTTAGCATGCACATGTACAGAGACTTCTATAGGAACTGAGAGAGAAGCTTATCAAATTACTGTTGACCATACTAGTTAAAAATGCATGATGACCTATTTTTTATTGCATATTTTTCTGTTATCTGTGGTTTATGTACATTTAAAGGAAATTTACAGAGTATGAAAGTTCTTTTTCTAAGAATAGCTAACTTTAAAGATTATTATATAACATGGGAAAGAGCTAAGCTTCCCTGAAGAACAGTTTAAGTCCCTTAAAGATTTGTAATCAAAAGTGTCTTCTGAAATAAACTGTTGGAACTATGATAATATAATGCTCAGCTGCATGCACCACACCCCTCAAATTAACAAGTGAACTGGCAGAATATATGGAAGTTTCAGCTACAGATTGATGATGCTCTTCAATTTAACTTAAATCTAGTAACCTTTTGTAAGACTTTGAACCAATTTTATTTTGTATTTTCTGTATACACCCTAGAGAAAGTTTCTTAAATTAAAATTATAAAAACCTTGGGAAGAAATTGCTTTTGACATATAGTGGGGTTCACTTTGGTGTTATGGAGAATTTTGCTTTATTGAGACATTGTTATTCTGTAGAGATGGGTTAAAGTCTTCTTACCTTTTCAGATTCCTCTCCTAGTAAAGAACATTTAACTTATAAGTGAGCTGCTTTTAATTGTTTCTTTATAGTTTAATGTTATGATGTGTACTGTCTGCATGTAGTTGGGGCACGCTGCCGTGTAATGCAGCGTACTTCAGAAAGAGGGTGTCACATTTCCCCTGGAACTGGAGTTAAATGATGGTTTTTATCCGCCATGCTGGTGCCTGGAATGGAAACCTGGGGTACTCCTGCAAAGCAGTCCAGCCACTCTTAACCACTGAGCCATTCCTCCAGCCCCATAAGTGAGCTATTAAAAATTGGTTGAGACACTAGTATTCTTGCTTTGCTTTCTTTGGGACAGAAAATCTACCATATGGCATTTGGGGTGGATTTAGGTGTAGAAAAATTTTGTCTGGATTTGTGTGAAATTTAGTGTCTGCCACATTGAGCAAATAAGAATTGCAAAAGGTAATCTGCTAGTCCTCAAAGAAGATTAGGTACCCCATGATCTTAAGCTATTATTGGGGAATAGAGCCATAATTTGGGACACACTTACATGATTCCATGTTTTGGGAGTCTCTCCAAATATTTTCTTGCTCCTATCTGTACTTTATGAGCAATGTAATACTGTCTGATGCAGATGCGTTCAAACTCAGGTTTTAATTCTATAATTACAGGATGGATATTTGGGAAGGCTCTCTGGGTTATCTATAGCCCATAATGCAGGCATCTTAAAGGGAATTTCTGGATTCTGATATGTCCCATTTGTCAGACTAAGGAGATGGCTTTCCTCTTTTGAGGGAATTATGAAAGTTAAAAATCATTTCATTTGGGTCTCCTACAGATAGCAATTTTTGTTTTGTTTTTTATTTTGTTTATTTTTAAGGGATTCTACAATATAATACACAGTTGCTTTATTAGTAGAAATAAACATTTATGTTACTAGTTTGCCATACAATTGAGGTAATGGTGCATTTTGCAAGTATCTTGGTCAATGGTCCAAATTTTGAACAACCCAAGTTCCATAGTCCAAGTTGGAGAAGCTTGTATGGCACAGCATTGTTGATCAATTAAGGAGTCCAGTACTTATATGCTGTTATCTCATGATTTCATCACCCCTATCTCTCCAAGCCCTTACATCTGAGCCATGTCCCTCTTCCCTCCACAGTTTTGTACCCTGGGCTTTGGGAAAAGGGGCACCAAGTGGGAGAGAAGAAAACAGTCTATTTTTTTGGAATCGTCATTTTGGACTATAGTCTGTTCAGTGTTTCTCCTTCATGGGTTGACAGCTTATCCAGTGATACCTGGTTAGTCTACTTACAAAGCACAGCAATGTGATGTACAGGCCCTTCAAGCAGTACTAATTATTATGGCAAGCTAAGCTGTGAGAATAGAAACAGATGCTTAGGTATGGTATGCTAATCCACAAACTGTGGTCTTTCTATAAAGTGACAAGTTCTTACTGTGGCTTATAAAATTTCCTGAAACACTAGAGGACATAAGCTTTGGCATCTGCTGTGAGATATTCCTCCAAGGAGCAGAGCTAATAGCCAATTAGATTTGGGATATATATATATATATATTATATTATAATATATATATAGATAGAATAATAACACACAGGCTGCCCATGTTGCACAGATATCTCAGCAGTTGAGGTGTAGCTTGATACGACGAGGAGGAGACTTGCTTGTCTCAGGGAGACCAAATTTGTGTGTTTGCTTTATTGGCCTTGGTAATGCTCTCTGGCATTTTTTTTTTTTTTGTTTGGTTTTAGTAGAGGCCAGTTTTGTACATTAGCAAGTGACTTTCATAACATTTTTTTCATGCTCACCCAATTATAACAGGGACTTTACTGCTTTTCTCCTTGCATGTATCCCACTTAAGCAAAAGGCCTTTATTAATAGTTGTGTGGGGGGGTTGAATGGCCCCTAACCACATCTCCTAGGCAGAAATATGTCATTGCTGATGTCAGAGCTTGCCTGTACTAATATATTTTGCTTAATACACAGCTTATAAGTCTTTACTATTAATATTCGCTCTAAATAGAAAAATTATCCTTGTCACATTTCTCTATGCCTATCAGGCAATTAAAAAGGGTAGTTATACCTGTTTTTATAGAAATTACACACATATAAACAGTTGGATCTAATTTACAGTTGGGATTGTTTCATTAACATCATGTTTTTCTTTTTTCCTATAAAAGGGAGAGATAGGAAGGTTTCTCAGTATCTGGAAGGTAAACATACTTTAGGGCCCATTATAAACGTTTTCCACCTCAATATATTCAGTAGAGATGTTCAGTGTCTGTGACTCGAGGCATCTGAGGTTCCGCTTTCTTTAACTGTCAGATGGGTCAGCCTCTCTGCTAGCATTTCTCCAATCCATCCTGCACAGCAAAAAGTTGGACATTTTCAGGAATTTAGTTTGGTGATTTTTACCTGTGGAACATACAATTCCTCCCTCCCATTGTTAGTTTCAAGATCTCAACCTTGACACTTTATCAATAGGATTGGAAGACAGAGATTCCATTTGTATCCGAAAGGATAATACCCCCTCCCACCTGTCTCCTCTTTCTGTTTTTTTTTTTTTTTTTTTTCTAATTTTTATGTTTGACTTACAGATGACTAAGTTATATTACACATATACCATAAACAGGACCAAGGCATAAGCTTTCATTGAATTTATCCAAACTGTTTCTCATTGACTGTAATGCTTACTTATTTGGAAGTAAAACTTTAAGCTTAAGATTTCCTTTAAAAGTTGTCCTACAAGGAAAGAAAGTATACAATGTGATGTTGTATAATTCAGAAAAATATAGAGATTCATTCGTGTACCTTAACCCAAACAATTATAATAAAAACAGTAAGATTTTATATTCCGCATTATAATTCAAATTTATTACATTTTCACCAAAACCTCTACACCCAAATTTAAACTAATCTAAACATTTACTTGTGGATAAAGCTTGGCAGAGTTCAGTACCTGCTAAATAAATTTTACCCCTTATACACTGTTGCTCTTTAAAACTATATGACTGAAACTATACTTCAAAGAAATCAAGTCCATTAATTTATAGGTTTATTTTGTACTTTGTATAAATCTCTACTAAAATACCTTCTCTATATAAATTATGATGGTTATGTTTAAATATACCCTTTTAAACTTGCAAATCTTACAAGTGGATTTTAATAACTATTTCCTCCAAGCTCTTGGCCTTCTTCAGGTCCTGACATGAAAACCTTCTTTAAAGACTTTTCAGTATTAGCTCCTTTTTTTTTTTTAAGTATAAGCATCCTTCAGATAAAACCATTTGCAATCAGTTGTGCCCCAGGCCACACGCCCAAGGCTCCCACCATCCAGCTGGAGGGGCTTGAATGTACAATCAAGTTTTCAAATAAGTGTCCAACTTTATTTTGTCCCGTGTAGTTTTACCGTCACCACCCCCCAATTGCAGTACCTTGCATTCTTCACACTTCCCCCTCTTCTGCAGATTGTTCTCTTAGGCTTGGAAAAGGGGCACAATGGACGACAGAAGCCAGAACGAGTCCTTTTGTTGGAGATGTCTTTTGGACTCGATCAGTTCTGCTGTGGGTTCCTTCATGGGCTGACATATTTGTGCCAGGGTAGAAACATTTTCAATCCTGACTAAGAAGCACAGCAATTAGATTATATGTATTTAAACATTAACTAGTTACACGGTAGGTTACTTTGGTATAGACAAGGATGTTTTAAATGTATGTTTAATCCATGGATTAACTTTTTTTTCCTTGATGAAAGATGGCAAGGTCTTACTGTGGCATATAACATCTCCTAATCACTAGAGGGTGTAGGCTTAGTTGGTGCAAACATCATGAGTGTATTCCTCCAAGAGAGACTAATAGCCAAATAGATTTGGGTATCTACAGTACTGTGGCTGCCACTGCTGCAGTATCTCCAAACAGCGTTGAGATGTAGCTTGATGTTGGTGGAGGATTCTTGCTTGACTCAGGAGGACCAACATTTGCTTTATTGGTTCAGTGGCCTTGGGTAACACTCTCTGGTATTCAGAAAGTCCAGAGGACCATACTTATACTTGCAAGTGCAAGTCTCTAAACAATCTTCCCATGTTTACAACATCAGGTCATTGACAGCAGGAGGGCCTTACTGCCTCTCTTCTTGCAGGTATCCAAGTTTACAGGCAAGAAGACTTTACCTTTTTGGAGGGGCTTGGATCCCCTGGCCACCATCCCCCTGGCCAGAAAATCCATTTCTGCTATCAATGCTCTCCTCCTGTATTTAAATATATTTTGCTTATGCACAACTTAAAGAGACTTTAGTATTATATATATGGTCTGAATAAGAGAATAATCCTTTTTACATTTTCCTATGTCTGATTATCAATTAAAGAAAGCAGTTTTATACCGTTTTATAAGATGATTACTTGCTATAACTATTCAGCTCTTAATTTACAGTTAGAGGATGACTTCCATTACCACCATCTGTTTTTCTTTTTTTTACTGAAAAAGAGGTACCGGATCGTCGCTCATATTAAAACTGTGTGTACCTAGAAAGTAAGGGTTCATTAGGACCACTATAACAGTTGTTACAACCTATGTCCTCAGAGATGTTTGATGCCCTGTAAGCAGTCTGAGGGCTTTTTCTTCCTTTTAGTGTTAGATGGGACAACTTCTCTGCTGGTATTTCTTCGTAGCTACCTACATGATGGAAGGCTGTTCCTTTCTTTCTTCAGCCATTGAGTTTGGTGATGTTTTGACCTGTGGGAATATACAAATATTTTCCCATATAGTTGTTTAAGTGTAATTTCAAAGTTTTGGAAAAAAAAGGTAATATGTAATGTATCCCCCCATTTTTTATTTTAGATTTATTTTTTTTTGAACCATGAGTGTTCTTCAAAAGGCAGGTGTAGTAAACATAACCTATAGGCAGGATCAAAGTGTAAATTTCATAAATTTGCTCCACTATGGTTGGGTTACTGTATGTTTGGTTAATTTGGGAGGCAAACTTAACTCTGTAAGTTAATTAATCCTTACAGGTAAAAAGAGAATGTTACAAGATACTTAAAAAGATGATACTTATAACTCTACCAAACATCCATATAGAGTAACATTCTGTATAACTATTATCCAAAGGTTCAATTGTTTATAATGAAATTTTAAATATCCAAATACCATGTAATTCATATTAGACCTATAACATAATACCCATTAGTGAATATTATGACCTGTGGTCCCCTCCAGCCCCTCCCAACCCTTCCCCGCGCTAATATCAACCAAATTTACAATCAGTTATGCGTGATGCGTTCTTTCCTGTGGTTGGTTATTCTTTTAATGAGTGCATCTCTCTCCACAAGAAATATTAGCAACTGGGGTTTTGAAATTGATGGAGGGATTACCGGATCGCCTACTTCCAATCGTCTCGTGTTAGTTTCTGGGGTATCATGTGTCGTCTCACTTAATGTTCTAATAATATCCTCCGTTTCTTATCCATATCTATATGACCCTGCAAAGTTCAGAGATCCGTCTTTTTTTTTCTACTAAAAAACTCCATTGGTGTACATGTACACATTTCTTTTTATCCATTCTTAGTTGAGAGGCATTTGGGTTGGTCAGCTTTTTTGCAATTGTGAACAGAGCTGCAATAAATATAACTGTGCATGTATTTCTCCACAGTAAAGATGAGCTGTGAACCTATGAGCCTGTATATACCCGGAATGGTATTAGAGCTGGCTCAAAATGGCAAGCTCAGTTTTGAGTTTCCAACGGGTTCTCCACGCTTCTTTCCATAATGCTTGTACAAGTGTTTAGCAGTTCCACCAACAACGATGAGTGTTCCCCTTTCCCCCACACCTCTCCAGCACTTTGGTATCCTTTGTTTTCTTGACCCTTGCCAGTCTTATTGGTGTGAGGTGATATCTTAGAGTGGTCTTAATTTGCATTTTGCCATAATTATTAGTGATGTGTGAACAATTTTGGAGATGTTTCCTCAAGTTTTCGAGACAGGGTCTCCCTGTAGTCCCAGCTGTCCTGGAACTCACTCTGTAGACCAGGCTTTCCTTGAACTCACAAAGATCCACCTGCCTCTACCTCCCGAGTGCTAGCATTAAAGGCATACACCACCACACCCGGCTAATTCCTCACTTGTGAAGTCTCTGTTTAGCTCTTTGCAACATCTATTGAGTGCATCATTTGTTTTCTTTCTTCTTTGTTTTTTGAGTAGTTTATATATTCTGGAAATAAATTCTTTGTCAGATATTTCTGTGGTGAAGGCTTCCTCCCACTTTGTGGGATTTCTCTTCACTTCCTTTAATTTTTCTTTTGATGTACAGAAGCTTTTAAATTTAATGAGGTTCCATTTGTCAACTGTCGACTTTAATTCGTGCGCAGATCCTGTCTGATTAAGGAAGTATTTTCCTATGCCTATGTCTTGTAGTCTGCTGCCAATTTTTTCTTCTATCACTTTCAGAGTTTGGGGTTTCACGTTGAGGTCTTGGATCCATCCAGACTTGACATTTGTACAGGGCGAGAGGTAGGGGCTTAATTTCATTCTTCTACAAGTGGTGATCCAGTTTTCCCAACACCACTTGCTGAAGATCTTGTCTTTTCTGCATTGTGTCTTCTTGGCCCCCTCCTCAAATATGAGATGGTCAGATGGCTGAAATTGTATGTGCTCAGGTTTGGATCTTCGGTTTTGTTCCATTAGTCAACACGTCTGTTTTTGTGCCAGTACCAGGCTGTTTTTATGACTATAGCCCTGCAGTATAGTTTGAAGTCTGGTATAGAAATCTCCCCTGTGTAGCTCTTTTCACTCAGGGTCGTTTTGGCTATTTGGGGTCTTTTGATTTTCCAAATGAATTTAAGGACTTTTGTTTCCAAGCCTGTGAAAAAACTCTTGGGGATTTTGATAGAATTGCATTAATTCTATACAAGACTTTTGGTAGAATGGACATTGTTTCAATGTTAATTTTCCCAATCCATGAACATGGGACGTTTTTTCATCTTCTGATGTCTTCTTCATTTTCGTTCTTTAAAGGTTTAAAATTTTTGTTGTAGAGAACTTTGGTGTCTTTTTTAAGGTTTGTTCCCAGTTATTTTATTGTTTTTGAGGCTATTGTGAATGGGAAGGTCTTTTTGAATTCTTTTTCCAGTTGCTTGTTCTTGGTGTAAAGAAAGGGCATTGATTTTTTAAGGTTAATTTTGTGTCCTGCCAATTTTCTCAAGCTGTTAATCATTTCTAGGAGTTTTCTGGTGGAGTTTTTAGCATTCCTTAAGTAAACAATCACATTATCTGCAAATAGGGATAGATTGACTTCCTCTTTTCCAATTAGTTTTCCTTTAATTTCCTTTTCTTGCCTTATTGCTTTAGCAAGTGTTTCAAGCAATATACTGAAGAGGAGAGGTGATAGGCAGCAGCCTTGCCCAGTTCCTACCTTTAAAGGGAATGTTTCTGTCTTTTCTCCATTTAGAGCGATATTGGCTGTAGGTTTACTGCATATGGCTTTGATTACATTGAGGAATGATCCCTCCAATCCAATTCCTTCTAGGACTTTAAGCATGACAGGATGCTGTATTTTTTCAAAGGATTTTTCAGCATCAATTTAGGTGATGGTGTGGTTTTTGTCTTTCATTCTATTTATGTGTTTGATGATGTTTATTGATTTTCATATGTTGAACCATCCCTGCATCTCTGGTATAAATCCAACTTGGTCATGATGGATAATCTTCTTGATGTGGGTCTGCATGCGATTTTCCAGTATCCTGTTTTGAATTTTTACATCTGTGTTAATTAGGGAGATGGGTCTATAATTCTCCTTTTTAGTTGTATCTTTGCCTCATTTTGGTAATTGAGTGATGCTGACTTCATAGAAGGATTTTGGGAGAATTCCCTGTGACTGTATCCTTCTAAACAGTTTCAGTCATAATGGTTGTAGGTCTTTTTGAAATGATTTATAGAATTCTGCCGTGAAAACGTCTGGGACTGGGCTTTTTTTAGTTGGGAGTTTTCTTATTATATCTTCAATTTTGTTCATGTATTATGGGTCTGTTTAAGCTGCTTATCTCTTCTTGGTTGAGCTCTGATGATTCCCATGATTTTAGATATTCATCCATTTCTTCTATGTTTTCAAACTTGGAAGAGTATAGGTTTTTGAAATATTCCCTTATGATTTTCTGGATCTTTTCCTTGTCTGTTTTGACATTTCCCTTTTTCTCACGGATTTTGTTGATTTGGAGTTGTTCATTCTTTCTTTTGGTTAGCTGGTCTAGAGGTCTATTTTGTTTATTCTTTCAAAGAACCAGCTTTTGGATTCATTGATTTGTGTGTGTGTGTGTGTGTGTGTGTGTGTGTTTTCTTTGTGTCTATTTCATTGATTTGTGCTCTGATTTTTTTTTATTTCTTCCTGTCTGTTTCACTTAGAGTTCATCGGTTTTTGCCTCTCAAGTGCTTTTAGCTGCAATGTTAGATCATTCACTTGTGCTCTTTCTGTTTTTCTAATGTAGTCACCCAGGGCTATAAACTTCCCTCTTAGGACTGCTTTTAAGGTATCCCATAGGTTTTCTTGTGTTGTATTGTCATTGTCATTCATTTCCAGGAATGCTTTTACTTCTTTCTTTATCTGTTCCTTGATCCATTCATTATTCAACAGTGTGTTGTTTAGTCTCCATGTGTTCTTGTAGGCAGTAGGGCTTATCCTGGTGTTGATGTTGAGCTTTATTGCACTGTGGTCTGACAGAATGCATGAAATTATTTCAATCTTTTTGTATTTGTGTAGGTTTCTTCTGTGTCCCAGTATGTGGTCGATTTTGTAGAATGTTCCATGGGGTGCTGAGTAGAAAGTGTATTTTCTGTTATTAGGGTGGAATATTCGTTAGAGGTCTATGAGGTCCATTTGGTGTATCATATCGTTCAGTTCAGATGTCTCTCTGTTTATTCTTTGTCCTGTTGACCTATCCAAAGGACTCAGTGGGGTATTGAAATCCCCTGCTATGAGTGTACTGGGGTTAATGTGTGACTTGTGGGCCTGGAGAATTGTCTTTATAAAGTTTGGTGCACCAGACTTTGGGGCATATATATTCATAATTCTGAAACCTTCTTGGTGATTTGTTCCTTTGATAAACATGTAATGGCCTTCTTTGTCTCTTCTGATTTCTTTTCCTTTGAAGTCTATTTTGTCTAATATTAAAATACCAACATCTGCTTTATTTTGTTACCATTTGCTTGGAATGTTTTTTTTTTTTTTCCATAATTTCACATTAAGGTGGTGCCTGTCCTTGAAGTTAGATGTGTTTCTTATAGACAGCATATCGATGGATTCTGTTTCCTAATCCAATCTCCCAGTCTATGTCTTTTGATTGGCGAATTTAGTCCACTAATATTTAAGGTTATGACTGATAGGTTTGTGTTGCTTCCTTTTGCCTTATTATCCATTTGTGGTTTGGTTTTAGGTTTCTACTTCTGCAGTTATGCTTTTATTGATTTCTCTTTCTAGGTGCCTGGGGATGGTTGCTCCTTTCTTCTGTCCTTTGATTTGCTTCAAGTATTCTCTGAAGGGTTGGTTTTCCGGACTTGTATTCTTTCTACTTGTTTACATCATGGAAGGTTTTTCTCTCTCCTTCAACTATAATTGACATTTTTGCTGGGTATAGTAACTTGGATTGGCATCTATTGTCCTTTAACAATGGGAATGTTTTGCTCCAGGTTCTTCTTGCTTTCATAGTTTGCATTGAGAAGTCAGTTATAATTCTGATGGGTTTCCCCTTATAGGTCACTTGTTGTTTTTCTCTTGTGGCTTAAGGATTTTGTCTTTGTTTTGGGTGTCTAGCATTTTAACCATGATATGGCTAGGATAATTTCTTTTCTGATCTTGTCTGTTTGGTGTTTTATGTTTTTCTTGTATTTGTATTGGTTTGTCTATTTTTTTTAGTTTGGGGACATTTTCATCTATTAATCTGTTGAAGATCTGTTCAATACCATTCTCTTGGGATTCTTCTCCTTCCTCTATTCCTATGATGCAAAGGTTTGAACTTTTCATAATGTCCCACAGTTCCTGGTTGTTCCACATTTTGTATTTATAAATTTTTCATAATCTTTACTTGAGGTTTTTCGTTGTTCTGTGTTATCTCGCAGGTCTGGTATTCTTTATTCTGCTTCCTTCATTCTTCTTCTGAGGCTTTTTCCATTCCTTTCCTCTTGATTGGATGAGTGTTTGATTTCCTTTTCATTTCCTCTTCTGATTTCTTCAGTATTTCTGATTCTTTTTGGAGCTTCTCAATCTCTTCCTGTAGCTCTTTGCTTTGCTGGTTTGTATCCTTATCTTTCTTCACCATGGGATCTTTTCAGTGTTTCTAGTTCCTTCCTGAGTTTGTCATTCTCTCTCTCTAGGTCCTTCTTCAGTTCTTCATTCTCTTTTCTTAGTTCTTTGATTTGCTCTTTATAATCCTGTAGTTCTTTAAATATGTTCCCAATTGTGTTTCTGATATCTGTGTCCTGCGACATCCCCAGAGGGATCCCACTGTAGTAATCTTCCATAGGGTTGGTAGAGCTTGGTGTGGGATTATCCTGCCCCTTTCCCATGTTGTCTCTTCTTCATGTTCCTGGCATATGGGCTTCTCCTTGCCTGTATTCCAATGTGAGTCCTAAATGCCTTTTCAGTGAGTTGAAGGCTAACTTTTGCTTGCCTCTTTCAGATGTCTTGGTAATCCCAGGTGGTAGTGGGGAGGCCGGGGAGGTGCGTTTTATCTCCTGCCCCAGTATCTGCTCTTCACCTGGTCTCAGGGGACATCTCCTTTTTTTGGTCTTTTTGAGACAGGTTCTAACTTTAGTCCCAGCTGGCCTTGAGCTCACTATGTAGACCAGGTAGGCCTTGAACTCACAGAGACCCGCCTGCTTCTGCCTCCTGAGTTCTGGGATTAAAGCCATGCACCACCCCACCCGGCTCTTGGGTTACTTTTCTAGGTTAGTTTTCAGGCTATGATGTCTTTACAAAGCTTTAAATTTCCTGTATTCTTTGTTTAACTATCTGACCTAAACATTAACTTCTTGCTTTCCTCAAGTTCCATGTCTTATCTTAAACATTTGCACAAAAAAGTATTTTAAATAAAATATATTATTGATTTTTGTTTATTTCATACATCATTTTCCAGTTCAGTTTGACATATTCCCGTTTCCCTGTCGCCCAACTAACCCCAGTTAATGCATTCTACCATACATGACCTGCATCATTCTCAGTCTTTTAAGTTTTTCTCTGCAGAAGTTTATTGTTTGGGGAAGAATTTAATTGTATCAATCAGTTCTTTGACCCAGTCCTTATGCTGTTGTTATTCCATCCCATTTGTATTGCTCCAAAATATGCCTACATAAACATCAAATATGTACCAGAATTATGACCTCCAGAAATAAACTGTATGTTAACTTGAAATACGTTTAGGAATTCATATTTTTCCCCTTTAATTATATATTACCCTAAAATATGAACACATACCTTCAATCCATACACGGTAATTACAATGTCTGAAAATAAGTGGTAAGAGATTCATATTTCAGATGGTTCTCGGCCACCATGTGGCTGCTGGGGATCGAACCTCGGTCCTCTGTAAGAGCAGTTGGTAAAAACCACTAGGCAATCTCTCCAGCCCCTCAAGTACTATCTTTCTTAGCATCACATGTACAGAACTTCTATAGGAACTGAGAGAGAAGCTTATCAAATTACTGTTGACCATACTAGTTAAAAATGCATGATGACCTATTTTTTATTGCATATTTTTCTGTTATCTGTGGTTTATGTACATTTAAAGGAAATTTACAGAGTATGAAAGTTCTTTTTCTAAGAATAGCTAACTTTAAAGATTATTATATAACATGGGAAAGAGCTAAGCTTCCCTGAAGAACAGTTTAAGTCCCTTAAAGATTTGTAATCAAAAGTGTCTTCTGAAATAAACTGTTGGAACTATGATAATATAATGCTCAGCTGCATGCACCACACCCCTCAAATTAACAAGTGAACTGGCAGAATATATGGAATTTCAGCTACAGATTGATATTGCTCTCAATTTAACATTAAATCTATACCTTTTGTAAGATCTTTGAACAATTTTATTTTTGTATTTTCTGTATATCACCCTAGAAAGTTTCTTAAATATTACTGGAGAATTGCTTTGACATATAGTGGTGGTTCACTTTGGTGTGTATGAGAATTTTGCTTTATGAGACATGTATTCTGTAGAGATGGTAAAGTCTTCTTACCTTTTCAGATTTCCTCTCCTAGTACAGAACATTTAACTTATAAGTGAGCTGCTTTTTAATTTTTTTCATTTATTAATTTTATGTGTATGATGTGTACTGTCTGCATGTAGGTTGGTGCACGCATGCTGTGTAATGCAGCGGACTTCAGAAGAGGGTGTCACATTCCCCTGGAACTGGAGTTAATGATGGTTTTTAGCCGCCATGTGGGTGCTGGGAATGGAACCTGGGTACTCTGCAAGAGCAGTCAGCCCTCTTAACCACTGAGCCATTTCTCCAGCCCCATAAGTGAGCTATTAAAAATTGGTTGAGACACTAGTATTCTTGCTTTGCTTTCTTTGGGACAGAAAATCTACCATATGGCATTTGGGGTGGATTTAGGTGTAGAAAAATTTTGTCTGGATTTGTGTGAAATTTAGTGTCTGCCACATTGAGCAAATAAGAATTGCAAAAGGTAATCTGCTAGTCCTCAAAGAAGATTAGGTACCCCATGATCTTAAGCTATTATTGGGGAATAGAGCCATAATTTGGGACACACTTACATGATTCCATGTTTTGGGAGTCTCTCCAAATATTTTCTTGCTCCTATCTGTACTTTATGAGCAATGTAATACTGTCTGATGCAGATGCGTTCAAACTCAGGTTTTAATTCTATAATTACAGGATGGATATTTGGGAAGGCTCTCTGGGTTATCTATAGCCCATAATGCAGGCATCTTAAAGGGAATTTCTGGATTCTGATATGTCCCATTTGTCAGACTAAGGAGATGGCTTTCCTCTTTTGAGGGAATTATGAAAGTTAAAATCATTTCATTTGGGTCTCCTACAGATAGCAATTTTTGTTTTGTTTTTTATTATTTGTTTATTTTTAAGGGATTCTACAATATAATAACACAGTTGTTTTCAGATAACATTTATGTTACTCAGTTTGCCATACAATTAGGTAATTGGTGCATTTTGCAAGTATCTATGTCCAAATTTTGAACAACCCAAGGTTCCCATAGTCAAGTTGGAGAAGCTTGTATGCACAGGCATGTTGATCAATTAGGAGTCCAGACTGTATTGCTGTAGTCTCATGATTCACCCCTATCTCTCCACAGCCCTTACATTCTACCATGTCTCCTCTTCCTCAATTTGTTCCCTGGGCTTTGGGAAAGGGGCACAAGTGGGAGAGAAGAAAACAGTCTATTTTCTTTGGACTTCTCATTTTGGACTATAGTCTGTTCAAGCTGTTTCCCTTCATGGGTTGACAGCTTATCCAGTGATACCTTTTTAGTCATACTAACAAAGCACAAGCAATTGGATGTACAGGCCCTTAAGCAGTACTAATTATTATGGTCAAGCTAAGCTGTGAGACTAGAACTAGATGTTAGGATGGTATGCTAATCCACAACTGTGGTTTCTCTATAAAAGATGACAATTTCTTACTGTGGCTTATTAACATTTCTAACACTAGAGACATAAGCTTGTGGCATCTGCTGTGAGATATTCCTCCAAGGAGCAGAGCTAATAGCCAATTAGATTTGGGAAATATATATATATATATATACTATAATATATATATATGATATAATTAACACACATTGCTGCCCACTGTTGCACAGTAATCTCAGGCAGTTGAGTGTAGCTGATACTGACGGGAGGAGACTTGCTTGTTCAGGGAGACCAAATTTGCATGTGTTTGCTTTATTGCCTTGGTAATCTCTCTGGCATTTTTTTTGTTTTTTTTTATGTTAGAGGCCAGTTTGTACATTAGCAAGTGACTTTCATAACATTTTTTTCATGCTCACCCAAAAATGAACAGGGACTTTACTGCTTTTCTCCTTGGCATGTATCCCACTTTATAGGCAAAAGGGCCTTTATAATAGTTGTGTGGGGGGGGTTGAAGCCCCTAACCACATCTCCTTAGGCAGAATAATGTCATTGCTGATGTCAGAGCTTTCTGTACTAATATATTTTGCTTAATACACAGCTTATAAGTCTTTACTATTGAATTCTGACTCTAAATAGAAAAATTATCCTTCACATGTTCCTTATGCCTATCAGGCAATTAAAAAAGGGTAGTTATACCTGTTTTTATAGAAATTACACACATATAACAGTTGGATCTAATTTACAGTTTAGGGATTGTTTCATTAACATCATGTTTTTTCTTTTTTCCTATAAAAGGAGAGAGATAGGAAGGTTTCTCAGTATCTGGAAGGTAAACATGTAGGGCCCATTATAAACATGTTACACCTCAATATTATTCAGAGAGATGTTCAGTGTCCGTGATCTCGAGGCATTCTGAGGTTCCGCTTTCTTTAATAAGTCAGATGGTCAGCCCTCTCTGCTAGGCATTTCCCAGTCCATCCTGCACAGCCAAAAATTGACATTTTCGGATTTAGTTTGGTGATTTTTTCCTGTGGAACATACAATATCTCCTCCCATTGTTAGTTTCAAGATCTCAAAACTGAACACTTTATCAATAGGATTGGAAGACAGAGATTCCATTTGTATCCCAAAGGATAATACCCACCTCCCCTCTCCTCTTTCTGTTTTTCTTTTTTTTTTTAATTTTTATTAGTTTTGACTTACAGATGACTAAGTTATATTACACACATGTACCATAAACTAGGATCCAAGGCATAAGCTTTCATTAAATTTATCCAAACTGTTTCTCATTGACTGTAATGCTACTTATTTGGAAGTAAAAACTTTAAGCTTAAGATTTCCTTTAAAGATTGTCCTGAAAGTGAAAGAAATATACAATGTGATGTTGTATAAATTAGAAAAATATAGAGATTCATTCGTGTACCTTAACCCAAACAAATTATAATAAACAAGTAAAGATTTTATATTCCGCATAATAATTCAAATTTATTACATTTTCACCAAAAACCTACACCCAAATTTAAACTAATTCTATAACTTTATTGTGGATAAAGCTTGGCAGAGTTCAGTACCTGCTAAATAAATTTTACCCTTATACACTGTTCTCTTTAAAAGCTATATGACTAAACTATACTTCAAAGAAATCAAGTCCTATTAATTATATGGTGTTTATTTTGTACTTGTGTATAAATCTCTACTGAAATACCTCTCTATATAAATATATGTTATTTTTAAGTATACCCTTTTAAACTGCAAATCTTACAGAGTGTATTTTAATGACTATCTTCCTCCAAGCTCTTGGCCTTCTTCAGGCCTGACATGAAAACCTGCTTTAAAGACTTTTCAGTATCTAGCTCCTTTTTTTTTTTAAGTATAAGCATCCTTCATATAAAACCATTTTGCAATCAGTTGTGCCCCAGGCCACACAGCCCAAGGCTCCCACCATCCAGCTGGAGGGGCTTGAATGTACAATCAAGTTTTCAAATAAGTGTCCAGACTTTATTGTCGTAGTTTTACCGTTCACCCCAATTGCAGACCTTGCATTCTACCACTTCCCCTCTTCTGCAGATTGTTCCTTAGGCTTGGAAAAAAGGCACAGATGGACGAGAAGCAGAACAGTCTACTTTGTCTGGAGATGTCGTTTTGGACTCTGATCAGTTCTGGCTGTTTCCTTTCATGGGCTGACCATTTGTCCAGGGATAACATTTCAATCCTACTAATGAAGCACAAGCGATTAGATATATACGTATTTAAACATTACTAGTTACTACGGTAGGTTACTTTGGTATAGACACAGATGTTTAAATGTTGTGTTAATCCATGGATTACTTTTTTTCCTATGAAAGATGGCAAGGTCTTACTGTGGCATATAACATCTCCTAATCACTAGAGGGTGTAAGCTTGTGGCAACATCCATGAGTTATTCCTCCAAGGAGAGAGCTAATAGCCAAATAGATTTGGGATCTACAGACATGTGGCTGCCACTGCTGCACAGTATCTCCAAACAGGTGAGATGTAGCTGATGTTGGTGGAGGAGTCTTGCTTGACTCAAGGAGACCAACATTTGCTTTATTGGTTCAGTGGCCTTTGGTAACACTCTCTGGTATTCAGAAAGTCCAGAGACCAACTGTATACTTGCAAGTGCAGTCTCTAAACAATCTTCCCATGCTTACATCAGGTCATTGACAGCAGGGCGGGCTTTACCGCCTCTCTTCTTGCAGGTATCCAAGTTTACAGGCAAGAAGACTTTACCTTTTTGGAGGGGGCTTGGATCCCCTGGCCACCATCTCCTTGGCAGAATAATCCATTGCTGCTATCAATGCTCTCCTGTATTAATATATTTTGCTGATATGCACAACTTAAAGAGACTTTAGTATTATATATGGTTCTGAATATAGAATAATCCTTTTTACATTTCCTATGTCTATTAGTCAATTAAAGAAAGCAGTTTTACCAGTTTTATAAGAGATTACTTCTATAATACTCAGCTCTAATTTACAGTTAGAGGATGACTTCATTACCACCATGTTTTTCTTTGTTTTATGAAAAAGAGGTAAGGACGTCTCTCATATTGAAACTGTGCTGTACCTAGAAGGTAAGGTTCATTAGGACTCACTATAAACAGTTGTTACACCTATGGTCCTCAGAGATGTTTGATGCCTGTAGCAGTCTGAGGCTTTTCTTCCTTTTAGTGTTAAGATGGGACAACTTCTCTGCTGGTATTTCTTTGTACTACCTACATGATGGAAGGCTGTTTCCTTTCTTTCTCAGCCATTGAGTTGGTGACGTTTTGACCTGTGGGAATATACAAATATTTTCCAATAGTTTTAAGATTAAATTTAAAGTTTTGGAAAAAAAGGTTTAATATGTAACTGTATCCCCCATTTTTTATTTTAGATTTATTTTTTTTTTGAACCATGAGTCTCAAAAAGGCAGTTGTAGTACACATACCTATAGGCAGGAATCAAGGTGTAAATTTCATTAAATTTATCCATGCTTATTTGGGTGACTCTATGTTGTTAATTTGGGAAGCAAACTTAACTCTGTAAGTTAAATTATCCTACAGGTAAAAGAGAATGTTACAATGTTACAAGATGATACTGTATAACACAAAAATTATAGAGAACATTTGTATATATTAATCCCAAAGTTATTGTTATATAAATTTTAAGTAAAATGCCATGTAATTTTAAATTAAATATACATTAGTAGAATATAGACCTGTGTCCCTCTCCAGCCCCTCCCACCCTTCCCGGGTCACCATTTCAGTCAGTTTTCTGATGCAGTCTTTCTGTGGTTGTTCTTTTAATATGCATCTCTCTCCACAAGAAATATTAGCAACTGGGTTATTGATGATGAGGGATACCGTTCATCGTTTGTTTTTCTGGGATTGTGTTACTTCACTTAATATAATATCCTCCGTTTCTATCCATTTACCTGCAAAGTTCATGATATCGTCTTTTTTTATTGCTGCATGGAACTCCATTGTGTACATGTACCACATTTCTTTCTATCCACTCGTTAGTTGAGAGGCATTTGGGTTGGTTCCAGCTTTTTGCAATTGTGAACAGAGCTGCAATAAATATAACTGTGCATGTATTTCTGCAATAAGATGAGTCTTGTGGGTATATACCCGGAATGGTATGACTGGCTCAAATGGCAAGCTCATTTTGAGTTTTCCAAGGGTTCTCCACACTGCTTTCCATACTGGCTGTACAAGTTTACATTCCCACCAACAACGGATGAGTGTTCCCCTTTCCCCACAACCTCTCCAGCAGTTGCTATCCTTTGTTTTCTTGACCCTGGCCAGTCTTATCGGAGTGAGGTGATATCTTAGAGTGGTCTTAATTTGCATTTCCATAATTATTAGTGATGTTGAACATATTTTGAGATGTTTCTCAGCCATCTCTAATTCCTCCTCTGTGAAGTCTCTATTCAGTGCTTTGCTCCACCTTTTGAGTGATTCATTTGTTTTCTTCTTTGTTTTTTGAGTAGTTTTTATACTCTGGAAATCAATGTTTTGTCAGGTATACCTGCAGTGAAGGTTTCCTCCCATTCTGTG
This sequence comes from Rhizomys pruinosus, assembly GCA_009823505.1. Classification (NCBI taxonomy): domain Eukaryota; kingdom Metazoa; phylum Chordata; class Mammalia; order Rodentia; family Spalacidae; genus Rhizomys; species Rhizomys pruinosus. Next base: position 638,258 of record VZQC01009973.1, read on the forward strand.
GGTTTTCTCTTCACTTCCTTTATTGGTTCTCTTGATGTACAGAAGCTTTTGATTTTGATGAGGTCCCATTTGTCAATTGTCGATCTTATTTCTTGTTCAGCTGCTGTCTGATTTAGGAAGTGTTTTCTTACGCCTATGTCTTGTAGTCTGCTGCCAACTTTTTATTCTATCACTTCCAGAGTTTTGGGTTTCACATTGAGGTCATTGATCCATCTGGAATTGACTATTTTACAGGGTGAGAGGTAGGGTTTTAATTTTATTCCTCTACAGTTGGTGATCCAGTTTCGCCAACAGCAGTTGCTGAAGATGCTGTCTTTCCACCATTGTGTCTTCTTGGCCCCCTTGTCAAATATGAGGTGGCTGAAATTATATGTGCTCAGGTTTGGATATTCAGTTTTGTTCCGGTGGTCAACTGGTCTGTTTTTGTATGAGTACCCAGCTGTTTTTTATGACTGTAGCCCTGTAGTACAGTTTGAAGTCTGGTATAGAGATCACGCCAGTATTGCTCTTTTCACTCAGGTTTGTTTTGGCTATTTGGGGTCTTTTGTTTTTCCAAAGGAAATTAGGGAATTTTTCCAAGCCTGTGAAGAAACTCTTGGGGATTTTAATTGGGATTGCATTAAATCTGTACAAGACTTTGGGTAGAATGGACATTTTTACTATATTTATTTTCCCAATCCATGAGCATGGGAGGTTTGTCCATCTTCTGATGTCTTCTTCAATTTCCTTCTTCAGTGGTATAATTTTTTTGTAGAGGTCCTTGGTGCCTTTGGTTAGGTTTGTTCCTAGGTATTTTATTGTTTTTGAGGCTATTGTGAGTGGGAAGGTCTCCTTGTAGTCCTTCTTCAGTTGCTTATTGTTGGTGTAGAGAAAGGCTACTCATTTTTCTAGATATATTTTGTATCCTGCTACTTTACAGAAGTTCTTAATCGTTTCTAGGAGTTTCCTGGTTGATTTCTTAGCATCCCTTAAGTAGCCAATCATATCATCAGCAAAAAGGAAGAGCTTGACTTCCTCTTTTCGGATTAGAACTCCTTTAATTTCTTTTTCTTGCCTTATTGTCCTAGCAAGCGTTTCAAGCACTATATTGAAAAGGAGTGGTGACAGCGGGCAGCCTTGCTGAGTTCCTACCCTTAAGGGGAATGCTGCTGTTGTTTCCCCATTTATGATGATATTGGCTGTGGGTTTCCTATATATGGCTTTCATTACATTAAGGAATGATCCCTCCAATCAAATTCCCTCTAGGACTTTAAATATGAAGGGATGCTGAATTTTGTCAAAGGTTTTCTCCACATCAATTGAGATGATGGTGTGGTTTTGTCTTTCAGTCCATTTATATGCTTGATGATATTTATTGATTTTCATATGTTGAGCCATCCCTGCATCTCTCGTATGAATCCAACTTGGACATGATGGATGATATTCTTGATGAGGGTCTGTATTTGATTTGCCAGTATTCTGTTTAGAATTTTGGCATCTGTGGTCATTAGGGACATGAGTGTATAGTTCTCCTTTTTGGTTGTATCTTTGCCTGGTTTTGGTAATAGTGTGATGCTGGCTTCATAGAAGGAATCTGGGAGAACTCCCTCTGTTTGTATCCTTCTAAACAACTTGAGTAGTAGTGGTTGTAAGTATTAGTGAAATATTTTATAGAATTCTGCTGTGAAACCATCTGGGCCTGGGAATTTTTTGTTTGAGAGGCTGTTTATTACATATTCTATTTCTTCATATATTATTGGTCTATTTAAGCTGTTGATCTCTTCTTGGTTGAGCTTTGGTGATTCCCACAATTTCAGAAGTTCTTCCATTTCTTCTAGGTTTTCAAACTTAGTAGAGTATAGGTTTTTCAAGTAATCCCTAATGATTGTCTGGATCTTTTCATTGTCTCTTGTAATATTTCCCCTTTCATCACAGATTTTATTGATTTGGAGTTGTTTCTTCTTTCTTTTGGTTAACTGGGCTAGAGGACTGACTATCTTGTTTATTCTCTCAAAGAATCCAATTTTGGCTTCATTGATTTTTTTGTATAGTTTTCTTTGTTTCTATTTCATTGATCTCTGCTATGACTTTTGTTATTTCTTCTTGTCTGCTGTGTTTAGGTTTCATCTGTTGTTGTCTCTCAAGTACTTTTAGCTGCAGTGTTAGACCATTCACTTGTGCTCTTTCTGTTTTTTTTTTTTTTTAATATAGGCACTTAGAGCTATAATCTTTCCTCGTAGGACTGCTTTTAAAGTGTCCCATAGGTTTTGCTGTGTTGTTTTATCATTGTCATTCAGTTCGAGGAATGTTTTTATTTCTTTATTTATTTCTTCCTTGACCCATTCATTATTCAGGAGAGTTTTGTTTAATCTCCATGTGTTCTTGTAGGTTATAGGGTTTATCCTGGTGTTGATATTGAGTTTTATTACACTGTGGTCTGATAGAATGCATGAGGTTATTTCAATCTTTTTGTATTTGTTGAGTTTTTCCCTCTGTCCCAGTATATGGTTTATTTTGGAGAATGTTCCTTGGGGTGTTGAGTAGAAACTGAATTCTCTGGTGTTTGGGTGAAATATTCAATAGATGTCTGTGAGGTCCATTTGGTGTATTGTATCATTCAGTTCAGATGTCTCACTGTGTATCCTTTGTCCTGTTGATCTGTCTAAAGGACTTATTGCAGTATTGAAGTCCCCTAGTATTAGTGTGCTGGAGTTAATTTGTGCCTTTTGATCCTGGAGAATTTTCTTTACAATGTTTGGAGCGCCAGCATTTGGTGCGTATATATTCATGATTGTGAGATCTTCATTGTCAATTGCTCATTTAGTAAAGATGTAATGGCCCTCTTTGTCTCTTTTGATTCCTTTTGCTTTGAATTCTATTTTGTGTGATATTAGAATAGCAACACCTGCTTTCTTTTTGGTACCATTTGCTTGGAATATTTTCTTCCATCGCTTCGCCTTAAGTTCGTGCCTGTCCTTGAAATTGAGATGGGTTTCTTGTAGACAGCATATAGATGGATTTTGTTTCCTAATCCATTCTCCCAGTCTATGTCTTTTCATTGGAGAGTTCAGCCCATTAATATACTTTTTTAAATTTTATTTATTTTTGTATGTGTATGAATGTACTGTCTGCATGTAGGCCTGTGCACCCGTGTCATGCAATGCCGCGGAGGTCAGAAGAGGGTGTAGGATTCCCCTGGAACTGGAGTTCTCCTGGAATTGGTGTTACAGACGGTTCTCAGCCACCATGTGGGTGCTGGGGATAGAACCCAGGTCCTCTGCAAGAGCTGTCGGTGTTCTTAACCGTTAAGCTATCTCTCCAGCCCCCAGCCCGTTAATATTTAAGGTTAGAATTGAAAGATGGATGTTGCTTCCTTTCACCTTATTATCCATTGGAATTTTAGCCTCTGATTCTACTCCTACGGTTATGTTTTAGTAGTTTCTTTTCCTAGGTGCTTAAGGATAGTTGCTCCTCTCTTCTGCCCTTTGAATTGCTTCAAGTATTTTCTGGAGAGTTGGTCTTCTGGACATATATTCTATCATTTTGTTTATGTTTTGGAAGATTTTTCTCTCTCCTTCAACTGTAATCGATATTTTTGCTGGGTAAAGTATTCTGCATTGGCATCCATAGTCCTTTAACACAGGTAATGCTTTGGTCCATGTTCTTCTTGCTTTCATGGTTTGCACCGAGAAGTCAGTTGTAATTCTGATGGGTTTCCATTTGTATGTGACTTGTTTTTCTTTTGTGGCCTTCAGGATTTTATCTTTGTTTTGGGCATCTAGCAATTTGACTATGATATGGCGTGGGGAGTTTCTTTTCTGATCTTGTCTATTTGGAGTCCTATGTGCTTCTCATATTTGAATGAGTTTGTCTACTTTTAGTTTGGGGAAGTTTTCATCTATTATTTTGTTGATGATATGATCAATACTATTCTCGTGATATTCTTCTCCTTCCTCTATTCATATCATGTGGAGGTTTGATCTTTTTATAGTGTCCCATATTTACTGGTTGTTCTACTTTTGTGTATTTTTAAATTTTTCATAATCTTTATTTGAGTTTTTTATTTGCTCTGTGTTATCTTCCAGATCTGATATTCTTTGTTCTTCTTCCTCCATTCTATTTCTGAGGCTTTTTCCTTTCCTTTCTTCTTGATTGGATGAGTGTTCCATTTCCTCTTTCATTTGATCCTGTGATTTCTTTAATATATCCATTTCCTTTTTTACTTTCTCAATCTCTTCTTGGTGCTCCTTACTTTGATGATTGGCTTCCTTTATCAGTGTTTGTACCTCCTTAAGGTGTTTGTTTTTTCTCTCTCTAGTTCTTTCTGGAATTTGTCAATCCCTTCCTTTAGTTATTTTCGAGGTTTGTCATTGTATCCCTCTAGGTCCTTTTTTAGTTTTTCATTCTCTCTCTTTAGTTCTCTGAATTCTTCTGTATTTTCTTTCATTTCTCTGCATAGGTCTGCAATTATTCCTCTAAGGTCTGTTTCTACAGGCACTTCCAGGGGGATCCCATTGTATCTATCTTCTACAGGGTTGGTAGAGCTTGGTGTGGAATTATCCTGCACCTTTCCCATGTTGTCCCTTCATCGTGTCCCTGGCATGTGGGTTTCCAATTTGTGATTCAAATCACAAATGCCTTTTCAGTGTGTTGAAGGCTGAAAGCTTGTTTTGTTTTGCTTGCCTCCTTCCAATGCTTTTTTTTTCCTTTTTTTTATCCCTCCTTGTTTATGGAGTGTTGAATTGTCTAGGTTTCAGGCTTTCACTTTTGTTTATATATCGATATTGGAAGTCTAAGTCACTCTTCCTTTCCTGTTCTGAGAGTTCTCCTAAAAATATCCACTGGATACTCTCTCCTCAATTCCAGTTCTTGTGGCGGGGAGGGATGCCTGGCTTCGCCCATGCCCCGATACCTGCCTGGAGCAGTGTCAGGCTGCTCCAGGTGATCCTAGCAGGTCCGTAACCTGAGACCCAACCACAGGACCTCACTGAGGCACCTGAGCCAGAAGCAAACCCAGGACTGCTTCTGGCTGCAAGGGCAGAAGGGCGACTCGCCAGGCTTAGGGCTCTGGTATAGCCCCACCAGCCACCAGTCCCTCTGCCACAAACCAGCAAATCAATTGTCCAGCACCCTGAGAGTAAATCTGTCCTAAGCTTTTACCAGATAGCAATATTTATCCATTAGCATCAATGTTTATCTGGGCTTGGAATTTCCCTAACAAGTATCATTCCTGTACAGGCACGGGGAATTCAGTATGATGCAGGAATCCATGGGTAATGATATGGTTGATTACATTGTACGGAGACTAGGAAGAGACACAGTGCTTGGTTGTCAGTGGATCCTATAATCGCTGTGCATTTTCCTAAGAGGGCAACCAGGAGTTTAGTCATGGCTGAATATGTATCCCCAGGTATTAACATAAGGTTCATAGATTGGCTTCCTATCATCTTTTGAACCAGGTGCTCATGAGATCCTAACTGGATGTAAGTACTGTACTATTCTACTCTTTCCATAGGCTTCCATAGTGGCCATGCCAACAAATTCATTTTCTGTAGCCCTGTGAGGTCATTCATGTGGTTGGCATAATCCTTGTAAGACAAGGCCTTTGTTTCCTTGACTGGGGACTGGCCTAAGATTCCCTTTTCAATTAAGGGCACTCCCATGTCCAAAGCCCTTTCTGATAGCATTGGTCACACTGGCTTCATCCTCTCTTAATTTTCAGATATTACGGTTTCTCTATCAAGTCTCTTTTGTAGCCTTGTCATTGCCTCTTGTTTTGATTCTAATAACTGCGTCAATTCAATGGGTTACCTCCTTTGGGGCGGTCTTCAATGAGTGCAGTTCATTGTTCTGTCTCCCATTAGGCTTCCAGCTCCTTTGTTGATGAAGACTGTATTAGATGCTTCCAATAGTTCCTCTGGGTTTATTACAGCTGAGCCTGGCAATTTGTAGAGCATCTGGAATATGTCTCCTGGACTTGACCAATAAATTCTGCATTAATTATCTAGCTTTATCAGTACTCATGGTTAAATAAATGTAGTAAAGAAAGGCTTCATAAAGTCTCTCATAGAAGTTTGAAGGGTTCTGTGCAGGCTCTTGCAATATCACTTTGTTCACTGTAATGGCCTTTCTTCCTCTTGCCTTTAAGCCATTTATCAGGGCTACTTGGTACCAGAAAAGGCATTCATTCACATTCTGGCTCACAATTTAGGTTCTAATATGGGTAAGCATCTGGAAATTGGCTCTGATCATAAGCTTGGATGTTGTCTTCATTAAGGTGGACATGTTTTGAAAAGCATTTCAGTGCAACCCGTGTCATTCATCTGCATCCTTATGTATTGAACAAGGTGTGGAGGAGCTGACAGCAGTAAATCCATGTGGGCTTGTAAGTCTGGGCAATGGACTAATGAAGCCTATGATGGCCTGAGGTTTCTACTCATAGGAAAATGTAATATATATATATATCTCTATATATATATATATATATATATATATATTTAAGAGGCCTGTGTTGGTAAAAATGCGAGTGCCAAAGGTGTGTGTGTTATTGTGTATTTCTCTCCAGGTCATATAGATTAGCCCTCTGGTCTGTCTCAGGGGCATCTGCATTGATTTTCTCTGGGCCATACCTCAGTCTTAGTGTTGTGTACCTATTCTTGCTTCAAGGTATGGGGGATCCTCTGGAGTCAGGAACAGAAATAAAGCCATCGATGTGGGATTACAATACAGTGGCCCTGGGGGTGACAGTCCCCAGATGTTGAGGTAGTGTTGAGTAGAATGGAGTGTAGTGTAGTGGGCCACCCTCAAGTTCTTCAAATAAAAATTGGATTTTTTCTCTCAGAAACCTCTGTCATTTGGACATTTCTGGCTCCAAGATTTGATAAGAGCAATGGTCTGAGCATTAAGTTGGATTATCAATCCAGGAAATCCTTCAACAAAGGGAGTTGTTTCTGAATTATTTCTTGCCAACTATCTATGTAAGGGAAATATACCTGGTAGCCAGGTATCATTATGACAATTTCCTAAGCTCATGTAATGACCCTTTTGTTTAAAGTCCCTTTGGTAGGTCCTACTAAATTGAAATCAGGGCAGTAAACCTCAGAGAATGTATGCAACTAATGTTTATTTAGATGTACTCCATAGTTACCCTTAAAAACTTCTCTGGGGCTGGAGAGATGACTCAGTGGTTAAGAGCAACAACTGCTCTTGCAAGGGATCCAGCTTTGATTCCCAGCACCTGCATGACAGCTAAGAACCATCTTTAAGCTGGGTGTGGTGACATGCACCTTTAATCCCACGCACTTGGGAAGCAGAAACAGGCAGATCTCTGAGTTTGAGCCCAGCCTGGTCTACAGAGTGAGTCCCAGGCCAGCTGGCGCTATAAGGAGATCCTGTCTCAAAAAAAAAAAAAAAAAGGACAAAAAAACTTTTTCTAAAATTTCTTATCATGCCTTATCATGCATTCCAAAGGAATGAGATTTCTCTGTGTACCTCCAACATCCCCCTTTGTGTTAGTGTCACACACTTATAACAATACTCACTTCATCCTTCACTGCCCACTCTCCCCCCACAGAGATATTTAATGTGTCCTGAGCTTGGGTGGTAACAAAAATCCCCACTTATAACAAGACTCACTTCATCCTTCACTGGCCACTCTTGTTCACAGAGATATTTAATGTGCCCTGAGCTTGAGTGGTAACACAAAAATCCCCATTGGGATCCCTGTGAGGGCCACCATCAGCCATACACCTCACTTTACCTTTGGAGCATCTTTTTGTCCAGGCCTGCAGCAACTCAGTATCTCTTTCATACAGGTTCATGTAGTCAAGATCAGACAAAATTTCTATATAGCCCTCAAACCGTAATTCCAAGAAACAAATTAAAAAAATGGTAATAAAAAGGGTCACAGGTTTGCGTTTGTTGACCAGTGACCTCAGCCAAAGTCACCTTGGATATTTCCATGGGAGTGTGTCAGTTCTGCCTTCCTTCAAAAAAAGTTCAACCAGTGAGCACTCAAAGACTTATTTAAGAGTAAATCAGGGTCCTTCTTTCTCTATCTTAGCCCTCCCTGCCCAATGAACCAGAACTTTGGGGGGGAGAGCTATCAGGGAAGCACAAAAATGTACAGCAGGAAGGAATTAAGTTGCAGACTGGTTCATCAGGATCAGGGCCCTAATTCTGGACCTTAGGATTTGGAATACAGTGATACAGAAACTTACATATTGATTGGCTGTCAGTAGAATCTCAAAATGACACATATTATTATAAATTTAGAAATGAAAATATTTTATTGATATTTTGTATATTTCATCATTACTCTAGAATATGAATACATATCTTCCACCCATATATGGTAATTACAATGTATGAATATAAGTGGTAGGTCAATTCTAGAGCCCATTAAGAGATTCACATATCGGGGCTGGAGAGATAGCCTAGCGGTTAAGAGCACCGACGCTCTTGCAGAGGACCCGGGTTCGATCCCCAGCACCCACATGGCGGCTAAAACCGTCTGTAACTCCAATTCCAGGAGAACTCCAGTTCCAGGGGAATCCGAGACCCTCTTCTGACCTCCGCGGCATTGCACGACATGGGTGCACAGACCTGCATGCAGACACTACATTCATACACATACAAAAATAAATAATAATAAAAAAAAAATTTAAAAAGAAAAAAAAAAAAAAAGAGATTCACATATCAGCACAAGTTGCTTTCAGATACAAAGAACTATAATAATAAAGTTGATCACTTTGCCTGACAACTGGGGATTTTGCTTTACGATCCACAAATGAGGGAAAACCATTATTTTTTTTTTTTTCTGGGACTGTGTTACTTTGTTACTTCACTTACTATAAGTTTCTAGTTCCATTTACTGAAAGTTTCATGATGTCGTCTTTCTTTATGCTACATAGAACTCCATTGTGCAGTTGTACCACATAGTCTTAGTCCATCCAGTCATGAGTTGAGGGGCATTCGGGTTGTTTCCAGCAGAGAGCTGCAAATGAGAGCATAGCTTGTGCATTTATCTTTGCGGGTAAGATGAGTCCCTTGTGAGTACATACCTCAGGAGTGGTGTGGCCTGGGAGGTGTAGGCTATTTCGCCGTTTTTTGTAAGGGTTCTCCAACACTTGCTTTTCAAAAACAATGGTCTGTAACCATTTTTCCATTTCCCGGAGCAACCCGTGGGGATTGAGTGTTATACCGAGCCATTTGCTTTGCTTCACATGTTTCAAAACCAATACCATTCCGGAATAGTACAATTGTAGGCTTGTATACACCTTTGGTTTTACTGATTTCTCATCTCAGTTTGAGAAACTTGGCTGCAGAAAACCTTAAAAGCGGTCAACCAACGTCGTTTCAAATTTATTATTTTAAAGAAATAAAAAGGAGTGGAGGAAATAGTAGAATATCATTTAACAGTGTTTTTAAAAAATTTGCATACTTTAACATATATTAAACACGCATATTAGGACACGAGAGCTGTGGCATATGATATAGCAATGAGTATAAATTCTCACAGAACGCATCATCCTCACATACGTAGAAGCGTTCTGTGTGTGCAGGAGGTCTGTGCAGTTATTCCAATGCTTATTAGAGAGGTAGGGAGACTACACTCACATTGCCCGATGCTGGTGCTTTTGCTGGTCATATTGTTTGGTTTTAGTATCAGGGTAATAATACTCGGATTAATAGGATTAGCCCATACATTGTCGTGGAAAATCACAATGTTGAGTGGTACGAAACGCCTGAATGAAATAAAGTATTCTTCACACATTGAGACCTACGTCCGCAACTCTTTGACTCTCTCATGCTTCACCTATCCCTCGAAACTACCCTGGGGTCATTTATGCACCTGTACAGAAGTTTTTGGTTTTTGTGATACAGTACGGGTCTGCCTTGTTTTGCTTTTGTCAGTCTGCTTCGGTCAGTGTTTGGTGCTATGCTGAGTATTGATAGGTATGACTCGTAATGTCTATAATAATCATAACCCAACGCAGTACCTTCACCTACCAAAAAGACTGTCGGAGAGAGACTTAAATCCACCCACGATAATAAGTAACTCGCCCTGTCACGACAGCCATGCAGATAGTGAGTATGCAGATGCAAGATGAGCATGAGCCTCCATCCTCTGCCTACCATGCACAAGTGTTGTAACAAATTAATAAGTAAGGTTAGTAACTATTTCCTCATCTACGACTCACGAAATTAATATAAAGATATGGAAGATCTGCAGTGATGATCATCATCGAAAAACTCTTGCAGGTAATTCATGCGAGATGAGCTGTCCTGAATCAACGGGAATTAGAAAACACAGTCCTATCAAGATTCATATGAAAAAACTAAAAATGATGACCTGGTACAGTTATACACACGCTCAGTGCCAGAGTGAGAATATATATAGAGTAATAGTGCGAACCAGTTAGATGTCATGGTTGTGCTCGGTCTGCAGTGCTTTGGTGGTTGAAGCATCGAGCGGTAACACGAGACATTCGGGCTCAAAGCTTGTTTGGCGAGAGCATTAGGACTCGGAGGTATGCTGGGAAATTGGTTATGTCTAACCCTACCTTCCATGCTCTATGATGTCTGGTTTTTTGTTTTTTCTGTTATTCCATATTTTTGTTTTTTCTTTGGATTGGTAAGGTTTTTCTTTTGTGTTCTGTGGTATACGGCGTGGTTGGGGCGTTGTCGGTTTTGTGGTGGTTGTCAGTATCGGGCAATATAAAAGAGAGCCCTTCAAATCGCCAGTGTGACACTGCGAAGGGATAACATGGGAAAAGGTGCAGGATAATCTCAAACCAGGCTCTACCAAAACTGTAAGAGATAGCTACTAGTGGGATCCCTCTGAAAGGTGACCCCAAGAAACGACTTAAGACAATATTATGTTACAGACCTCTGCAGAGAAGATTAAAAAAATAAAGAAGTAGAGCTCTTAAGCAACGAAAGAAGGTGAAAATGAATAAAGGGTACTGGCAGGAGGATACTTCAAACTGCGGACATCATATAGGAGAATGAACTAAAAGGAGAAAACAACAAATCTCAGAAAGAACTAGATCGGGCAGAAAAGAAACAAACTGCCCAGAAGAATATAGAAAAAAATGAAAAAGGAAGCACCAAGAAGAGATTGAAAAACTCAAAGGCATGGATAATATTAAATAAAATCACAAAGATATGGAGAAAAGAATATAGAACTACTCCACCAATCAAGAAAAGCCTCAGAAGCAGAATGGAGGAGTCAGAACAAAAATATCAACTGGAAGATAACACAGAGCAATCAACAATAGGCTTCAATAATGAATTCAATGAAATTACATAATACACAAAACAGGCGCATAGCAAGGAAATATGGGACACCTATGAAAAGATAAACCTCCGCTATCATAGGATAGAGGAAGGAGAAAAATCCTCAGAGAATAGCATTTATCAGATCTTTAACAGAATATTAGATGAAAATTTTCCCAAACTGAAATAAGGAACACGTTAAAATAGAAGAAGATAGAACACCAAATAGAATAAGATCAGAAAAGAAAATCCCCATGCATTATCATAGTGTATTATTGTTATGATCGCCTCAAAGCAAAGACAAAGATTTCCAAAAGCAATTGAAAGAGAAATTATCAAATCTACTACATCAGAATTCAGATCCGATATCAGAAATTACAAGTCCAACAACCTCAGCATACACTGTAATTCACTTAGCGACAAACCAATTGATAGCAAAGAAGTAACATCTGGAATGCCAGAAGCGCTTTTCTCTGTGTTTAAGACAATGATGCGTAACACCAGCTACTAATAGGCCAGCAAAAATGTCGATAATCATTGGAGAGAGAAAAATCTTACAAGGACATAAACAATGATTAGATAGCTGTTCCATGAATACCAGCTCATAGATAATACTTGAAGCAATTCGAATGACAGAGTAGAGGAGCAACTATCCTCAAGCACCTAGGGAAAGAAATTAATAAAACATAACCAACATGGTAGATATCTATTGAGACTAATAAAATTCTAACAAGGTTAATAAGTGGTGAGAAAGGAAGCGACATCCATCTTTTGAATTATAACTTTTAAATATTTAACGTGACTAATACTTCTTTCATTATCAAAAAGATCATAGATTTAGGCGGAGCCAATGGGTGTATTTAGGAAGATCAAACCTATCCATCTATATGCTGTCTACAAGAATACCATCTCAATTTCAAGGATAAACACCAACATAAGGTGAAGGATCCATTAGCAAATATATTCCAGCAAAAATGGTGCCGAAAAGTATGATAATCTAGGTGTTCCTATGTCTAATACCAGAGCCAAAAATAGAACATCATAGCAAAAGTAATCAAAAGAGACAAAAGAGGGCTTATTACATCTCTTTTAAAGGCATTATGGAGATGAAGAGTCTACATCATGAATATATATACACCAAAATCTGGCGCTCCAAACTTGTAAATAGAAAACTTCTCAGGATCCAAGGACAGATTATCCACCAGCACACTAATACTAGGGGACTTCGAACACCATTAAGTCATTTAGAACAGATTCAACAGGAAAAGGATATCACAGATAAGAATGCTGAACTCGAATGATCACAATACACCAAATGGACCATCACAGACATCTATTGAATATTTTCACCAAACACCAGAGAATACTCATTCTACTCACACCCCATGGAACATTCTCCAATGAATACATATCTTGGGAGCAGAGGAAAACATTGCCAACAAATACAAAAAGATTTGAAAAATAATCCAATGCACTGCTGTCAGACAGCAGTGCTTCAAAACTCAAAGTAAAACACCCAGGTAACCCTATAACACTACGAAGAACACATTGAGAATAACAAACTCTCCTGAATAATGAGAGTGGGCAAGGAAGCAATAATATAAAGAAAAAAACAATGCCTGGAACTGAATGACAACGATAAAAAACACAAAAAAACCTATGGGACTTTAAAAGCAGTCCTAACGAGTGAAATTTATATCCTAATGCCTACTAAACACTGTAAGAAAAAACACACAAAAACCAGAACCAAGTGAATTGGTTAGAACACTCGCAGCTAGAAATACTGAGTTAGCAACAATAAATGAACCGCAAACACAGCAGAAAAGATAATAACAAAAAAATGATCTAGAGAGATCAATGAAATAGTAAACAAAATAAAACTAATACAAAAAATCAATGAACGACCAAATTGGTTCTTTGAGATAATAAACAAGATAGTCGGACTCCTAGCCAGTTACCAAAAGAAAGAGAAATCAATCCAAATCAATAAATCTGTGATGCAGAAGGGAAATATAAGATGACAATTAAAGATCCAGACAATCATTAGGGATTACTTCAAAAACCTGCAGCTAAANGGCAGAGTAATCCATTGATGTTATCAGTGCTCTCCTGTATTGATTTATTTTGCTTAAGTGCACAACTTAAAGAGACTTTAGTATTTATATATGGTTCTGAATATAGAATACTCCTTTTCACAGTCCCTGTGTCTATCAGTCAATTAAATAAGAAGGCATTTTTACCGGTTTTTTAAGAGATTACTTCTATAATACTCAGCTCTTAATTTACAGTTAGGGATGACTTCATTACACCATGTTTTTCTTTGTTTTATGAAAAAGAGGTAAGGACGTCTCTTATATTGAAACTGTGCTGTACCTAGAAGGTCAGGTTCTTAGGGACTCACTATAAACAGTTTGTACACCTATGTCCTCAGAGGATTTGTTTGATGGCCTGTAGCGTCTCGAGGCTTTTCTTTCCTTTTAGTGTTTTACGAGGGGACACCACTTCTCTGCCTGGTCTTTCTTTGTACTCCTACATGCTGGAAGGCCTGTTCCTTTCTTTCTCAGCCATTGAGTTGGTGACGTTTTGACCTCTCTGTGGGAATATACAAATATTTTCCAATAGTTTTAAGATTAAATTTAAAGTTTTGGAAAAAAAAAAAGGTCTAAGATGTAAATGATCCCCCATTTTTTATTTTTAGATTTATTTTTTTTTGAACATGAGTCTCAAAAAGGCAGTTGTATTACACATACCTTACAAACAGGAACCAAGGTGTAAATTTCATTAAATTTATTCCATTGCTTATTTGGGTGACTGCCTGTTGTTAATTTGGGAAGCAAACTTAACTCTGTAAGTTAAATTATCCTACAGGTTTAAAAGAGAATGTTACATGTTACAAGATGTTACTGTATAACACAAAAATTATAGAGAAACATTTGTATATATTCATCCCACAGTTATTGTTATATAAATTTTAAGTAAAATGCCATGTAACTTTAAATTAAATATACTTAGTTAGAATATTAGACCTGTGTCCCCTCTCCAGCCCCTCCCACCCCTTCCCGGGTCACCATTTCAGTCAGTTTCTGATTGCAGTCTTTCTGTGGTTGTTCTTTTAATATGCATCTCTCTCCACAAAAAAATATTAGCAACTGGTTATTGATGATGCGGATACCGTTCATCGTTTTGTTTTTCTGTGATTGTCTTACTTCACTTGTCTTACCTTTCTAACTTGTGAGCGTTCCAACTCTCTTTTACTCTCGACTCTACCTGTTACTCCACTCCCCCCATCTTTACTCTTTCCACTGCTTCGCTCTATACTTATCCTCCGTTTCATCCCTTTACCGCCAAAGTTAATTTCATGATGTCTTTTTTATTGCTGCATGGAACTCATTGTGTACATGTTACCACATTTTCTCTTTCCACTCGTCAGTTGAGAGGCCTTTGGGTTGGTTCCAGCTTTTTGCAATTGGAACCGAGATGCACTAAATATAAAGTGCATGGTCTTTCTGCAATAAGCTGCGTCTTGTGGGTATATACCCGGCCTTGGTTTGACTGGCTCAAATGGCAAGCTCATTTGAGTTTTCCAAGGGGATTCTCCACACTTCTTTCCATACTGGCTGTACACGTTTACATTCCCCCCAGCAACGGATGAAGTGTTCCCATTTCCCCACAACATCTCCAAGAGTTGGTATCCTTTTGGGTTTCTTGACCCTGGCCAGTCTTATCGGGTGAGGTGATACTTTAGAGTGGTCTTAATTTGATTTCCATAATTATTAGTGATGTTGAACATATTTGAAGATGTTTCTCAGCCCTTCTCTAACTTCTCCTCTGTGAAGTCTCTATTCAGTGCTTTGCTCCACCTTTTGAGTCGCATCATTTGTTTTCTTCTTTGTTTTTTGAGTAGTTTTTATTTACTCTGGAACTCAATGTTATTTTCAGGTATTACCTGCAGTGAAGTTTCTCCCATTCTGTCTGAGGTTTTCTCTTCACTTCCTTTATTGGTTTTTTGATGTATAGAAGCTTTTGAGTTTAAGACGGTCCCATTTGTCAATTGTCGATCTTATTTCTTGTTCAGCTGCTGTCTGATTTAGGAAGTGTTTTCTTACGCCTATGTCTTGTTAGTCTGCTGCCAAACTTTTTATTCTATCACTTCCAGAGTTTTGGGTTTTCACATTGAGGTCATTGATCCATCCTGGAATTGACTATTTTACAGGGTGAGAGGTAGGGTTTTAATTTTATTCCTCTACAGTTTGTGATCCAGTTTCCCCAACAAGCAGTTGCTGAAGCAGATGCTGTTTTTCCACCATTGTGTCTTCTTGGCCCCCCTTGCAATATGAGGTGGCTGAAAAAAATTATATGTGCTCAGGTTGGATATCAGTTTTGTTCCCGGTGGTCAAACTGGTCTGTTTTTGTATGAGTACCCAGCTGTTTTTTATGACTGTATAGCCCTGTAGTACAGTTTGAAGTCTGTTATAGAGATCCCGCCAGGTATTGCTTCTTTCACTCAGGTTTGTTTTGGCTATTTTTTGGGGTCTTTTGTTTTTCCCAAAGGAATTAGGGGAATTTTTCCCAGCCTGTGAAGAAACTCTGGGGATTTTAATTGGATGCATATAAATTGTACAAAGACTTTGGGTAGATGGGACATTTTTAATCTTATTATTTTTCCAAATCCAGAGCTGGGAGGTTTCCATCTTCTGATGTCTTCTTCACTTTCCTTCTTCCAGTGGTTATAATTTTTTTGTTGTAGAGGTCTTGGTGTCTTTGGTTAGGTTTTGTTCCTAGGTTATTTTATTGTTTTTGAGGCTATGACTGAGTGGGAAGGTCTCCTTGTCGTCCTTCTTCAATTGCTTATTGTTGTTGTTGGTTTAGAGAAAGGCTACTCATTTTTCCTCGGGGGGGGATATATTTGTATCCTGCTACTTTACAGAAGTTTCTTAATCGTTTCTAGGATTTTCCTGGTTGATTTCTTAGCATCCCTTCAGTAGCCAATCATATCATCAGACCAACACAGGAAGAGCTTGACTTCCTTTTCGGGAATTAGAACTCCTTTAATTCTTTTTTCTTGCCTTATTGTCCTCCTAGCAGCGTTTCAAGCCCTATATTGCCAAGGAGTGGTGACCATCGGGCCGCCTTGCTGGTTCCTCCTTAAGGGGCAATGCTGTGTTGTTTCCCCATTTATGATGATATTGGCTGTGGGTTTCTATATATGGCTTTTCATTACATTAAGGAATGATCCCTCCAATAACATTCCCTCTAGGACTTTACATTTATGCAGGATGCTGAATTTTTGTCAAAGGTCTTCTCAACTCAAATTGAGATGATGGTGTGGTTTTGTCTTTCGTCCATTTATATGCTTGATGATATTTATTGATTTTCATATGTTGAGCCCTCCCTGCATTCTCGTATGAATCCAACCTTGTCATGATGGATTATATTCTTGCTGCGGGTCTGTATTTGATTTGCCAGTATTCTGTTTTGAATTTTGGCATCTATGTTGTCATTAGGGAGATGGGTTTTATAGTTCTTCTTTTTGGTTTATCTTTGCCTGGTTTTGTTAAAAGAGTGATGCTTGCTTCATTAGAAGAAATCTGGGAGAACTCCCTCTGTTTTGTATCCTTCTAAACAAACTGAGTAGTAGTGGTTGTAAGTATTAGTGAAATATTTTATAGAATTCTCTGTGTGAAACCATCTGGGCCTGGAATTTTTTTGTTTGAGAGGCTGTTTATTACATATTCTATTTCTTCATATATTATTGTCTATTTAAGCTGTTGAATCTCTTCTTGGTTTGAGCTTTGGTGATTACCAGAATTTCAGACGTTCTTCCATTTTTCTAGTTTTCAAACTTAGTAGAGTATAGGTTTTTCAAGTAATCCCTAATGATTGTCTGGATCTTTACATTGTCTCTTGAATATTTCCCCTTCTCATCACAGATTTTATGATTTGGAGTTGTTTCCTCTTTTTTTGTTAACTGGGCTCGAGGACTGACTATCTTGTTTATTCTCTCAAAGAATCCAATTTGGCTTCATTGATTTTTTGTATTAGTTTTATTTGTTTATATTTCATTGATCTCTGCTAGACTTTGTTATTTCTTCTGTCTGCTGTGTTTAGCGTTCATTTATTGTTGTCTCTCACGTATTTCTAGCTGCAGAAGTGTTTAGACCATTCACTTGGCTCTCTGTTTTTTTTTTTTTTAATATAGGCACTTAGAGATATAATACTTTCCTCGTAGGACTGCTTTTAAAGGTCCCATAGGTTTTGCTTGTGTTGTTTTATCATTGTCATTCAGTTCCAGGCATGTTTTATTTCTTTATTTATTTTTCCTTGACCCACTCCTTATTCAGGAGAGTTTTGTTTAATTCCATGTGTTCTTGTAGGTTATATGGTTTATCCTGGTGTTGATTATTGAGTTTTATTACACTGTGGTCTGTCGCATGCCTGGGTTATTTCAATCTTTTTGTATTTGTTCAATTTTTCACTCTGCCCCAAGTATATGGTTTATTTTGGAGAATGTTCCTTGGGGTGTTGAGTAGAAACTGAATTCTCTGGTGTTTGGGTGAAAATATTCAATAGATGTCTGTGATGGTCCATTTGGTGTATTGTATCATTCAGTTCAGATGTCTTCACTGTGTATCCTTTGTCCTGTTGATCTGTCTAAATGACTTAATGGGGATTGAAGTCCCCTAGTATTAGTGTGCTGAGTTTAATCTGTGCCTTTTGATCCTTTGAGAATTTCTTTTACAATGTTGGAAGCGCCAGCATTTTGGTGCATTATATTCATGATTGTGAGATTCTTATCGTCTATTGTTCCAATTGTTCTCATTAGTAAAGTGTAATGGCCTCTTGTCTCTTTGATCATTTGCTTTGGGGGAATTCTATTTTTGTGTGATATTAGCATAGCAACACCTGCTTCTTTTTTGTACCATTTGCTTGGATATTTTCTTCCATCCCTTCGCCTTAAGTTGGTGCCTGTCCTTGAATTGAGATGGGTTTTTCTTGTAGACAGAATATAAATGGATTCTTGTTTTCTCTATCCATTCTCCACTCTCTGTCTTTTCATTGGAGAGTTCAGCCCATTAATATACTTTTTCAAATTTTTATTTATTTTTGTCTGTGTATGAAGTTACTGTCTGCATTGTAGGCCTGTGCACCCGTGTCATGCAATGCGCGGAGGTCAGAAGAAGAAGAGGGTGAGGATCCCCGGAAAAACTGGAGTTCTCCTGGAATTGGTGTTTGTTACAGACGGTTCTCAGCCACATGTGGGTGCTTTGGGGATAGACCCCAGGTGCCTCTGCAAGAGCGGTCGGTGTTCTTAAACCGTTTTTTTAAGCTCTATCTCTCCAGCCCCCAGCCCGTTTTATTTTAAGGTTAGCATGAAAGATGGATGGTGCTTCCTTTCACCTTATTATCCATGGAATTTTAGCCTCTGATTCTACTTCTACAGTTATGTTTAGTAGTTTCTTTTTCCTAGGTGCTTGAGGACTGTTGCTCCTCTCTTCTGCCTTTTTAATTGCTTCAAGTATTTTCTGGAGAGTTGGTTTTCTGACCATATATTATATCATTTGTTTATGTTTTGGAAGATTTTTTCCTCTCCTTCACACTGTAATTCCGATATTTTTGCGGGGTAAAGTAAAGTATTCTGCATTGGCATCCATAGTCCTTTAACACAGGTAATGCTTTGGTCCATGTTCTTCTTTCTTTCATGGTTTGCACTCGAGAAGTCAGTTGTAATTCTGATGGGGTTTCCCTTTGTATGTGACTTGTTTTTCTTTTGTGGCCTTCCGAATTTTATCTTTGTTTTGGACAACTAGCCAATTTGGACGATATTATGGAGTGGGGTAGTGTTTTTTCTGATATTGTCTATTTGGGTCCTATGTGCTTCTCATATTTGAATGAGTTTGTCTACTTTTAGTTTGGGGAAGTGTTCATCTATTATTATGTTTATGCTTATGATCAATACTATTATAGGGCGATTCTTGCCTCCTCCTCTATCATTATTTCTGTGGAGGTTTTATCTTTTTATAGTGTCCCATATTTACTGGTTGTTCTACTTTTGTGTATTTTTTACATTTTTCATAAGCTTATTTGAGTTTGTTATTTGCTATGTGTTATGGAAAGATATGATACGATTTGTTCTTCTTATCAATTGATATTCGGAGGACTTTTCCTTTCTCTTTCTTCTTGAATGGATTGAGTGTTCCATTTCCTCTTTCATTTGATCCTGTGATTTCCTTAATAAATAATCTCCATTTCCTTTTTTACTTTCTCAATCTCTTCTGCGTGCTCCTTACTTTGATGATTGGCTTCCTTTATCAGGTTTGTACCCCTTCAGATGTCTTTGTTTTTCTCTCTCTAGTTCTTTCGGGAGTTTATCAATCTTTCCTTCTAGTTATTTTCGAGGTGGGTTTGTCATTGTATCCCTCTAGTCCTTTTGTAGTTTTTCATTCTCTCTCTTTAGTTCTCTGCATTCTTCTGTATTTTCTTATTCTCTGCATCAGGTCTGCATTTATTCCTCTAAGGTCTGTTTCTACAGGCCACTTCCAGGGGGATCCCATGGTAGCAATCTTCTATAGGGTTGGTAGAGGTTGTCGTGATTATCCTGTGCCTTTGTCATGTTGTCCCTTCATCGTGTCCCTGGCATGTGGGTTTCCAATTTGTGATTCAAATCACAAATGCCTTTCAGTGTGTTGAAGGCTGAAACGCTTTGTTTTGTTTTGCTGCCTCTTCCAATGGCTTTTTTTTTCCTTTTTTTATCCACTCTGTTTTATGGAGTGTTGAATTGTCTAGGTTTCAGGCTTTCACTTGTGTTTATATATTGGATATTGAAAGTCTAAGTCACTCTTCCTTTCCTGTTCTGAGGATTCTCCTAAAAATATTCCACTGGATACTCTCTCCTCAATTCAGTTCTTGTGGCGGGGAGGGATGCCTGGCTTCGCCCATGCCCCGATACCTGCATGGAACAGTGGCGGGCTGCTCCAGGTGATCCCTAGCAGGTCTGGAACGTGAGGACCCAACCACAGGACCTCACTGAGGCACCTGAGCCAGAAGCAAACCCAGGACTGCTTCTGCTGCAAGGGCAGAACGTGCGACTCGCCAGGGCTAGGGGCTATGTATTATTTTTTTTTTTTTTAAGCCACCAGCCACCAGTCCCTCTGCCACAAACCAGCACATCAATTGTCCAGCACCCCATGAGAGTCAACTCTGTCCTACAGCTTTTACAGATAGCACTATTTACCATCGCATCAATGTTTATCTGGGCTTGGAATTTCCCTAACAAGTATCATTCCTGTACAGGCACGGGGAATTCAGTATGATGCAGGAATCCATGGGTAATGATATGGTTGATTACATTGTACGGAGACTAGGAAGAGACACAGTGCTTGGTTGTCAGTGGATCCTATAATCGCTGTGCATTTTCCTAAGAGGGCAACCAGGAGTTTAGTCATGGCTGAATATGTATCCCCAGGTATTAACATAAGGTTCATAGATTGGCTTCCTATCATCTTTTGAACCAGGTGCTCATGAGATCCTAACTGGATGTAAGTACTGTACTATTCTACTCTTTCCATAGGCTTCCATAGTGGCCATGCCAACAAATTCATTTTCTGTAGCCCTGTGAGGTCATTCATGTGGTTGGCATAATCCTTGTAAGACAAGGCCTTTGTTTCCTTGACTGGGGACTGGCCTAAGATTCCCTTTTCAATTAAGGGCACTCCCATGTCCAAAGCCCTTTCTGATAGCATTGGTCACACTGGCTTCATCCTCTCTTAATTTTCAGATATTACGGTTTCTCTATCAAGTCTCTTTTGTAGCCTTGTCATTGCCTCTTGTTTTGATTCTAATAACTGCGTCAATTCAATGGGTTACCTCCTTTGGGGCGGTCTTCAATGAGTGCAGTTCATTGTTCTGTCTCCCATTAGGCTTCCAGCTCCTTTGTTGATGAAGACTGTATTAGATGCTTCCAATAGTTCCTCTGGGTTTATTACAGCTGAGCCTGGCAATTTGTAGAGCATCTGGAATATGTCTCCTGGACTTGACCAATAAATTCTGCATTAATTATCTAGCTTTATCAGTACTCATGGTTAAATAAATGTAGTAAAGAAAGGCTTCATAAAGTCTCTCATAGAAGTTTGAAGGGTTCTGTGCAGGCTCTTGCAATATCACTTTGTTCACTGTAATGGCCTTTCTTCCTCTTGCCTTTAAGCCATTTATCAGGGCTACTTGGTACCAGAAAAGGCATTCATTCACATTCTGGCTCACAATTTAGGTTCTAATATGGGTAAGCATCTGGAAATTGGCTCTGATCATAAGCTTGGATGTTGTCTTCATTAAGGTGGACATGTTTTGAAAAGCATTTCAGTGCAACCCGTGTCATTCATCTGCATCCTTATGTATTGAACAAGGTGGGAGGAGGCTGACAGCAGTAAATCCATGTGGGCTTGTAAACGTCTGGCAATGGACTAATGAAGCCTAGCTGGCCTGAGTTGCTACTTCATAGGGAAAATGTAATATATATATATATCTCTATATATATATATATATATATATATATATTTAAGAGGCTGTGTTGGTAAAAATGCGAGTGCCAAAGTGTGTGGTGTTATGTTGTATTTCTCTCCAGTCATCATCGATAGCCCTTGTCCTGGTCTCAGGGGCATCTGCATTTGAATTTTTCTCTGGGCCATACCTTCAGTCCTTAGTGTTGTAGTACCGTATTCTTGCTTTTCAAGGTATGGGGGATCCTCTGGAGTCAGGAACAGAAATAAGCCTCGATGTGGGGATTACATAACAGTGGCCCTGGGGGTGACAGTCCCCAGATGTTGAGGTACGTGTTGAGTAGAATAGGAGTGTAGTGTAGTGGGCCACCCTGCAAAGTTTCTTCAAAATAAAAGTTGGATTTTTTCTCTCAGAACCTCTTGTCATTTGGACATTTCGGCTCAATGATTTGGATAAGACGCAATGGTCTGAGCATTAGTTGGATTATCAATCCCAGGAAATCCTTCAACTAAAGGGAGTTTGTTTCTGATTATTTCTTTGCCAACTATCTATGTAAGGGAAATATACCTGTAGCCAGGTATCATTTATGCAATTTCCTAAGCTCATGTAATGACCCTTTTGTTTAAAGTCCCTTTGGTAGGTCCTACTAAATTGAAATCAGGGCAGTAAACCTCAGAGAATGTATGCAACTAATGTTTATTTAGATTTTGTTACTCCATTGTTACCTTAAAAACTCTCTGGGGCTGGAGAGATGATCAGTTGGTTAAGAGCAACAACTGCTCTTGCAAGGGTTCAGCTTTGATTCCCAGCACCTGCATTGACAGCTAGTCGAGAAACCATCTTAAGCTGGGTGGGTGGACATTGCCCTTTAATCACCCACCACTTGGGAAGCCGAACAGGCAGACTCTGTGAGTTCAAGCCAGCCGTGGTTTACAGAGTGGTCCAGGCCAGCTGGCGCTATTAAGGAATCCTGTCACTCAAAAAAAAAAAAAAAGGACAAAAAAAATTTTTCTTTTCTTCTAAAATTTCTTCATCATGCCTTATCATTGCATTCCAAAGGAATGAGTCTGATTCTCTGTGTACCCAACTATCCCCCTTTGGTTGTTTTTTAAGTTGGTCACAGACTCGTATGAGAGCAATACTCACTTCATCCTTCACTGCCCACCTCCTCCCACAGAGATATTTAGGAGTGTGTCCTGAGCTTGGGTGGGGTAACATAAATCCCCACTTATAAACAAGACTCCTTCATCCTTCATGGCCCCTCTTTCCCCAAGAGATATTTAATGTCTGCCCTGAGCTTGAGTGGTAACGACACATAAAATCCCCAATTGGGGGACCCTGTGAGGGCCAGCCAAATCAGCCATACACCTCACTTTACCTTTGGAGCATCTTTGTTGTCCAGGCTGCAGCAACTCAGTATCTCTTTCATACAGGTTCATGTAGTCAAGATCAGACAAAATTTCTATATAGCCCTCAAACCGTAATTCCAACGAAACAATTAAAAAAAAATGGTAATATGAAAAGGGTCACAGGTTTGCGTTTGTTGACCAGTGACCTCAGCCAAAGTCACCTTGGATATTTCCATGGGAGTGTGTCAGTTCTGCCTTCCTTCAAAAAAAGTTCAACCAGTGAGCACTCAAAGACTTATTTAAGAGTAAATCAGGGTCCTTCTTTCTCTATCTTAGCCCTCCCTGCCCAAGTGAATCCAGAAACTTTGGGGGTGGGGGAGCGAGGCATCAAGGGAAGCACAAAGTACCAGCGGAGGAATAGTAGTATCTGGTTCATTTCAGGATCAGTGCCTAAATTCTGGCCTTAAGGATTTTGGAATACAGTGAAATACAGAACTTACTATTGATTGGCTGCAGTAAGAATCTCAAAATGACACGATATTATATAAATTTTTTAAGAAATGAAAATATTTATTGGATATTTTTATATTCATCATCATTACTGACTAGAATATGAATACCATTATCTTCCACCCATATATGGTAATTACAATGTAGTGACATAAAGTGGTAGGCAATTCTAAGCCCATAGATTATATGTGCTGGAGAGATAGCCAGCGGTTAAGAGCACCGACGTCTCTTGCAGAGGACCCGGGCTTCGATCCCAGCACCCCAAATGGCGGCTAAAAAACCGTGCTGTAACTCCAATTCAGTGGAAGGGAACTCCAGTTCCAGGGGGAATCCGATTGACCCTCTTCGCGACTCGTACGGGAATTGCACGGACATGGGTGCACAAGACCTGCGCCACAACAGTACATTCACACCACATACAAACATAAAAAAATAATATAAAAAAAAAATTTAAAAAAAAAAAAAAAAAAAAAGAGATTCACATATCAGCACAGTTGCTTTCAGATACAAAGAAATATAATAATAAAGTTGCTCAGTTTGCCTGACAACTGGGGATTTGCTGTTAGCATCCACAAATGAGGGAAACCATTCACTTTATTATTTTTTTTTCTGGGACTGTGTTACTTCACATAGCATAATGTCTTCGAGTTCCATCCATTTACCTGCAAAGTTCATGATGTCGTCTTTCTTTACTGCTGCATAGTACTTCATTGTGCAGTTGTACCATAGTCTTGTCATCCAGTCATCAGTTGAGGGGCATTCGGGTTGTTTCCAGCAGAGAGCTGCAATAAACATAGCTGTGCATTTATCTCTGCGGTAAGATGAGTCTTGTGAGTACATACCCAGGAGTGGTGTGGCTGGGTCAGGTGGTAGGCTCATTTTGAGTTTTTTAAGGGTTCTCCACACTGCTTTCCACAATGGTTGTACCAGTTTCCATTCCCAGCACCAGTGGATGAGTGTTCCCCTTTGCTCACAACCTCTCCAGCATTTGGTGTCTTTGGTTTTCTTGATCTTGCCCAGTCTTATTAGAGTGAGATGATATCTTAAATGGTTTTAATTTGCATTTCTTTAAATATTAACGATGTTGACCGCTTTTTAAGATGTTTCTCAGCCATATTTCTCACTGGAGAAGTCTGTGTTCAGCTCTTTATTCCATGTTTTGAGTAGGTCAATTGTTTTCTTCTTTGTTTGTTTAAGTAGTCAATATATTCTGGATAATAATGCTCTGTCAGATGTATCAGTGATGAATGTTTCCTCCCATTCTGCATTTTTTTCTTCACTTCCTTGACTGTTTCTTTAGCTGTACAGAAGTTTTTGTGTCTGATGAGGTCCCACGTGCCAGCTGTTGTCCCTATATTCTGTGCAGCTGCTATCGGATTTAGAAAGTCTTTTCCTATGCCCATGTCTTGTAGGTTGCCTCACAACAGCCTAAAAAATAACACCCAGGAATAAACCTAACCAAAGACGCAAGAGACCTCTACAACAAAAATGTTAAAACTCTGAAGAACGAGATTGAACATAGCATCAAAAGATGGAAAGACCTCTCATGCTCATGGATTGGAAAAATTAATATAGTTAAATTTTCCATTCTACTCAAAATTAATATACAGGTTCAGTGTGATATCAATCAAAATCTCCATGAGCTTCTTCAAGGACTTGGAAAAAAGTCCTCAAATTCATATGAAAAAAACAAAAAACCCTGGTCATCCAGTGCCAGATGGATTTGGTTTGGCGCCATTATGTCTTTGTGTGGGGTGCTCTTGAAGCACAGGAGCCCAGACTGGTAGCTTTTAGGGTAGATTGGCTCGGTATGCTGGAAAAGGGTCTGAACTCTAAACCCTTGTAGGGCGTGGCTGTCTGGGCAGATCCACCTTTGCCTTTGCAGCCAGTGCTGGGTGGGTTTGTTTCAATGATATTGTGTCTTTGTGCAGGGTTCTCCTGAAGCAAAGGAGCCTGGAACTCACTCCAGACAGGTACCTGGGCACGGGCTAAGTCAATATCAGGCAAATAAAAAAAGAGAAACCCTCATGCCAGGGACACTGCGAAAGGATAACATGGGAAAGGTGCAGGATAATTCTTCACCAAGGTCTACCAAACCTGTAGGAGATAGCTACAGTGGGATCCCTCTGAAGGTGACCCAAGAAACAGATCTTAGACGAATAATTACAGACCTCTGCAGAGAAATTAAAGAAAATAAAGAAGTCAGAGAACTAAGAAGAAAGAATGAAAAACTCAAAAAGGACCTAGAGGGATACAATGACAAACTTAGGAAAGAACTAAAGGAAGGGAATAACAAAATCCAGAAAGAACTAGAGGGAGAAAGAAACAAACTCCAGAAGAATATAGAAAAAAATGAAAAAGGAAGCACCAAGAAGAGATTGAGAAGCTCAAAAAGGAAATGGAAATATTAAATAAATCACAAGATGAAATGAAAAAGGAAATAGAACACTCACCCAATCAAGAAAAAAGCCTCAGAAATAGAATGGAGGAAGCAGAACAAAAAATATCAGACCTGGAAGATAACACAGAGCAATCAAAAAGCTCAAATAAAGATTATGAAAAATTTAAAAATACACAAAAGAGGAGCAAGCAGGAAATATGGGACACTATGAAAAGATAAAACCTCCGCATCATAGGAATAGAGGAAGGAGAAAAATCTCAAGAGAATAGCATTGACCACATCTTTAACAGAATATTAGATGAAAATTTCCCCAAACTGAAAATAAAGGAACACGTACAAATAGAAGAAGCACATAGAACTCCAAATAGATAAGATCAGAAAAGAAAATCCCCATGCCATATCATAGGTAAATTGTTAGATGCCCAAAACAAAGACAAAATTCCAAAAGCAATGAAAGAAAAACAAGTCACATACATCAGAATTACAGTCATATCAGAATTACAAGTCACAACCCATCAGAACTACAACTGAATTCTTAGCACAAACCATGAAAGCAAGAAGAACATGGAGCAAAGCATTTCCTGTGTTAAAGGACAATGGATGCCAACCCAGAATACTATACCCAGCAAAAATGTCGATAATCATTGGAGAGAGAAAAATCTTACAAGACATAAACAAGATGATAGAATACATGTCCAGAAAACCAACTCATCAGAAAATACTTGAAGCAATTCAAAGTGCAGAAGAGAGGAGCAACTATCCCCAAGCACTTAGGAAAAGAAATTAATAAAAACATAACCACAGGAGTAGAATCAGAGACTAAAAATCTAAAAGGTTAATAAGGTGAAAGGAAGCAACATCCATCTTTGAATTATAACTTTAAATATTAACGGACTAAACTCTTCAATCAAAAGACATAGACTGGGAGAATGGATTAGGAAACAAAATCCATCTATATGCTGTCTACAAGAAACACATCTCAATTTCAAGGATAAGCACCAACTTAAGGTGAAGTGATGCAAGAAAATATTCCAAGCAAATGGTGCCAAAAAGAAATCAGGTGTTCCTATTCTAATACCAGACAAAATAGACATCATAGCAAAAGAAATCAAAAGAGACAAAGAGGGCTATTACATCTTTATTAAAGGAACATTTGGAGATGAAGATCTCACAATCATGAATATATATACACCAAACTCTGGTGCACCAAACTTTATAATGAAAACTCTTCAGGATCTCAAGGGACAGATTATCCCCAGCACACTAATAGTAGGGGACTTCGATACACCACTAAGTACTTTAGACAGATCAACAGGAAAAAGGATAAACAGAAAGACATCTGAACTGAATGATACAATACACCAAATGGACCTCACAGACATCTATCAAATATTTCACCAAAACACCAGAGAATAAACCTCTACTCAGCACCCCATGGAACATTCTCCATATCGATCATATTCTGGGACACAGGAAAAACCTCAACAAATACAAAAAGATTTAAATAATCTCATGCACTCTGTCAGACCACAGTGCATTCAAACTCAATATAAACACCAGGATAAGCCCTACAACCTACAAGAACACATGGAGACTAAACAACACTCTCCTGAATAATGAATGGGCCATGGAAGCAATAAATAAATAAATAAAAACATTCCTGGAACTGAATGACAACGATAATACAACACCAAAAAACCCATGGGAAACTTTACAAGCAGTTCTAGCAGGGAAGTTTATAGCCCTAAGTGCCTACATAAAACAAACAAACAGAAGAAAAATACACACAAAAAACCAGAAAGACCACAAGTGAATGATTTAGCACTGCAGCTAAAATACTTGAGTTACAACAACAAATGAACCCTAAACACAGCAGATAAGAATATACAACAAAAATCAGAACAGAGATCAATGAAATAGAAACAAAAAAAAACTAAACAAAAGAAATCAATGAATCCAAATTTGGTTCTTTGAGATAATAAACAAGATAGACAGACCTCTAGCACAGTTAACCAAAAGAAAGAAGGAACAACTCCAAATCAATAGAATCTGTGATGGAATGGAAAATAGTATGAAAAGATCCAGTCAATCATTAGGGATTACTTCAAAAACCTGCAGCTAAAAATACTTGAGAGACAAAAAATGAACCCTAAACGGAGCAGATAAGAAGAAATAACAAAAATCACAGCAGAGTTCAATGAAATAGAAAAAAAGAAAACCATACAAAAAAATCAATGAATCCAAAAGAAGGTTCTTTGAGAGAAAAAACAAGATAGAGAGACCTGTAGCCCAGTTAACCAAAATAAAGAGGGAACAACTCCAAATAATAGAATCTATCATGAAATGGGAAATATCACAACAGACAAAGAAAAGATCCAGGCAATCATACGGGATTACTTTAAAAACCTATACTCGGGGCGTGGTAGAATGTAAAGGCTGATTGGGGTGAACGGTGAAACTACAGCGATGTAGTCTGGACACTCATTTGATCAACTTGATTGAACAAACAACCTGTCACCCCCCACTGAATGGTGGGACTGTGGGGGTTTGGGCACAACAATCTGTAGATTGGTTTTGCACGAAGGATGCTTATACTCATGGATTATCACTTATAGCTAAAAAATGAAAAAAAAAACCCTGAAAGATGTAGGACAGTTATGGCAGAATACATGATCTGGGATGGGGTGGGGGTGGGGGTGAAGGAAAAGGGAAATATGCCTGATCTGAATTGGAAAATGATGTACGAAATGCACAAACCATCAATAAAATTAAATTAAAAAAAATAATAAAAAACCTATACTCTACTAAGTTTGAAAACCTAGAAGAAATGGATGAATATCTGAAATCCTGGGAATCACCAAAGCTCAACCAAGAAGTGATCAACAGTTAGTAGACCAATATTATGTGAAGAAATTGAAGATGTTATAAGAAGCCTCCCAACCAAGGAAAGCCCAGGCCCAAATGGTTTCTTGGCAGAATTGTATAAAATATTTCAAAAAGACTTACAACCATTACTACTCAAGTTGTTTAGAAGGATACAAATGGGGGTAGTTCTCCCAGAATCTTTCTATGAAGCCAGCATCACATTATTACCAAAACCAGGCAAAGATACAACCAAAAAGGAGAACTATAGACCCATTTCCTTAATGAACACAGGGGCAAAAATTTTAAAAACAATACTGGCAAATCACATACAGATCCACACCAAGATCATCCACCATGACCAAGTTAGATTCATTCCAGAAATGCAGGTATGGCTCAATATACGAATATCAATAAATATCATCAATCATATAAATGAGCTAAAAGACAAAAAACATACGATCATCTCAATTTATTCCGAAAAAGCCTTTGACAAAATCCAGCATCCCTTCATGCTTAAAGTCATAGAGGGAATTGGATTGGAAGGATCATTCCTCAATGTAATCAAAGCCATATATAGGAAACCAACAGCCAATACCATTACAAATGGGGAAACTTCTGAAGCATTCCCCTTAAAGGTAGGAATTTGGGAAGGCTGCCCCCAGTCATCACTCCTTTTCAATAGAGTACTTGAAATACATGCTAGGGTAATAAGGCAAGAAAAGAAAATTAAAGGAGTTCTGATTTGAAAAGAGGAAGTCAAGCTATCCCTTTTATGCTGATGATATGATCATTTACTTAAGGGATGCTAAGAACTCCACCAGAAAACTCCTAGAAATAATTAAGAGCTTCAGTAAAGTGGCAGGATACAAAATAAACCTAGAAAAATCAGTAGCCTCCTTACACAAACAACAAGCAACTGAAGAAGGAATACATGGAGACCTTCCCAATCAAAATAGCCTCAAAAACAATAAAATACCTAGGAACAAACCTAACCTAACCAAAGGCACCAAGGATCTCTACAAAAAAAAATTATACCACTGAAGAAGGAAATTGAAGATGACATCAAAAGATGGAAAGACCTCCCATGCTCATGGATTGGGAAAATAAACATAGTAAAAATGTCCATTCTACCCAAAGCCTTGTACAGATTTAATGCAATCCCAATTAAAATCCCCAAGAGTTTCTTCACAGGCTTGGGAAAAAAAAAAATCTCTAATTTCCTTTGGAAAAACGAAAGACCCCAAATAGCCAAAACAAACCTGAGTGAAAAGAGCAATAAAGGGGTGATCTCTATACCAGACTTCAAAGTATACTACAGGGCTATAGTCATAAAAACAGCTGGGTACTCATACAAAAACAGACCAGTTGACCACCGGAACAAAACTGAAGATCCAAACCTGAGCTCATATAATTTCAGCCACCTCATATTTGACAAGGGGGCCAAGAAGACACAATGGTGGAAAGACAGCACCTTCAGCAACTGCTGTTGGCAAAACTGGATCACCTTACTCAGCAAAATGGCTTCGAGCTCTATCCATTTGCCTGCAACACTCATAATGCCGTCCTTTTTCACTGCTGAATAGTACTCCATTGTGTAGATGTACCACATTTTTGTCATCCACTCTTCTGTTGAGGGGCATATTTGTTGGTTCCAGCTCTTGAGTCTTTGGGGTATATACCCAGGAGTAGTATGATTGGTTCAGGTGGTAAGCTCATTCCGAGTATTTTAAGGGTTCTCCACACTGATTTCCATAGTGGTTGTACAAGTTTACATTCCCACCAGCATTGGATGATTGTTCCACTTTCCCCACATTTCCTCCAGCATTGTTGTCTTTTGTTTTCTTGAACTTAGGTAGCAGTACTGGAGTGAGATGATACCTGAGAGTGGTTTTAATTTGCATTTCCTTAATTATTAACAATGATGACCACTTTTTAAGATGTTTCTCAGCCATCTTTAATTCCTCACTGGTGAAGACTCTGTTCAGCTCTTTATTCCATCTTTTGAGTAGATCATTTGTCTTCTTCTCCGTTTTTTGAGTAGTTTATATATTCTTGACGTTAATGCCCTGTTAGATGTGTCACTGGTAAAGATTTCTTCGCACTCTGTGGGTTTTCTCTTCACCTCCTTGTTTGTTTCTTTCTCTGTACAGAAGCTTTTGAGTTTTATGAGGTCACACTTGTCAACTCTTGTCATTACTTCCCGTGTGTGGCTGCTGTCTGGTTTAGAAAGTCTCCTCCTACACCTATGTCTTGTAGGTTGTTGCCAACTTTTTTCTTTCATCAACTTCAGGGTTTCAGGCTTCACAGTGAGATCTTTGATCCACTTGGAGTTGAGTTTTGTACAGGGCTATAGGGATTTAATTTTGTTCTTCTACAAATGGTGATCCAGTTTTGCCAACACCATTTGCTGAAGATGCTATCTTTCCTCCATTGAATTTTTTTGGTCCCTTTGTCAAATATGAGGTGGCTGAAGTTATATGAGCTCAAGTGTAGATCTTTGATTTTGTTCCATTGGTCAATGGTTCTGGTTTTTTGGCATTACCAGGCTGTCTTTATGACTATAGCCCTGTAATATAGCTTGAAGTTTGGTATTCTAATCCCCCCAGTATTGAACTTTTTACTCAGGGTTGCTTTAGCTATTCGGGGTCTTTTTTCCATATGAATTTAATGATTTTAAGTATTTGTTGTATAGTAATTTCTTCCGAGATAAAAAAAAATCACATTGGAGGAAACACAAGATCCTCTAAAGGGAGGTAAACAAAAGGATGTCTAAAGGGAAGTAAACAGCAGGATGTCCAAAGGGCAATAAGGAATAGAATGTTTTGAGACGAGGTGAAATATGCCATCCTTCAGGGAAGCTCATTAAGTTAAGAAGTTAAATAACTTGCTAACTTGTTCAGGAATTTCCTGAAATTTACCAGTTTAATAGGATCCTCTCTCCCCAAGAAGATATAAGCCCTAAGGACTTGGGAGAGATGCTTTTGGACAAGACGATCTACCTGGAAGAATTAGAGAGCAGCTGAGCTGCTTGTAAAGTAGAAACTTCATGAATTGCCTGGAGAAGATATTCTCCAACCCATTGAGCTGCCTTCAAATTGTGCAGCTCAGTCTAGCTTTACACCTTTTGTGAGCTAACACACATGCTTGTGTTTCTTTGATGATGCATCTTACTTTGAACCATTTCTGCTCCTGTAAGTGCCCCCTCACCCAGATTCCTGTAGGTATCTCCAATTAAATGCATTCATTCTTCATGTTGGACTTTGGTGGTGTCTTTAATTTGGTCAGCCATTTGTTTCCTATCTGGTGTAAGTAGATGTTTGAACAAGTCATCCCAGCAATGGTGTCCGACAGAACATTCCTAGATAAAGTGACAATTCTTGTGTTTGTGTGTGTTCATGTGTGATCATCACTGAATAAATTGATTTTAATTTGAAAAAGCATGCTGTCAATTACATCAGTGCAAAATAAAACACTAATGTACAAATTACAGTGTAAAATATATATGAAGAAAACAAAAAAAAATCCAAAATAAAGAAAAGAAACATTAAAAGTGTCTCATTTAACCTGTTCATGAACTGGAAAATAGGATTTTGACAAACTTTTCTCTGCTTTATCTATGTTAAGACAATGAATGCAGCAACCATAAAATAAATATGCCAACAACTTCTTTGTGCACAACAAAAGTTGAAATATAAAGATTTCAAAGTTTCAAATATATTAATGGAAGATTTCAGAGAGCTTTGATAATTTTATTGAAGTTACCATCTTCAAGACAGTGCAATAATCATGAAAAACTGGCAAAGTGATCAATGCAACAAAATTGTAAGTGCAGAACTTGATCATTATAGAGTCAACTAACAATTGACAAAATAACAAAAACAACTCATTGGTGAAAAGACAATATTCACAAATAGTGTGAGAACTACACATCCAGTTATAAAAACAAACCTAAGAAACTACAGATATAAAAATAATATACATTTTCTCAAAATATATAACAAAAATATAAAACACAAAGAATAAATTTTCTGATGCAATACAGAAAAAATAGAATGTAGACAATTAGGCATTTAAAATGACTTTTTATAACAAAATATTTAAAAACATGATAAAATGACAAAAGGTTTAGAAAATATATGATAAAGATGATAACCAAAACCAAAAAAAATAAATAAATATGAAAAATCAACATCACCTTCTGAAAAATGTTTAAGAGTGTTAAGAGCCATTTCAGGAATGAAAATGTACTGATCACAAGCAAGAAAAGGAAATTTTCACTTAAAAATAAAAAATTAATTTTGGCTTATCAAGTACATAAACATACCTGAGTAATGCAAGTTGCTTATAATAGATCAAACTATTTCTGTGCAGTAGGGAATAAAATTTGTGGAAATTCTCTTTAAACTCTTTGATTTCCTGTCAATCTAAATCCTTTTTGTAATATATGATTAAAATTCATTATAGGAAATTTACATTAAATATATTTTTATGTTTCAGCATTCTAAGCATGCAATAATTTGGAATTATTAATATTCACATTGTTGAACAACCAACACCACTGTGCATCCTCAGATTCTTTTTTGGAATCAGAATACTAGAATTCATTATTCTCTTTGGGCTTTCCTTTTTATTTTAAATTAATAAAATTTTGGTATTACTGTATAATTACTGTGTAAAATGATGGGTTTCTTCATGAATTTTTCTTAGATAAATAGTGTGTACTTGCTAATATCCATCCCCCACTACCCTCGCTTCTCTTCTTCTCCCTTGAAATGGCTTCTTTCTTGCACTCAGATATTAATTTGCAATCATTATATCTATGCATATATACATATATATGTCAATAGTAGATTACAAAATTTGGATAAATATGTGACATTTATTTGTGTCTATAATTATGTCTTAATTTATAACATGATGACCTTCAGCTCTATTTCCCTAAAATGACATAATTTTATTTTTGTTTCTGTCTAAACAGTACTCTACTGTTTCTATGTACCATATTTTCTTTAAACATTCACCTGTTAATTCACATTTTGCTTGATTTGATAAACTTGTTATAATATTGTCTCAATAAATAATTATGTTCAGGTATTTCTGTTGTATTCTCCCTTAACTCCCTTCAGGTATTTAATCAGGAATGGCACAGCAAGATCAGAAGTTTTATTTATTTTTCTTCTTACAAATATATGTCCTAATGGGATAGAGAGCTGGCTCAGCAGTGAAAAGCACTGGATGCTTTTGCAGAGGTCCTAGGTTTTGATTCCCACATAGCAGCTGACATCCATATATAACTCCAGTTCCAAGGGAATTTGATGCCCTCGTCTGAACTTTGTGGTCATTGTATGACATGGGTGCATTTACATACATGCAGCTAATACACTCATACACAAAAAATAAAAATAAAATACATTTAAAAAGTGCATATCAATTTCTAAGCATATTGTTGTCTCCTCACACCCTTCCTGGCCATTTGCCATCCCTCCTCCTTCACTTTGTCCCCTGCTTTCTCTTACACAATTTCATTTCTAGTTTTCATTTATATATGCACAAAAGATATTTAAAGTATCTATAATAATCAAGGAATAACAAATGAGAGAAAACATGAAAATTGTCTTTCTGAGATTAACTTCTATTTTCAATTTTTAAGGATCATCCACACTGATTCCATAGTGCCTGCTGTAATTAACAGTGTAACCAGGAGTGTAGGTCTACTTTCACTGAATTCTCAGAAACAATGGGTGTTTGTCTGCTTGAAAGTTGCAAGGGTGAGATGAGTAGATTTTTTTTCAATATTTTTGCTATTAAACTTTTTTCCATAAGTCATACATCATTTCTCAATTGAATCTAGAGGCTCTTCCCTTTCCATTCTCTCGCACCCCACCCAAGTCCCAGCATTCTGCCATACATGTCCTGCATCTTTTTCTGAGCTTTTCCAGAGGTTTTTTTTTCCAGTTCTTTTGTGTTGTTATCGCCAACCTTGTGGGGGACTGAGCGAGAGGGGTGAGAGAGATAGGGAGAGCGGAGATGAGAGGGATAGATATGCGATATGAATCAGAGAGACGGTAAGAGATTGAATGAGTGACGGAGCAGAGATATGAAGATTACATTAGAATATAATATCTGATAATCTACTATATTATAATTATATAGATCTATATTATATATATAAGATATATATATATTATATATATAATTACCTTAATGAAGTGCTCGAAGGTTCTTTCTTGGCAATCCCTAACAACTATCAATCCTGCACTTTTGCTCCACATTGAGGTCTTTCCCTCCCATGGTCCCCCAAATGAAGTTCAGTAAGCATGTGTCTTTTCTTTATCCCCCTGTACTAGCCTCCATGATACAGCCCAGGTATTCCAACAATGGCAGTCTATATTGTGATGAGGCTGAAATCCCCTTAGCTGTTTAGACAACAAACTGAGTATCTCAGTAGTCCCCATCTGGCGTTGAAGGTTTGGAGGATTCTCGGAGAGACATGACTCTTCAGTCCATATTGGAAGGTTAAAAAGTGTCTCATGTCTTTGAAGAGTGCCAAAAGCAGTGGCAGCCACAGAGTAAATGCACATGACAGTAAGAATTGAAGACAGGCCAAACAACAGCTCTCTCTCTCTCTATCTCTCTCTCTCTCTCTCTCTCTCTCTCTTTCTTTTTGTCTTTTTACTAAAATCTCAAGTTTTATGTCTGCAGTACAGTTTCTCTGGCCTTACGGATTACTTATTTCTGGTTGTACATTCCTTTTGGATGCTTAAGGCCACACAGTTAGCCCAGATAAACCAATGTTTTTTTTTTCTCAAGGTCAGTTGAGGATCTGATCCTCAGGAGTCTCTCTGGGTTTTTTTGGGGGGGAGAAGGGAGGGGCGTCTTGCTCCTTTCAGCTTTTCATTTACCAGTTCTATCCACTTGAGGACAGTCAGATCTTAATAGACCAGACTTCCTTTTCTGAAGTATGAGCAGACTTTTATCTTTTCTTTGTCTTTGAGACAGGGCCTCCCATAGCCTACATGTCCTGGAACTCACTGTGTAGACCAGCTGGCCTTGAACTCAAAGAGATCCCCCTGCCTCTGCATCCCAAGTGCTAGGATTAAAGGCATGGACCACCACGCTAAGCTTGGAGATGGTTCTTAGCCTCCATATGGGTGCTGGGAATCAAACCCTGGTCCTCTGTAAGAGCAGTCATCACACTTAACCACTGAGCCATCTCTCCAACCCCGACGTTTATTTTTATAGAGTGGACACTGGCTGAAGTTCGACTAGTGGCTCTCCAAGACTTCCCTGAACAGGAACACTGGTGACCCACATTTGCAGGACATTTCAAGAGATGCCCCCATGCATAATCCCCTGATACTTGGTTGATCTCTCAGGGCAAGGAACAAAGTTATCCCTTAGGTCCTTTGGCCAAATTGGTATGGACGTTAAGTATGATCATTAAGCACCCAGAAAGGCTAAGTTGCAACAGCCTGTTAAATTGTACCTATATTAAAATTGTATCTTTTGGAAACAAATTGTATGTTTTTTCCATATCATATTTCTTAATTCCCATCTTTCCATTTTAGTCCCATATAACTCTAAAAGATGCACACATACCCTCCACAATATATCAAAATCCCAAGGTATGAAAATAGATGTTAGGTCAGCTCTAGAACCTGTTTAGCAATTCACAATGCAAGAGCACAGTTGTCTTTTGATCATGAGGAATACAGCCTTAACATTGCTCAGTTTGCCTTACAACTAGATACTTGGTACTAGCATCCAAAGATGAGGGATAACATTCTCACTTGGGTTACTTCCAGGTCTTCGCTATTGTGAAGAGACCTGTAATAAACATGGCTGTACATGTGTCTCTGTAGTAGGAAGAGTCTGATGGATATATTCCCAGAAGTGGTATGGCTGGGTCAAGGTGTAGGCTCATTTTGAGTGCTCTCCATACTGCTTTCCATAGTGGTTGTACAAATTTGCATTCCCACCAGCAGTGGATGTGTGTTCTCCTTTCCCCACACCCTCTCCAGCATTTGGTGTCATTTGTTTTCTTGATCCTTGCAAGCCTTATAGGGGTGAAATGATATATTAAAATGTTTTTATTTTGCATGTCCGTATCAGTGATGTTGAAAATTTTTAAGATGTTTCTCAGCTATCTCTACTTCCTCGCTTGTGAAGACTCTGCTCAGTTCTTTACTACATCTTTTGAGTGAGTCATTTGTTTTCTTCTTTGTTTTTTGAGTAGTTTATATATGCTGAAAGTTAATGCTCTTTCAGATGTATCAGCAGTAAAGGTTTCTTCCCACTCTGTGGGTTTTCACTTCACTTCCCTGATTGTTTCTTTTTTTTATTGGTGCTTTGTGCATTTCATACATCATTTTCCAATTCAGATCAGGCATATTTCCCTTTCCCTTAGTAACTTTTGAGTTTAATGAGTTCCCTCTTGTCAATTGTCGACCTTATTTCCTGTGCAGCTGCTGTCTGATTTAGAATGTCTTTTTCCTATAATTATATCTTGTAAGTTTCTGCCATCTTATTTTTTTCTATCATCTTCAGAGTTATGGGTTTAGTATTGAGGTCTTTGATTCACTTGGAGTTGATTTTTGTACAGGGTGAAAGGTAGGGGTTTAATTTAATTTTTCAACAAGTGGTGATCCAGTTTTGTCAACATCATTTGCTGAAGACCCTGTCTTTCCTCCATTGAATCTTTTTGGACCCCTTGTCAAATAATTGTATGTGTTCAAGTATGGATTTTCAGCTTTGTTCCATTGGTCTACAGGTCTGCTTTTGAGTCAGTACCTGTTTTTATGAATATAGCATTTTAGTATAGTTTAATGTCTGGCATATAATGCCCCCTATACTGCTCTTTTCACTCAGGGTTGTTTTGGCTATCAATGATTTTTTGTTGTTCCATATTAATTTAAGAATTTTTTCCAAGCCTGTGAATAATGTATTTGGGATTTTAATTGGAATTGTACTGAATCTGTATATTAATTTTGGTAGAATTTACATTTTCACTATATTAATTTTTACAATCCATGAGCATGGGATGTCTTTCCATCTTCTGATGTCTTTCTCAATCTCCTTCTTCAGGGGTTTAAAATATTTGTTGTAGAGATCTTTGGTGTCTTTGGTTAAGTTTGTTCCTAGGTGTTTTATTGTTTTGTGGCTATTGTGATTGGGAAGCTCTCCTTGGATTCCTATTTCAGTTGTTTGTTGTTTGTGTAAAGAAAAGCTACTGATTTTTCTAGGTTAATTTTGTATCCCACCAATTTACTGAAACACAATCATTCCTAGGAGTTTTCTGGTGGAGTTTTTAGCATCCCTTAAGTAAACTGTTATATCATCTCCAAAAAGGGATAGTTTCACTTCCTCTTTTCCAATTAGTATTCCTTTAATTTCCTTTTATTGCCTTATTGCCCTTGCCAGATTTTCAAGCACTTTGTTGAAGAGGAGTAGTGAGAAGGAGCAGCCTTGTCCCGATCCTAGCTTTATGGGCAATCCTAACTTTTCTCCATTTAGGATGATGCTGGCTGTGGGCTTCTTATTTATGGCTTTGATTATGTTGAGGAATGATCCTTCCAGTCCAATTCCCTCTAAGACTTTAATCATGAACAGATGCTGGGTTTTGTCAAAGGCTTTTTCTGCATCAATTGTGATGATCCTGTGTTTTCTATCCTTCAGTACATTTATGTGTTTTATGATATTTACTGATTGTCATATGTTGAAATATCCCTGAATCTCTGGTATGAATCCAACTTGATCATGTTGAATGATCTTTTTTATGTGGGTCTGTATACGGTTTGCAAGTATTTAGTTGAGAATTTTTGCATCTGAGTTCATTAATGAGATGAGTCTGTAGTTCTCTTTTTTGATTGTCTCCTTGACTGGTTTTAGTATTAGAGTGATGCTGGCTTCATAGATGGAATTTGGGAGATTTCCCTCTGCTTGTATCCTTCTGTACAGTTTGAGTGATAATGGTTGTAAGTCCTCTTTAAACGTTTTATAGAATTCCGCTCTGAAACAATCTGGACGTGGGCTTTTTTTAGTTGGGAGGTCTCTTAATTACATTTTCAATTTCTTCATATATTATTGGTCCACTGAAGCTGTAAATCTCTTCTTGGTTTAGCTTTGACAATTCCCCGGATTGCAGATATTCATCCATTTCTCTTAAGATTTCAAATTTAGTAGAGCATAGGTTTTTGAAGTATTCCTGTATGATTATCTGGATCTTTTCATTGTCTGTTGTCATATTTCCCATTTCACCATGAATTCTATTGATTGGAGTTGCTCTTTCTTTCTTTTAGTTAACTGGGCTAGGGGGTCTGTCTGTTTTGTTTATTCTCTCAATGAACCAACATTTGAATTTACTGATTTTTTGTATTGTTTTGTTTGTTTGTATTTCATTAATTTCTGTTACGATTTTTGTTACTTCTTCATGTATGTTGCATTTAGGGTTTATTTGTTGTTGTCTCTCAAGTGTTTTTAGCTGCAGTATTAGCTCATTTATCTGTGCTCTTTCTGTTTTTTAATGTAGGCACCCAGTGCTATAAACTTCCCTCTTAGGACTGCTTATAAAGTGTCCCATAGGATTTGGTGTGTTGTACTGTTGTTGTTGTTAAGTTACAGGAATGCTTTTATTTCTTTCTTTATTTTGTCCTTGACCCATTCATTATTCATGAGTGTGTTGTTTAGTCTCCATGTGTTCCTGTAGATAGTAGGGCTTATCCTGGTGTTGATATTGAGATTTATTGCACTATGGTCTGATAGGATGCATGTAATTATTTCAATTTTTTTTGTATTTGTTGAGGTTTTTCTGTGTCCAAGTATGTGTTGGAGAATGTTCTGTGGGGTGCTGAGTAGAAAATATGTTCTCTGGTGCTTGGGTGGAATATTCAGAAGATGTCTTTGAGGTCCATTTCCTGTATTGTATTGTTCAGTTCAGATGTCTCTCTGCTTATTCTTTGTCTGGTTTTTCTGTCCAAAGGATTCAATGGGTTATTGAAGTCCCCTACTATGATTGTGCTGGGGTTAATCTCTGCCCCTAGTTCCTACAGAGTTGCATTTATAAAGGTGAGTGCACCAGAGTTTGGTGTATATATATTTATGATTGTGAAGTCTTCATGTTTAATTTTCCATTTGATAAGGATGTAATGACCCTCTTTGTCTCTTCTAATTGCTTATACTTTGAAGTCTATTTTATCTGATATTAAAATAGCATCTCCTTCTTTCTTTCTGGTACCATTTGCTTAGAATATTTTTTCCTTCCTTTCACTTTGACTTTATGCTTATCCTTAAGGGTGAAGTGAGTTTCTTTTAGACAGCATATCAATGGATTCTGATTCCTAATCCATTCTCCTAGTCTGTGCCTTTTGATTGTGGAGTTTAGTCCATTAATATTTAAGGTTATAATTGAGAGGTGTGTGTTGCTACATTTTACCTTATTGTCCATTTGCATTTTTCATTTATGATTCTCCTTCTGCATTTCTGGTTTTATTAACTTCTTTTTCAAGGTGCCTGGGGATAGTTGCTCCTCTGCTCTGTCCTTTGAATTGTTTCAAGTATTCTCTGAAGGGTTGCTTTTCTGGGCATATATTCTTTCATCTAGTTTACGTCGTGGAAGATTTTTCTTTTTCCTCAACTAGAATCGTTTTTTGCTGGTTATACTAACCTGGGTTGGCATTTATAGTCATTTAGCACTGGGAATGCTTTGGTCCACATTTTTCTTGCTTTCATAGTTTGCACTGAAAAGTCTGCTGTAATTCTGATAGGTTTCCCCTTATATCTAACTTGTTGTTTTTCTCCTGTGGCTTTCAGAATTTTGTCGTTGTTTTGGGCATCTAGTGTTTTAACTATGATATGGCAGGGAGAGTTTCTTTTCTGGTCTAGTCTATTTGGTGTTCTTTGTGCTTCTTGTATTTGAATATATATGTCTTTTTTTAATTTGGGGAAATTTTCATCTATTATTCTCGTGACAATCTGATCAATACCATTCTCCTGGGATTCTTCTCCTTCCTCTATCCCTATGATGTGGAGGTTTGATCTTTTCATAGTGTCCCACATTTCCTGGTTGTTCCACTCTGTTTATTTTTAAGTTTTTCATAGTCTTTACTTGAGCTTTTTAGTTGTTCTGTGTTATCTTCTAGGTCTGATATTCTTTTTTCTACTTCCTCCATTCTGCTTCTGAGGCTTTTTCCCATTCTTTCCTTTTGATTGGATGACTGTTCTGTTTCCTTTTTTTTATTTCTTCATGTGTTTTCTTTACTATTTCCACTTTCTTTTGGAGGTTCTCAATCTTTTCTTGTATCTCCTTGTTTTGCTTATTGGTTTCCTTTTCCATATCAGCATGGGATCTTTTCGGTGTTTCCACTTCTTTCCAGATTTTGTCATTTTCTCCCTCTAGCTCTTTCCCTAGTCTGTCATTGTCCCCTTTTAATTCTTTCTGAAGTTTGTCCTTGTCTCCCTCTAGGTCCTGTCTGCATTTTTCATTCTCTCCCCTTAGTTCTATGATTTCTTTGAATATATCTGTGATTATTATTCCATGTTCTTTGTCCTGGGTTCCCTCTAGGGAGATCACAATGTAGGAGTCCTCCACAGGCTCTATAGAGTTTGGTGTGGGGTTATTCTGCACTTTTCCCATATTGTTCTTTTGTTGTGCTCTCGGAATGTGGTTTGCCTTTTGCCTGTATTCTGATATGAATCTTGAATATCTCTTCACCCTTTTGAAGGATTGCTTTCCTTTATTCCTTCAGGTGCCTTCGTTATATTCTCCTTATGTATGGAGTATTGACCTGTCTAGGTTTCAGGCTTTCAATTTTGGTTATATATTGGAAGGTATCATTCACATTTCCCTTTTTGTTCCACAAGAACTTGGTGGGTAACAACCCAGATGACACCTTCTGAACTTTGTATTCCCTCTGCTACCAGCCACTGTCTCTGGAGTTCCAGTTGGGGGGGGGTCGATTTGCTTGCTCTTATACCCTCTGCCTCAGCTGCTAGGGCAGAAGTTGCCCACAGCCTCTGTGTTTGATGTCAGCTCCCAGCTCCTAAAATCCTCTGGGATGACACAACATTCTGCACACACTCTGCCCCAGCTGCTTAGGCAACAGTTGCCCAGAGTGTGTGTTTGAAACTCAGCTCCTGGTTCCAAGAATCCTCTGGGCCAACAAGCTGGTCTGCGCATTCTCTGCCCCAGCTCCTTGTGGAGTAGTTGCTCATGGCCTCTGTCAGATACTTTTGATTACACTTTTGCCATGGCTAAATATGTTGACTATTATTTTGTGATCTTACTTTAATGCTCTTGAAATCTGCCTGTTCTCTCTCTCTCTCTCTCTCTCTCTCTCTCTCTCTCTCTNGTATATATATGTATATATATGTATATATATATATGTGTATATATATATTTATACATATATATATATATATTGTGAGATGAATATTTCATTATTGTAGTCTGACATTCTGTAAGTTGTGAGCATATTTTCTTAAATGAGCTCTTATTTGTTCAAATTGATATTTCTGGAAGAAAATTTCACTGGGGTATCTTAATCCTTAATCTTTATCTTCTCCAAGAGACTTACTTATTATTTCTTCATACTCAGGGCTGGAGAGATGCCTCAGTGGTTAAGAGCATTGGCTGCTCTTTCAGAAGACTTGGGGTTCAATTCCTAACACCCACATGGCAGAAAAAAACAGTCCATAATTTTAGTTCCACAGTAATCTGTTGCCCTCTTCTGACATCCATGGACATGCATGAAACAGGTACACTTACATACAGGCAGGCAATACACTCATACACATAAAATAGAGGAATGTTTTTAAAACAAAATATTTATAATCCCTTTTAAATAAAATTGAAATTTATTACATGGATTTAAACAGTCCCATGCTTTGAAAAAAATCTACAAAAATTCTCCATCATTTAAAACTGAAATTTTATACTCTCTGCCCCACATCACTTCCTTCACCTTTACAGTATTTAGTAACCAATCATTCTATTGTATTTTTTAGTCTGATTTTTGTAGATTCCACATATAAATGAGATTGTTATCATATTTTAATTTCTTTGCCTGGTTTATTTTAATTATAATGCTGTCTAGCTTCTCTCATGATCTAACAAATGATATTTCCTTAAAATCTGAATATATTCACATGTAGGCACTTGGATCATTTCGTATCTTCTTTTTTATCAGAAGTTTAATTTATGTTACTTTGATGCTATGTGTACTCTAAAGTTCAAATTAAAATTAAAAACAAAAGAACTTTTGGCAATTGGTGGCAGCTGGGAGGAGAAATGTCTTAAAGCAATGGTAGGCCCATTACAGTTCCACACTGAAAGACATATGGGGAAACAGATCAAACTTTGTAGGCATATGGGAATTCCTTAAATGGGGTGAGGGGTAATGTGGGGTGGTGTAGAGAAGTGAGAGGATTTAAATACCATCAAACTATATTGTATGGAAATAACAAAACTTCAATTAAAAACATGTAAATAAGTTGCTACTTAGACATCATAGAATATTGGTTACATAAGACCCAGAACACAGCGTCTTGGGAAGTCTGACATGAATGGGTGAATGGTTGGCCGTCTGTCTGAGTTCCTCTACAGCATTCTGATCCTGGGGTGGAAAAGACTAAGGTCTTTGAACCACGAAGTAAAATAAAATCCCTCCATAATTGAATGTGCATGGTCTTTGCAGTTCAAGTTATGATTCTTCTAGTCATTAAATGCATATCCAAAACAGAGCTCATTTTCTCCAAGTTTGTCCCTTGGGGTTAATAGGATATGAACACTAGGGGTCTGTCATCACAGCAGGAAGCCTACAAGGATGCATTTCTACCCTGAGCCATGCACGTGAACTTGGTCCATTTCCACAGCTGTCGGTAGACATCATTGTTTTCTATTCATTTGCTAAGAGTCATAATGGAAAATGTAACAGCTCCCTGTGGATCTGGTCTATTCTAAGCTCTCTGCATAGATTAGCTCTTTTACTCTCCATTGTGGTCCATTGTGCTGGATAGCTTTAGTTTCAACTTGACACACCTGGGTTCAGGGAGCCTCAACTGGGGAATTGGCTCCATTGGATTGGCCTGTGGCCATATATGTGGAGTATTGTCTTGATTCTCAAGCAGTGTGGGAGGGCCCAGCCCACAATGAGTGGTGCCACCCTGGGAAGGTTGTTGTGTATTGTATAAGAAGGCAGGCTGGGTATAAGGCAGGGGAGCAAGCTAATTAACAGCACTCCTCCATGGCCTGTGATTCAGCTCCTGCCTCCAGTTTCCTGCCCTGAGTACCTGCCTTGGGCTCCCTGAGTGATGAACTGTGACCCAGGAGATGTAATCTGAATAAACCCTTTCCTTCCCAAGTTGGTGTCAGTCAGAGTGTTTTGTCACAGAAATGGAAGACATACTAGAACAGAAATTGGTACCAGAAGAGTGGGGTATTGCTGTGACAGACCTGATCTTGGTGTTTTGGGGATGGATTGTGGAGGTGTTTGGGACTTTGGGCTGGGAAGATCATTGAATGCCTAAAGATTGTTGCTGTGGAGCTTGGAACAGTTTTGCTGAAGGATTTGTAGAAGATGGAGGCCTGGCTTGTGAAGTTTCTAGTTTCAAAGGGGAGCAGAGATCATCAGGACTGTGTAATCTGTGGGTTCTGGTCAGTCGGGGCTGAAAAATCAGCTGTAAGTAACAAAAGACCAGAACGTGAAGTGAAATCTTTGTTGTACTGGGACAATTGATGCTGGTTAGCTGGGGCTGAAGAATCAGCTGTAAGTAACAAGAGACCAGCATCACTGCGTTGAAATCTTCTCAGAAGAATTTCTTCAGGGTCGGCACACAGAAGCTATGTTCCACAAGGGGCAGGACTTGGTAGTTTGTAAGAGTCTCCTATACAGTTCTGGTGTTGAAATTTGAGGGGGGTCACAGAGAGGAGCCGAGGCTTGGCACTGTGAGAGGTCAGGAAAGACCATTGGTGGAAG
The DNA here is from genome assembly GCA_009823505.1 of Rhizomys pruinosus. NCBI lineage: Eukaryota > Metazoa > Chordata > Mammalia > Rodentia > Spalacidae > Rhizomys > Rhizomys pruinosus. Next base: position 683,107 of record VZQC01009973.1, read on the forward strand.
TGCACCTCGGTTGCAGTGAAGACCCCAGGATTTCAGGGGTCATGGAGAGAAGCTGAGATTTTGTGCCAGGAGAGGTCAGAAGAGACCATTGGTGAAGGTGCTGCCTTAGTTTCAGTGGAGACCCCAGGTTTGTAGATGCCAGGACCATGGGATAACCACCAAGAGCAGCGGCAGGTGTTGATTAGAGTCATCCTGGGCCTGAGAGATTAGCTGTGTGTGCCACGGATGGCAGAGTCAGAGAATGGAAGCTGCTGAGATCCTTTGGAGCCCAGAAGATCGTGAGTGAATCCCAGGTGTCCAGCCTTGAGCTACTTGCTGGACTTAGGTTTTGTTTGAGTGTGCCTGATTCTTCCCTTTGAAATAAGACAGTAATTTTTTTGGATTTTACAGCAGCCCACAGTTAAGAGACTTTTAACGGACTGTGAACTTTTAAGTGTTTGGACATTTTAAGGACTGTGGGGCTTTTAAGGTTGTACTGTCTTAGGTTGTAATTAATGTTAACATCATATTTTGTGGATACTAACTGGAAAGGTGGTGGTTTAATAGTGATGTGTTTTGTGTGTCAAGTTGTCAAGGGGTCAATTGTGCTGGATAGCTTTAGTGTCAACTTGACATACTGGGGTTGAGGGAGCCTCAGTTGGGGAATTGGCACCTTTGGATTGGCCTGTGGCCACATGTATGGAGTATTGTCTTGATGGTCGAGCAGTGTGGGAGGGCCCAGCCCACAATGAGTGGTTCCACCCTGAGGATGTTGTTGTTTATGGTATAAGAAGGCTGGTTGGGCATGAGCCAGGGGAGCAAGCCAGTAAACAGCACTCCTCCATGGCCTGTGCTTCAGCTCCTGCCTCCAGGTTCCTGCCCTGAGTTCCTGCCTGGGGCTCCCTGAATGCTGAACTGTGACCCAGGAGATGTAAGCTGAATAAACCCTTTCCTCCCCAAGTTAGTATCAGTCAGAGTGTTTTGTCACAGCAATGGAAGAAAAACTAGAACATCCACAATGCTAGAATTCTCATCACTTACAAAGAAAATATTTAGAACAGTTAAACAACAACATGGTCCAAATCACATCCACAGTTAATGAAGCCAAGAAGTGATGAACTCTCCAACCAACATTGTTTTCATTTTGGCGCTGGTCAATAATTTTTAATTTTTCATAGCTAGAAAGATAGATAGATGGATACATAGATGATAGAGAGTTAGTGGAATTCCTACTTTAGAGGGAATTCCACATCACTGTTGATTCTATAAATTCTACTGAAATGTCTGAAAATCAATATGAAATTTAATTTGAATATGTATTTACTGGCTCCCCTCTGTCATTCAGATGTCCACTTGCTCTATGCCTGTATCTAAGGACTGTGAATTTTAACTAAAAAGAAGCCTTCTACAACTAGTCAGCATAACCGCATTGCAGACCATTCAAGTTCAGATGAGATTGTCTCCCTTGAATCTTGTTTTTTTTTTTTTTTTTTTTTT
>VZQC01009973.1:685579-728656 GCA_009823505.1 Rhizomys pruinosus
TTTTTTTTTTTTTTTTAGTCCCAAAGAGTGTTGGCTGCACATAGTGACTTGCTCTTTAGCTGCACTCCTATATTCCTCTGTAGACCTTGTATTTTCTCTGTTATGTATGTCTTTGTTGAGCCAATGTCTTACTATGTATCCTTTTTGGGGTTTGTACTAGCAACCCTCTTTCTCTCACCTCTGAGCAAATTGGAAATATTATTTTCTAATACAAGTGTTTAAAGTTATAAATTTAACTCTCCATTGTTTTACATATTCTCATATATTTTCAGTTTTAAATTTCATCTTCAAATACTTTCTAATTTCATATGGGAAAATTATCCAAAGGGAAAAGTATTAGCTCAAATACCTAATGGAAATTAAACATATACTTTGTGCTCATGAGTGCATGTGTATAGCTGAATGTGATATTACAAGAAACATAGTACGAGGTTGGAGAAACCTCTCATTAAGGCATCCATCAGCATAGTCCAACTGACTCTAAGTAACCCAGGTTACTGCTACAGCCCTTGATTGCCTCCCCGAACATGAAGATAAGACCCAATTGAAAAGAAGACATATTTCATACATAGGACTTGGAGCTGGGAAGTTGGAAGTGACATGATGCTTCCCCTCTGAAGACTACCTCACAAAGTTCTAGAGGATACTGTGCAAGCTTTTAAGGGAGAAAAAATAAATTGATGGTCCAACCCTAGATTCAAATCTTGATAAACATGAATACTGCTAAAACAAACTGTAGTGATGCCTTAGATTTACTTTTTCCTTTGTGTTAATCTACAGCTACCCAATTAGACATCTAGCCCTCTCAATGAGAGGGAACTCATATGTGGCACTCTAAACATAGCCAAATACCTATATCTAGAGGTCATATAGCCTTGAGAAATCCCTACCTCTGTTGCATCCCTAGGCAAATGTAATGACTTTTACCTTTTCTTGAAATGATATTTTGTGGCCTACTGAACAACATTTTGGAAATGTTCCCTGTGCAATTGAGGGAAAATATGTATATTTTTGTTTGGTTGAATAAAGTGTTCTGTATATGTACAATTGGTTGATAAATAGTGTTCTAGCTTCATTCTTTTGTTGTGATAAATCAATCATACCAAAAGCAACTTAGGGGAAGAAAGATATATTTAAGTGTATACTTTCATTTCACAGGCCATCATTTAGGAATTTCAAGGAAAGAAACTGAAGCAAATCCATGGTGAAACACTATTTGCTGGATCACTCTCTGGGCCACTGACCAGCTCATGTTTCCCACTAGATCCTATACAACCCAGGAACATCTGACTGGGAAATGACAATGTCCATGGTGGGTTGGGACCTCCTAAATTAAGTAACATACCCAACACAAGCTCTCACAGATATGTCCACAGGCCAACTGATACTCAGTTGAGACTAGTTATCTCCAGGCAATTCTATAATATATCAATTTTTGACAATGCTAATTAAGACAATTACCAACTTATTTTTTGTGTTGTTCACTAATTTTTCATAGTTGTTCTATGGACTATTGAAACAAGTATTTTATGTTCCATGTGTTTTGAAATACTTTTGTCTGAAATTTCATTGAACATATTTTTGAGCTATAATGCAATAAGCAATAGCTATGTTTACAACTTTTATACACTTTTTGTATATTGACACTTTCACAACTTATATTTTTCTTTCTCTTGTAGTACTTTTTGTGCCAGTCTATTTTGATGGATATAAGTGTAGCTGTATAATCTTTCAATATCTTACTGTGCCCATCAGAATGGCAGCCATGTGATCTGAAAGGATTATATGGAACTGAACAAAGAACCAGGGGGCTTGTGCAGTTTCTTTACTTTTATTTCTCTGTCCACCCAGGAGCACTAAAGAATCAGAGAGCTCTGTTTTTATTCTCATACTTTTTAGAGTCAAAACTGAATATTTATAGAACAATGAATAAACTGGCCATAATGTAGTATTTCAGCAAAACACGAACAAGATAACATTATAGCCATAATATCCCTTCTTGAGAGAAAAATGTGTCTATTCAGAAACTAGGGGAATGCCAAAATTCCAGTGATAACTCTGTAGCAAGAATTTTTATATAAACTTCCTCATCAGACAAGGCTATCCAGGCACATGTTCTCAAGTGTACAGCTTAATTTACCAAACATATTTTTTAAATCATAGGAACGCTATTTCACAGTCCCTATATCTCCCCCTTTCAGGTTTTTTAGTTCCTCAAATGTGGGAAGCCACCACATCCACCATTACAAGATGGTGCCCAGCCCGAAGGGCCACGTAGCCTGTTAATGGTAAACAACCTAAATGCGCATGCATGCTCAAGCCCGGAGCATGTAAATGAGGGTTTCAGTTGAGCACCAATCAGTAGGTGCCACATTCCTCCTAGGTCTATTTAAGCAGCACAGAGTTTGGGTTTTGGGTCTTTCGCTTCAAGCAAGTAACCCTGCAATAAACGTCTGTAGAAGAATCCTGGTGTGGCGCGTCCTCCTTGCTGGCGAGGGTGGTGGGCGTCACACTCAAAAAGATCATAGGCCAATCTAAATCCAATGTTCATAATGCAGTCTGTATAATGATTTGAAGCAATACAGGTCCACAAAGAAGGACAATAGCCACTACAGGGTTAAAAAATAGTTATAACAGAGTATAACCATAAAGGTAATTGAACAGAGGTCATAGAAATTTTTAACACTTTCATCCTTGAGAGTTTGTACTTGTGGTTTAAATTGATTAAAATATTTATAAACATTAAAGAAACACATGACAGGTAATTGCTCCCAGTCAAAGTCTTCTTTCAAAAGCAGATAGTCTATTGTGGCCCAGGTATGTAGAACTGCAACTTGAAGTTCTCTGAGCATTTGATTAGTCTCCCTCAGGATTCAACCAGTGATACTGTTGGTCTTACGGAAGACATAAGCGAAGTTTACACTTTCTTTCTGTATGACTATAACAAGTCTAGAATTAAAGACCAGGTAGGGTGATGTCACAGCCACAGAAGTACAATCAGGCAGCTGAAGATTATCATTCCTGTCTGATGTTTGAGAGCACATAAACCTGGCAATCTTAACTTCTGAAGTTAGCAGTACCAGAATAATTTCTCCATGCCCATAGACCCCATAGTAGGTAAAGTCCAGTAGATGTGGTTAAAACTAGTGTCACAAGATAGCAGCAAAGTACAATTAAAGCAAAGTCAATGGAACTACAAAATGCAGGCAACAGACAAATCCAGAGACATGTGACATATTTTTCCTTTGTGTCAATACTATCTTCTACAATATTTTACTAAACAAGATGAGTCATTATTGGTCTCATGAACTTCCTCTTGAGGAAAGCAGGAAGAGGCAGATCCCCCGGTACATTAAAAAGAAGTTTTCTACAGCCCATTTTGAGTCAAATGCAACTACATATTGGGGTCCAGCCCTTCAGGAACAATAAGTTTTACTAGGGAAATTGTGACTAAAAGAGCTATGTAAATAATATGTGCATTTCCCTTCTATAACTTAGCACATGTATATAACCTTGCACCTGTAGTCTCTAAAGTGTCCTTGATGATACTGTTTAGTATTATTTCAGATTGGTTGATCAGAGAAAATCTGCCAACTTCCCAAACAACAATTTGCCTGACCTGAAGACTTCTTTTCCATATTTGTACCAAAACTTCACCCTAAAGGAAAGAAAAAGTTCACTTGACAATTTCTGCCTCTATAGAGACACAGGCATATACTTTACTCCACAGCTTAATATACCAAGCTAGCCACGAATCACTTCTTATACCATACCAGCACTGGAACCCTACAGTTTCTTCACTTTATGTTTCATTATATTGGTCTCATATTCTGCTAAAGTTTCAAACATTAAATTATATAAAGCCCCAGATAACCTGCCCGTGGTATGTCTAGGATTCTAAATGTGATGGCTAATCCTGGGTGTGAATTTGACTGGACAAAGGAACAAATAAGAGAAAATGGATCTTCTGATTGGACCACCTCAACCTGGATGGCCCACCCCAAATGTGGGCGTTACCTTCTGCCGGCAGGCAGTATTAAAGGCCATGGCAAAGGGAGCTGGTACCTTTTTTCCTGTGGCCTGCCTCTCTCTAACTGGTGAGTTTGTCTTGCTGCTGTGATCAACCATACGGATCCCAGCGTGTACTGAAACTGGCAGATCTCCTGGAACCCATCGGGCCTTCAGCACCAGATTGGGACTACTGAGACATCCAGTCTTGCAGACTGAGCAGTTCCCTGGATTCTCAGCCTCTCCAGTTTGGCGCTTCTACTGTTGGACTCCTTGAACTCTGTCACGTGAGCAATCAATAAATTGTATATAGCTATATATTTGTCCTGTTACTTCTGTTTCTTTAGAGAACCCTGACTAATACAGATTTTAGTACCAGAAGTGGTTCTAGAGAAACAGAATTGAAAGGATGAATTTCTTTAGTGGGCTTGGTAGTTTCTGGAGCCAGTTCTCCAACCCAATGAAGCCTAGAGTTACTGAAGGCTCTCCTGGTGGCATGAAGAGGAATGATAATCCTTGGTGCAGACTATTTGATGTAATTATGAAGATAGATCCATTTGACTCACCTAACTCGCCTCTTGTGAGAAGCAAGGAATTTAGCGACTCTGTATATAAAACATTGGAGAAATTGTGGAAAAATAAGGAAAATAATGATGTTGCCTTGCTGCTCCTAACATTTCTGGACAAAGTGATAGAGGAAAATAAGGAGCTCAGTGATAAAAATGACCAGCTCAGGATTTGAAACAACAGATTAAAGGTTTCCAAGTGTGCTCTGGAAGAGAATCTTCTCTCCAGCAGCCAAATAGCTAAAACGGCAGAAAATCAAGCTGGAGCCCTTATTATACGTTTGGCTGATTTACAACGCAAATTTAATTCCCAGCCACGAAGAGTGTCAGCAGTCAAAGTGAGAGCACTGGTGGGGAAATGGTGGAATCCTGAAACTTGGGATGGAGATGTGTGGGAGAACCACGATGATGAGTATTTTGAACCCTTGGATTCTGAGGGATTTTCTTTATCTGAGGAATTAATCTCCCCACCCTCAGCAGAGAATCCACACCCTGAAGATCCTTCCTCCCCACCCTTGCCTGAGGAAACTAATCTCCCCCTCCCAGTGGGAGCTAATGTCCCTCAGGTCCCATCAATTGTTGCCTCTAGACCTATAACCAGATTGAAGTCTAAGCAAGCCCCTAAAGGTGAGATAGAATATCTGGTCAACAAGGAGGTGCACTACACCACTAAAGAAATTAATGAGTTTGCCGATTCAATCCCGGCAGAAGCCTATGGAATATGTGTGCGAATGGATTTTAATGGTGTGGGATAATGGTGGAAGGATTATAAAATTGGATCTTGCTGAGTTTATCGATATGAGCCCACTGAGTAGAGATTCTAGGTTTAACATGGAAACTCGAGCAGTTAAAAAAGGTGTTAAAAGTTTATTTGAATGGTTGGCTGACATATTTATTAAAACATGGCCTAACAGTGAGTTAGAGATGCCTGATATTCCTTGGCTTAGTATTGATGAAGGGATTGTGAGGATCAGGTATATGGGCATGCTCCTGTAGTTTTGAAGTGTAAAACCACATTTTCCACAATATGAGGACCCAGAGGACATGCCTTTCACTGAGTTTATAAGAAGGAAAGTACTGAAAAAGACACCAGAACATTTGAAGAGCTTTGTTTTTGCTCATTTTCTTACGCCAGATCTTACAGTTAGAGAAGCTGTTGCTCGCTTACATAAATTAAATATACACATAATAGGCTTAACAGGACCTCAGGGTCAGTGTCAGTTGGAAGCACTGAATCACAGAAGGCCAGATGAGTGTAGTTATCATAGTTATCATAATGGGCGGCGAAGGCAAAGCAATGCCTATAATGGCATGACATGAAATGATCTTTGGAACTGGCTAATTAATCATGGTGTTCCCAGGAACCAAATACATAAGAAGCTTACTAAGTTTTTATTTGATCTGTATAAGCAGAAAAGCTCTAGAACAAATGACAGGAAGTCAACATTGGATTTCAGCAGTAGTGAATCCCGTCCAGTTAACCAGTTTCCAGACTTGAGACAGTTCACAGACCCAGAACCCCTTGAATGAAGGGGTGGCCTGGTTCCAGTGAGGAAGGACCTTGTCACAATACCAAAGAGTTATGCTGTTTGCCTTCCTCCTGTCCTTCCCCAGAGGGACCTGAGGCCTTTTACTGGGGTAACTGTACACTGGGGAGAAGGAAATAATCAGACCTTTCAAGGCCTACTGGATACTGGTTCTGAGTTGACACTGATCCCAGGAGACCCTAAAAAGCATTGTGGCCCTACGGTTAAATTAGGATCTATGGAGGTAAGGTAATAAATGGAGTTTTGGCTGAAGTCCGACTCACAGTGGGCCCAGTGGGTCCCAGAACTCATCCTGTGGTTATTTCCCCAGTCCCAGAATGTATAATTGGGATAGATATACTTAGAAATTGGCAGAATCCCCACATTGGTTCCCTGACCTGTGGAGTGAGGGCTATTATGGTTTGAAAGGCCAAATGGAAACCATTGGTGTTGCCTCTACCAGGGAAAATAGTGAACTAAAAACAGTATCGTATCCCTGGAGGGATTGCAGAAATTAGTGCCACCACCAAGGATTTGAAAGATGCAGGGGTGGTGATTCCTACCACATCTCCATTTAACTCTCCAATTTGGCCTGTGCAAAAGAAAGTTGGATCATGGAGAATGACAGTTCACTATCAAAAACTCAACCAAGTGGTGACACCAATTGCAGCCGCTGTTCCAGATGTGGTGTCCTTACTTGAGCAGATTAATATGTCTCCTGGTACCTGGTATGCAGCTATTGATCTGACCCATGCTTTTTTCTCAGTACCAGTTCATAAGGACCACCAGAAGCAATTTGCTTTCAGCTGGCAAGGCCAACAGTATATCTTTACTGTCTTACCTCAAGGGTATGTTAATTCTCCAGCTTTGTGCCATGACTTAGTTAGAAGGGATCTTGATCTCCTGACTCTTCCCAAAAATATCACACTGTTCCACTATATTGATGATGTTATGCTGATTGGACCCAGTGAACAGGAGGTAGCAGCTAGTTTAGACTTATTGGTAAAGCATATGCGCATGAGAGGATGGGAAATAAACCCAACTAAAATTTAAGGGCCATCTACCTCAGTGAAGTTTCTAGGGGTTCGGTGGTGTGGAGCATGCAGAGACATTCGTTCTAAGGTAAAGAATAAGTTGTTGCACCCGGCCCCTCCCTCCACCAAGAAGGAAGCACAATGTTTGGTGGGACTTTTTGGATTCTGGAGGTAGCAAATTCCTCATCTGGGTGTGTTACTACGACCCATATATCAGGTGACTCAGAAGGCAGAAAATTTTGAGTGGGGCTTGGAAAAGGAAAAGGCTCTTCAACAGGTCCAGGCTGCAGGGCAGGCTGCTCTGCCCCTAGGGCCATATGATCCAGCAGATCCAATTGTGCTTGAGGTATCAGTGGCAGATAGAGATGCCGTCTGGAGTCTGTGGCAGGCTCCCATGGGAGAATCACAGTGGAGGTCCTTGGGATTTTGGAGTAAGGCTCTACCTTCCTCTGAAAACAAATATTCTCCTTTTTAGAGACAGCTCTTAGCCTGCTATTGTGCCTTAGTGGAAACTGAACGCTTGACAATGGGCCACCAAGTCACCATGTGACCTGAGCTGCCCATCATGAGCTGGGTGTTATCTGATCCACCAGACCATAAAGGAGCACGTGCACAGCAACAGTCCATTATCAAATGGAAGTGGTACATACGTGACAGGGCCTGGGCAGGCCCTGAGGGCACAAGCAAGCTGCAAGAAGAAGTTGCCCAAATACCTATGGTTCCCACTCCTGTTACAATGCTTCCTGTGGTTAAACATGCACCTATGACTTCATGGGGTTTGCCCAAAGATCAGTTGACCGAGGAAGAGAAGACTAGGGTCTGGTTTACTGATGGTTCTGCATACTATGCAGGCAACACCCAGAGGTGGACAGCTGCAGGATTATAGCCAATTTCTGAAACAACCCTAAAGGATACTGGTGAAAGAAAGTCTTCACAGTGGGCAGAACTTCGGGCAGTGCACATGGTTGTGCATTTTGCCTGGAAGGAGAAATTGTCAGAGGTTCGATTATATACTGATTCATGGGCTGTAGCCAATGGTTTGGCTGGATGGTCAGGGACTTGGAAGGAGCATGACTGGAAAATTGGTGAGAAAGACATTTGGGGAAGAAGTATGTGGATAGAGCTGTCTGAATGGTCAAAGGATATGAAGATGCTTGTGTCTCATGTAAATGCTCATCAAAAGGTGATCTAGGCAGAGGATGAGTTTAATAATCAAGTATATCGGATGAATCATTCTGGGGATAGTCAGCCTCTTTCCCTAGCTATCCCTCTTGTTGCTCAATAGGCCCATGAACAAAGTGGTCATGGTGGCAGAAATGGAGGTTATGCATGGGCTCGACAGCATGGACTTCCACTCACCAAGGCTGATCTGGCTATAGCTGCTGCCGAGTGCCAGATTTGCCAGCAGCAGAGACCAACATTGAGCCCCCGATATTTTGCTATTCCCCGGGATGACCAGCCAGAAACCTGGTGGCAGGTTGACTACATTGGACCACTTCCATCCTGGAGAGGACAGCATTTTGTCCTTACAGGAATAGATACTTATTCTGTTTATGGGTTTGCCTTTCCTGCACATAATGCTTCTGCAAAAACTACCATCCAGGGACTTACACAATGCCTTATCCATCATCATGGTATTCCTCATAGCATTGCTTCTGACCAAGGGACTCACTTCACAGCCAAAAAATTGCGACAGTGGGCCCATGGTCATGGTATCCACTGTTCTTACCATGTTCCCCACCACCCAGAAGCAGCTGGTTTGAGAGAACGATGGAATGGCCTCTTGAAGACACAGTTACAGTGCCAATTAGGTAACAATACCCTTGAGAGCTGGGGCAAAGTTCTCCAACAGGCAGTATATGCTTTGAATCAGTGCCCACTATATGGTACTCTTTCTCCTACAGCCAGAATTCATGGGTCCAGGAACCAAGGAGTGGAATTGGGAGTGATTCCACTCACTATCACCCCTAGTGACCCAGTAGGAAATTTTTTGCTTCCTGTACCCAGGACCTTGCGTTTTGCTGGTATAGATGTTTTGGCTCCAAAGGGGGGGGAGAGCTTTTGCCAGGAGATACAGTAAATGTTCCATTGAACTGGAAGATAAGACTTCCCCCTGGCCACTTTGGGCTTCTACAGCCCTTAAGCCAACAGGCTAAGGAAGGGATAACAGTCATAGGGGGAGTGATTGATCCAGACTACCAGTAGGAGATTGGACTTTTTCTCCACAATGGGGTCAAGGAAGATTATGTCTGGAAGGCAGGAGATGCTGTAGGGTACCTTCTGGTGCAACCATGTCCTATGATTAAGGTCAATGGGATTACTGTATTAGTCACTTTGCTGTTGCTGTGATAAAACACTATGACCAAGGAGCTTATAAAAGGAAGTGTTTATTTGAGCTTATGATTGACAGTTCCAGGGAATTAGAGTCCATTGTGGTGGGAGGCATGGCGGCTGGATCTGGAGCAGGAAGCCAAGAGTCATATCTCGCAAAGAGCACAGGAAGAAGAGAGAGGGCAACTGTAGACCACGAGGCTTGTCAAACTCAATAAGCCTGCCCCCAATAACGTACTTCCTCTAGCACGGCCACACCTTCTAAAACCTCCAAAACCAGTGCCACAAACTGGAGACAAATGTCTGAATACTTATAGCCTACGGGGTACACTCATTCAAACCACCCCATTCCACTCCCTGGCCCCCATAGGCTCCTGACCATATAAAATGCAAAATTCATTTAGTCCAACCTTAAAAGTCCCCATAGTCTTTACCAGTTTCAATGCCATTCAAAAGTCTACATTCCAAAATCTCTTCTGAGACTCAGGCCAATCTCCTAAACTGTAAGGCCCTGTAAAATCAAAAGACAAATTGCACACTCCCAACGTACAGTGGAACTGAATACACATTCCCATTCCAAAAGGGAGGAATAGAGGCATAGTGAGGAAATACTGGACCAAAACAAGACCAAAAACCAGCAGGGCACACTCCAAATCCAGTAGCTCCACATGCAACTTCTGGGACTTGATTTCCAAAGGGCTTAGATGGCTCAGCTCTTCCAGCTTTGCTTGCAGCATACATCTCTTTCTTAGGCCGCTACCACTCCTTGTATGCAGCTCTCCTTGGAAAATATCTCACAGCTCTGCCATCTCGAATATCTTCTTGCGTCTCCACTGCCAACCAGACATCACATTCACAGCTTCATGCAATGGCCTATCAGGGCCTTCTTTATGCAGGGACGCCCCTGCTACATTCTGCCTGGCCTCTTTGGCTCTCTGAAACCGTGGAGGAAGAACTGATTACCCCTTCACTCTTGCAAACTTCATGCCTCTAAAGCCAGCACCCCATGAATGAAACTGCTGAGTTTGGCTGCAAGTTTGGGATGGACCCTGGCCGATTTCAACCACATTTGCATCTTTTCTCTGCCCTGGACTCGTTGGAGGATTAGCTGTGTGTCTTCTTGCCCTGACAGTACTGATTCTTTTGTTTACTTGTAAATCTCCAGGCCTCTCCTTAATCACTTTAGTCTCCTTATGAAAGGGAGCATCTCCTTCAGAAGCCTTGGCCACACCTTTAATCTTCCTAGTGTACTTTTCAGTTTCAAACTACATTCTGCATTTCCTTCTGCCCCATTTGTTCTTTTTCACTGTAGATCTGTATAATATTCACCACTAAAAGCCACGCCACCATTTCTACATTAGGCTGTCTTGAAATATCCTCCACCAAAGACATTAGTCCATTGCTTTTCAACTTAGCATCAGGCAAGCATCTGGGCTGTGGGCAAACTGCTGCCAGACTCTTTATCAAAATATCCCAGTTGCTGCCTAAGTCTTTATTTTCCTCTGGAACTACATTTTTTGCAGCAATGCTTTCTTCCAGGCTTCTACTAGAATGGCCCCTTAACCTCTGCTTATAGTAGTTAACAGCTTTTCTAGCCCAAAGTTCCAAAGTCTTCCACATTTCTCCAAACATCCACATGGTCAGGTTCTTCACAGCCAACAGCCCACTCATTCGTGGTCTAACCAAAATTCTAACTTGTATTTTAGTCCACTCTCCTATTCTGTCGAGCTGTGAATAAAACACCATGACCAGGAACTTATAAAAGGAAGTGGTTTCTTTGAGCTTATGATTGACGGTTCCAGGGAAATTAGAGTCCACCATAGTGAGGAGGCATGGGTGGACAGGATTTCTGGGGCCAGGAAGCCAAGGTGTCACAATTTTCACAATAAGAGTTCACAAGACTTGAGAGATAGCAACTGTAGAACCACGGAGGCTGTGTTAAACTCACTAGCCTTTTCCCCCAAATAAATTGTCTTCCTCTAAGCATGGCACGCCTTCTAAGACCTCCAATAAACAGTGCCACGCAAACTGGAGACAAATGTCTGAATATTACAGCCTCATGGGGGACACTCTTTCAAATCACCACAATTAGGGAAACTCCCAACAACCACAAACAGTACAGTACTAATTCAAATTATGGTCCAGATCCTTTCAGAGATATGAATGCTATGTGGTCACTCCTGGCGCAGGGAGCGTCAAAGTACCTCGCAGCAACTCGCTTAGCCACAAAACGTGGTCTGTTTGGCCTCAGCTGAATTTATTGACTATCTCCTTCTACTACCCCATCTGTAATTATTCCGTCCACCAATCAGAATGTAGAAGAAAGATAGTCATTATAAATAACTCATCGACCTGTAGAGGACACCATGGAGGACCAGTTGCACAGAATAAACCGCTGGCATAACTTATATACTGATATCTAACTTTCTGTCCTTCTTTGGTGTAAGAATGTGCTTCATATATATATATATATAGCAGATACTTGTGTTGTTCCCTTTTGAATGTGCAACTGAGATAAGTGTTAAGTGTTGTCATATTTAGGTTATTAGATACTGATGGACTTAGTGTTCCTCAAGGATATTACCACCTGCTCTAGGATATAATGTTTTGCTATTGCACATGAGACACTTATAACATGTTAGGTTGAATTATGACCTTGCCATTGTTTGCAATTGACATTAAAGCATAACATAAGGAGAGGCTATTTATGGGGTGTCAAGTTGACAAGGGGTGGACTTATGATGGTTAATAATGGGTGTCAATTTGACTGGACTAAGGAACAAATAAGAGAAAATGATCTTTGGATTGGACCACCTCAACCCGGATGTCCCACCCCAAATGTGGGCATTACCTTCTGCCGGCAGGCAGTATTATAGGCCATGGCAAAGGGAGCTGGTCCCTTTTTTCCTGCGGCTTGCCTGTCTCTCATTGGTGCTTTTATCTTGTTGTTGTGATCGACCCTACGGATCCCAGCATGTACTGAGACTGGCAGATCTCCTGGAATCCATTGGGCCTTCAGCACCAGATTGGGACTACTGAGACATCCAGTCTTGCGGACTGAGCAGTTCCTTGGATTCTCAGCCTCTCCAGTGTGGCACGTCTACTGTTGGACTCCTTGAACTCTGTCACGTGAGCAATCAATAAATTGTATATAGCCATATATTCGTCCTGTTACTTCTGTTTCTTTAGAGAACCCTGACTAATGCACTAAATATTCCCACTTTTTTAAAGTACTATTTAAAGTACCATGCTCTTATTCCATGGTTGCTTGTACTCTGGAATTATAAGGTAAACCTGTCTTAGGTACTATGCAAAAATAAGCCAAAAATATTGCAAGCAGAGAGCATGATAAGCATGTACTTTATCAGTTTTAGTATTTCTTGGTAAATCTAAAATACCAAATGCATGTAACAAATTATGGATTACATGTATTAATATTATTGTTTTTATTATCATCATTATTTTGAAAGTGTTCTGGTCCAGGAGGCTGAAAAGTAAGTATTGACAGCAACACGAACATATTTAAGACATTTAAATTCAAGAATAATAGTCACACCTACTTCTCATAATATTTGAAGAGGACCACTTTGCAGATTAACACCTAGAGATAAAGAGGAAGAAGTATATTTAGAACTTTGCTCATAATCAAAGACAATTTCCTATACTAGAAATAGTGGAGTGGGCTGGAGAGATAGCCCAGTGGTTAAGAGCACAAACTGCTCTTGCAGAGGACCCGGGTTCGATCCCCAGCACCCACATGACGACTAAGAACTGTCCTTAACTCCAGTTCGAGGGGAATCTGAAACCCTCTTCTGGCATCCACAGCATTGTATGACACGGGTGCACATACCTACATGCAGACAGTACATTCATACATATACAAAAATAAATAAAATAATAAAATATGAAATAATGGAGTATGGAGACACCTCTATAACAATGCAGTGAGCACATGGGACACAGAATGTCATTGATGGGCTTCAGAGGGACCTTGGCAGCTGCCACCAAAGAATTAGCATGTTGTTTTCTTGTAGACAATGGCCCCGGTAAAGGTGAATATGTTTAGATGTGTGTGAAATAATATTACATTTTGAACCTGTAAAAAGACCTAAAATATCTCTTTAGTGTCATGAAGTACAATAGTTAATGTTTTCAGTAATGAAATCAAATGAGCAGCATAGATTGTGTCACAAATGGTGTTAACAGGATTATAAATGTCCCTGAGTACAAGACTTACGGCATATAGTTTATTTTGTTGAATAAAATTAAATGAGCTAGCAAGAAATGTATAAATGGGCCCTGTATAGGCAATCTTTGTAGGTGAGACATCAGTAAAATATGTAGGTCTAGAATGTACTGGTACAGGTGACTCATGACAGTTATTGCGAACTTTGATATTTTCTGTATTATCTTGAGACATGGTTAACTTTGGAGGGCAAGGAGAAAAATACTGTTCTGTTAAATCCCTTTGATTATGTTAGTATAGGCCTCCATGTGTGGTTATTAAACAGCCTAGAAATTTAGTAATAGTAGTCTGAAACTTTGAATTACTGTGTAATCTGTAAAGCTTTAATAAAAACCTTTAAGCTAGTCTTCATTTGTTAACAAAAAGTAATTCAAATACAGGTGTGACTGAACTTTGACCTTAAAAATAATGTTCCTGGAGTCATGGGTGGATGAAGCCAAATATATTTGATCTGTCCATGGAACAACACTCTGTAGATTCCTAATCTTTATGGTTTGACTATTAATGCACTTTAGATTTCCGGCTCTCCTGTTGCATTGGGGAGCTCTTTACCTAGAGTTAAGAGGCAGTTAATGTCTTCTTGTGTCCTGGTTCTATGATGCTTGGGGTTTATCTAGAAATAGCATTTCAGATGTTTTACTTTGGAATGAGAAATTCACGGATCATATCTGTGTGTGTCCAGTTGTGGAACTCTGTATTATTCTCATCTGGTGCAAAAGAAGCTAGTTTTCTGAGTGGTGTCTGGGATGGCTGTCTGTCTACTTCTTTGTAGTTAGTAAAATATTACATTAGCCTAGGGATGGGTCAACCCGAGATTATCATATTAGTGTAACAATCTATTGAGAAATTATACATTAAATGCATCTACATGAATCCATATGCAAAGATGAAAGCTGCATAAAAAGAAACAGTACCAGATAGGAGAAATTTTCCTTTGACTTCTTAGCCAGGGTAGTCCAAAAGACTCCCCAAATTACACAGTCTATTGCCACATCCCTTAATTGCCTCCCAGAACCTGAAAGTAAGACCATATTGCTGAAGACAGGACATACCTCAGAGACTGGATCTTGAACAATGGAGGTGGATCTGAGCTGGTAGCCACCTCCTTAAAAGGCTAGGTCTCATAGTTTTAAAAAGCACTATGCAAACTGTTAAGGGAGAATATCAATCAAGGTCCAACATCAGCCTGAACACCAAATAGCCAGCACAACATCACTGCATTTTTATATTGAGGAAATCAATGGCTAACTAATTAGACTAAAAGCCTATTTAGTGGAAGGAAACTCATGCGTGGTATTGTAAACATAGCCAGATGTACACAACTGGAAAGGTCATAGATCTTAGAGATGTGTATATATTCTAATGTTTCTCAAAACATCCATTGTTCACTAATCCTGTGTCATTTGTTTAAATATTTTTATTTTGTTTCTTCTACTATGGAAACTTCCAAGCATATATATCTTTATTCATAAGTCTTTTTCTAACTAAAATATTTCCATTTCTAAATCCTTTAACCCCTTCTTCCATCTTTAAACATGAGATATAATAACATTTATGAATATGTTTTTCACCTGTTTTGATAATTCAATTTGGGGCAGTACTAAATAATTAATGTTTCCCCGTTTTAGATTTTGCCAGTATCTATGATTTAAGTGTCAAATTTTATTAAAGGTATATACCTTTAGCTTTTACTTAATGATTTTTAAAGAAACCTAATATTTAAGATAGTATAAAGACAGTCCATTATTAGTAAGTTTATTATTTTTCAAATTAAGTCATTTTACTTTTGTTTGTTTAATTTTATTTATTTTGTATGTGTATGAATGTACTGTCTGCATGTAGGTTTGTGCACCCGTGTCGTGCAATGCCACAGAGGTCAGAAGAGGGCATCGGACTCCCCTGGAACTGGAGTTAAAGACGATTCTCAGCTGCCATGTTGGTGCTAGGGATCAAACCCGGGTCCTCTGTAAGAGCAGTCAGTGCTCTTAACTGCTAGACCATCTCTCCAGTCCCAACTCGTTTTATTTAAAAGCTTTTTAAAAACAGGAGAAAAGTGTGAACTGTTCTCTTTTTTTTTCCTCTTTAGCTATTTAAAAATTTTATAAGATAATTATACATAGATCTGAACAAAATTGTCATAGCCAGTTTTGTTGAAACTAAATCAAAATGACAAGATTTTTAAAATGTGAGTTGCTGATTAAGAATTAAATTAGCAAACGCAAGTATTATAAATTACACATGAAATTTAATATTTAGTTTTAAGGTTTATTTATAACTAAGGAAAAGTTTAGAGTCTAAATTTATTTTACACTTTTGTATCCCAGTCTCAAACATTAGGAAATAACCTGATCCAGGCTGAGATTATTTAAATAAATTTTATCAATTTACATTGAACAATCCAATGGAAAAGAAGAATTTATATTTTTAAGTTTTATATTTGCACTATACATGACTTTTTAAATGTATTCATTTGTTTATTTAGTTTTTCAGGTGTTGGGGATTTAACTGA
The DNA here is from genome assembly GCA_009823505.1 of Rhizomys pruinosus. Classification (NCBI taxonomy): domain Eukaryota; kingdom Metazoa; phylum Chordata; class Mammalia; order Rodentia; family Spalacidae; genus Rhizomys; species Rhizomys pruinosus. The sequence goes on from VZQC01009973.1 coordinate 701,800, forward strand.
AAAATGTGACTGCTAAGAAAATGATCTTCTCCAGTATTGGCACGAAAACAGAACTGTTGACCAATGGAACAGAACCAAATATCCAAACCTGAGCACATAAAATTTCAGCCATCTCATGTTTGACAAGGGGGCCAAGAAGACACAATGGAGAAAAGACAGCATCTTCAGCAAGTGGTTTTGGCAAAACTGGATCACCACATGTAGAAGAATGAAATTAAACCCCTACATCTCACCCTGAACAAAAGTCAGCTCCAGATCGATCAAAGACCTCAACGTGAATCCCCAAACTCTGAAGGCAATAGAAGAAAAAGTTGGCAGCAGACTACAAGTGTAGGAAAATACTTCCTAAATCAGACAGCAGCTGCAGAAGAGTTAAGGTCTACAATTGACAAATGGGACCTCATTAAACTCAAAAGCTTCTGTACATCAAAAGAAACAGTCAAGGAAGTGAATCTCATAGAATGGGATGGAATCTTCACCACAGAAACATCTGACAAAGCATTGATTGCCAGAATATATATATATATATATACTACTCAAAAAACAAGGAAGAAAAAAACAAAAACAAACAACAACAACAACAAAAAACAAATGGCCCACTCAATAGATGGAGCAAAGAGCTGAACAGAGGCTTCACAAGTGAGGAATTAGAGATGGCTGAGAAACAGCTTAAGAAGTGTTCAACATCACTAATCATTAAAGAAATGCAAATGAAAACCACTTTAAGATATCATCTTACTCCAATAAGAATGGCTAGGATCAAGAAAACAAATGATACCAAGTGCTGGAGAGGTTGTGGGGAAAGGGGAACACTCATACACTGCTGATAGGAATGTAAACTCGTGCAGCCACTATGGAAAGCAGTGTGGAGAACCCTTGGAAAACTTGGAATGAACTTGACACCCGACCCAGCCATACCACTCCTTGGCATGTACCCTCAAGATTCACCCCCCACAGAGATACATGCGCAGCCATGTTTATTTCATCTCTCTCCACAGTAGCATTTAGCTGGAAGCAACCCAAATGCCCCTCAAATGATGAGTGGATAGAGAAAATGTGGCACATCTACACAATGGAGTTATATGCAGCAGTAAAGAAATATGACATCATGAGCTTTGCAGGGAAATGGCTGGAGCTAGAGGACATCACGCTGAGTGAAGAAACACAGTCTAAGAAAAACAAACGACGAAGGGTATCCCTCACCTGTGGATGCTAGTGCCAATTACCTAGTTGTAAGTATTTCTTGTCCATGGCCCCTTGAGCTTTTGTCCAAAGCAGTTGGGAGTGATGTATATTGGAAACAACAACAACAACAACAACAACAACAACAACAGCAACAACAACAACAGAAAGGACTGCATCAAAGAACTGACTGAAAAGTGAACTTCTGCTCAAAACAGTCAACTTACACATGGAGAATATTGAGAAAGACTGAGAAATAGATGAAAAGCATGTTTGGCAGAATGCATGAGCTCTGGTGGGGAGGGGGATAGGGTGGAGGACATGGTTCTAGATTTGACAAAAACTATATAAATAAATTTAAAAAAAATGAAAGTGATCTTCTTTTCAGTTATGCAACCAGACCATTATGCCAATCATAGTTTTTACATAAAATATTTTATATATTCCGTTTTATGTGTATGAGTGTGCACTCAGGCCATGCAATACTGGAGAAGGTCAGAAGAAGGTGACAGACCCCCTGGTTCTGTAGTAACTGACAAGTATTGGCCACCATGTGGGTGCTAGAATTCGAACCCTGTTCTTCTAGGAGAGCAGTCAATGCTCTTTTTTTGTATAAAATTTTTATTAATGTTTTATGTATTTCATACATCATTTTTCATTTCTGTTCAGGCGTATTCCCCTATCCCTTCCCCCCACCCTACCCGAAACCATCCCAAATCATGTACTCTATCAGAACTGTCCTGCCTATTTCTCTCAGTCTTTTTTTATGCTTAGGAATTCACATTTGCCTCCATTAATTGCATGTTATTCTAAAATATGGATACATACTGTCCACCCATATACCGTAATTACAGAGTTTGAAAATAATTGGTGGGTGGATTCAAGAGCCCATTGAGGGATTCACATTATGACAACATATTTGCTTTCAGATAAACCAAAAATATAATCATATTGTCAATCAGCTTGTCTTTCATCTGGGGGATTTGGTATTATCATCCAGAAATGAGGGAAACCATTCTCCATTTGTCTTTCTGGGACTGTGTCACCTCACTCAGCATATTGAGTTCGATCTCCATTCATTTACCTGCACAGTTCAAAATGTCATCATTCTTTACCTCTGAATAGTACTGCATTGTGTAGATGCACCACATTTTTGTCATCCACTCATCTGTTGAGGAGCATATGGTTTGGTTCCAGCTCTTGGCTATTGTGAAGAGAGTTTCAATAAAAATGGATGTGCATATATCTTTGTGGTAGGATGAGTCTTTGGGGTATATACCCAAGAGTGGTATGATTGGGTCAGATCGTAAGCTCATTCCGAGTCTTTTAAGTGTTCTCCACACTGATTTTCATAGTGTTTGTACAAGTTTACATTCCCACCAGTAGTGGATGAGTGTTCCCCTTTTCCCACAACCTCTCCATCATCTATTGTCTTTTATTTTCTTGATCTTGGGTAGCCGTACTGGAGTGAGATGATACCTGAGAGTGGTTTTAATTTGCATTTCCTTAATTATTAATGATGATGACCACTTTTTAAGATGTTTCTTAGCCATCGTTAATTCCTCACTGGTGAAGACTCTGTTCAGCTCTTTGCTCCATCTTTTCAGTAGGTCATTTGTCTTCTTCTTTGTTTTTTGAGTAGTTTATATATTCTTGACATTAATGCTCTGACAGATGTGTCACTGGTAAAGACTTCTTCCCACTCTTTGTTTTTTTTTCTTCACTTCCTTGATTGTTTCTTTTGCTGTATGGAAGCTTTTGAGTTTTATGAGGTCCCACTTGTCATCTTTTGACCTTACTTCCCATGCAGCCGCTGTCTGGTTTAGAAAGTCTCCTACACGTATGTCTTGTAGGCTGTTGCCAAATTTTTCTTTTATCACCTTCAGGGTTTCAGGCTTCACATTGAGATCCTTAATCCACTTGAAGTTGCTCCTTGTACAGTGTGAGAGGTAGGGATTTAATTTTGTTCTTCTACAAATGGTGATCCAATTTTGCCAACACCATTTGTTGAAGATGCTATCTTTCCTCCATTGAGTTTTTGGCCCCTTTGTCAAATATTAGGCGGCTGAAGATATAGGAGCTCAAGTTTGGATCTTCAATTTTGTTCCACTGGTCAATGATTTTTTGTTTGTTTGTTTGTTTGTTTGTTTGTTTTTACCAGTACCAGGATGTCTTTATGACTATAGCCCTGTAATATAGCTTGACGTCTGGTAATGTAACCCCCCAGTATTGCACTTTTTGCTCAGGGTTTCTGTGAAAAAGATCATGGGGGTTTTGATTGGGATTGGATTGAATGTGTATATTAATTTGGTTAGAATGGACATCTTTACTATATTAATTTTGCCAATCCACAAGCATGGGAGGTCTTTCCATCTTTTGATGTCATTTTCAACCTCCTTCTTCAGGGTTTTAAATTTTTTGTTGTAGAGCTCTTTGGTATCTTTGGTTAGGTTTATTCCTAGGTATTTTTTTAGGCTATTGTGATTTGGAAGGTCTCCTTGTATTCCTTCTCCAGTTGCTTATTGTTGGTGTAAAGGAAGGCTACTGATTTTTCTAGGATTATTTTGTATCCCGCCACTTGACTGAAACTTTTGATAGTTTCTAAGAGTTTTCTCGTGGAGTTTTTAACATCCCTTAAGTAAACTATCATATCTTCTGCAAAAAGGGATAGTTTTACTTCCTCTTTTCCGAATAGTGCTCCTTTAATTTCACTTACTTGCCTTATTGCCCTAGTGAGCATTTCAAGCACTGAAATGAAGAGGAGTGGCAATAGGGGACAGCCTTGTCATGTTCCTGCCTTTAAGGGGAATGCTTTCAACATTTCTGCATTTAGGATGATGTTGTCTGTGGGTTTCTGGTATATGGCTTTGATTACATTGAGGGATCATCCGTCCAGTCCAAGTTCCTCTAAGATTTTAAGCATGAATGGATGCTTGATATTGTCAAAAGCTTTTTCTGCATCAATTGAGATGATTGTTTTTTTTTTTTTGACTTTAAGTCCATTTATGTGTTTTATGATACTTATTGATTTACGTATGTTGAAACATCGCTGCATCTCTGGTATGAATCCAACCTGGTCATGATGGATGCTTTTTGGTGTGGGTCTGTATGCGATTTGTAATTATTTTGTCAAGAATTTTTGCATCTCTGATCAATGGTATGGGACTATAGTTTTCTTTCTTGTTTGTGTCTTTGCCTGGTTTTGCTATTAGGGTGATGCTGGCTTCGTAGAAGGAATTTGGGATATTTCCTTCTGTCTGTATCTTTCTGAAAAGTTTGAGGATTAATGGTTGTAAGACCTCTTTAAATGTTTTTAAAAAATTCTGCTGTGAAGCCATCTGGGCCTGAGCTATTTTTAGTTGTGAGGCTTTATATTGCAACTTCAATTTCCTCAAGTGTTATTGATCTATTTAAGCTGTCAATCTCTTCTTGGTTAAGTTTTGGAGAATCCCAGAATTTCAGATACTCATCCGTTTCTCTTAGGTTTTCAAATTTAGTAGAGTAGAGGTTTTTGAAGTATCCTCCTATGATTGTCTGCATTTATCTTTATCTGTTGTGATGTTTCCCCTTTCATCACAAATGCTATTGATTTGGAGTTGCTCTTTCTTTCTTTTGGTTAACTGGGCTAGAAGTCTGTCTATTTTGTTTAGGTTTTCAAAGAACCAGCTTTTAGATTCATTGATTTTTTTTTTTTTTTTGGTATGGTTTTTCTTTGTTTCTATTTCCTGGATGTACTTACTCTGAATTTTTGTTATTTATTCTTGACTGCTGCATTTAGCGTTCATCTATTGTTGCCTCTCAAATTCTTTTAGCTACATTGTTAGATCATTCACTTCTGCTCTTTCAGTTTTTTTTTAAATGTGGGCACGTAGGGCTAAAAATTTCCCTCTTAAAACTGATTTAAATGTTGGCCCAAGGTTTTTTTTTTTTTTTTTTTTTTTTTTTTTTTTTTTTTTTGTGTGTGTGTGTGTGTGTGTGTTGTATTTTCATTTTCGTTTAGTTCCAGGAATCCTTTTATTTTATTCTTTATTTCTTCTCTGACCCACTCATGGTTCTGTATTGTGTTTTTTAGTCTCCATGTGTTCTCATAGTTAGTAGGGTTACCCTGGTGTTAATATTTAGCTTTATTGCACTGTGGTTAGATAGAATGCATGGAACAATTTCAATCCTTTTGTATTTGTTGAGGTTTCTTTTGTGTCACAGTATGTGCTAAATTTTGGAGAATTTTCCATGGGGTGCTGAGTAGAAAGTTTATTATCTGGTGTTTGGATGGAATATTCTGTAGATATCTGTGAGGTCCATTTGGTGTATTGTGTTGTTCAGTTCTGATGTCTCTTTGTTTATTTTTTGTCCAGTTGACCTATCCAGGAAGCTCAGTGGGGTATTGAATTCTCCATTTTAGCTTACTGGGATTAATCTGGTCTTAATGTCCTGAAGGATTGTGTTTATAGTTTGGTGCACGAGAGTTTGGTGCATAAATATTTAACATTGTGATATCTTCGTGGTTAATTGTTCCATTGATAAGGATATAATGTCTGTATTAGTCACTTTTCTGTTGCTGTGATAAAATACTATGACCAAAGGAACTTATAAAAGGAAGTGTTTATTTGAGCTTACGATCGATGTTTCCAGGGAATCAGAGTCCATTGTGGCGGGAAGCATTGGTGGCTGGGGCTGGAGCAGCAAGGCCAGGGTCACATCCCACAAACAGCACAGGAAGCAGAGAGCGACTGGAGACCATGAGGCTTGTTAAACTCACTAAGCCTGCCCCCAGTAATATACTTCCTCTAGCATGGCCACACCTTCTAAGACCTCCAAGAACAGTGCCACCAACTGGAGGCAAATGTCTGAATACTTAAAACCTATGGGGGACACTCATTCAAACCACCACATTCCACTCCCTGGCCCCCATAGGCTCCTGACCATATTAAAATGCAAAATGCATTTAGTCCAACCTTAAAAGTCCCCATAGTCTTTACCAGTTTCAACGCCATTCAAAAGTCTACAGTCCAAAGTCTCTCTGAGACTCAGGCCAATCTCCTAAACTGTAAGCTCCTGTAAAATCAAAAGACAAATTATATACACCTAATGTACAGTGGAACCGAATACACATTCCCATTCCAAAAGGGAGGAATAGAGGCATAGTGTGGAAATACTGGACCAAAACAAGACCAAAAACCAGCAAGGCAAATGCCAAGTCCAGTAGCTCCACATGCAACTTCTGGGACTTGACTGCCAAAGGGCTTAGATGGCTCAGCTCTTCCAGCTTTGCTTGCAACATACATCTCTTTCTTAGGCTGGTTCCACTCCCTGTATGCAGCTCTCCTTGGCAAATATCTCACAGGTCTGGCATCTTGAAAGTCTTCTTGGGTCTCCACTGCCAACCAGGCTTCACATTCACAGCTTCACGCAATGGCCTATCAAGGCCTTCTTTATTCAGGGACACCCCTGCTTCACTCTGCCTGGCCTCTGTGGGTCTCTGAAACTGCAGAGGAAGAACTGATAACCCCTTCACTCTTACATCCTTCATGCTTCTAAAGCCAGCACCACGTGAATGAAATTGCCGAATTTGGCTGCAAGTTCAGGATGGACTCTCTCCTACTTTAACCATATTTGCAAATTTTCTTTCCCCTGAATTTGGAGCAGACAACGCTTTGAATATTTTCCTTTCAAAAGTTTGAGGATTAGCTGGGTGTGGTCTTGTCCTGAAGGTACTATTTCTGTTGTTTACTTGTAAATCTCGAGGCCTCTTCTTAATCACTTTAATCTCACCATTCCCATTGTTTACTTGTAAATATCTAGGCATCTCCTTAATCATTTTAGTCTCCTTATGAAACGGAGCCTCTCCTTCAAATGCCTTGGTCACACCTTTAATCTTCCTAGTGTACTTTTCAGATCCAAACTGTTCATTCTGCATTTTCTTCTACCCCATTTGCTCTTTTTTCACTGTAGATCTGTATAATATTCACCATTAAAAGCCACGCCACCATTTCTACATCAGGCTGTCTTGAAATATCCTCCACCAAAGACATTAGTCCATTGCTTTTCAAATTAGCATCAGGCAAGCATTTGGGCTGTGGCCAAACTGCTGCCAGGCTCTTTATCAAAATATTCCGGTTGCTGCCTAAGTCTTTATTTTCCTCTGGAACTACATTCTTTGCAGCCATGCTTTCTTCCAGGCTTCTACTAGAATGGCTCATTAAGCTCTGCTTACAGTAGTAAACAGCTTTTCTATCCCAAATTTCCAAAGTCTTCCACATTTCTCCAAACATCCACATGGTCAGGTTCTTCACAGCCAACAGCCCACTCTCTGGTACCAAATAACTGTATTAGTCACTTTTCTTTTGCTGTGATAAAATACCATGACCAAAGGAACTTATAAAAGGAAGAGTTTATTTGAGCTTACGGTCGATGTTTCCAGGGAAACAGAGTCCATTGTGGCGGGAAGCATTGGTGGCTGAGGCTGGAGCACCAAGCTCAGGGTCACATCTCGCAAAGAGCACAGGAAGCAGAGAGAGTGACTGGAGACCAAGAGGCTTGTTAAACTCAATAAGCCTGTCCCCAATAACGTACTTCCTCTAGCATGGCCACACCTTCCAATACCTCCAAGAACAGTGCCACCAACTGGAGGCAAATGTCTGAATACTTAAAGCCTATGGGGTACACTCATTCAAACCCCCACATTGTCCCTCTTTGTCTTTTCAGATTAATATAACTCTGAGGTCTATTTTGTCTGATATTAGAATAACCACTCCTGTGTCCTTTTGGGTACCATTTGCTTGGAATATTATTTTTCCATCCTTTAACTCTAAGGTGCTCTCTGTCCTTGAGGGTGAGATGGGTTTCTTGGAGGCAGCATATAGATGGATTCTGTTTTCTAATCCATTCTCCCAGTCTATGTCTTTTGATTAGGGAGTTTAGACCATTAATATTTAAGGTTATTATTGAGAGAAGTGCATTGTTTCCTTTCAACTTATTTTTTGTTTGCATCCTTGGTCTAGGTATTTGTTTACTCTGTTATGCTTTGGGTAATTTTTCTCTTGGGCTGCTTAAGGATAGTTGCTCCTTTCCTCTGTTCTTTGAATTGCTTTGAGTATTTTCTGAAGTGTTGGGTTTTTTGACATGAGTTCTTTCATTTTGTTTATGTCCTGAAATATTTTTCTTTCTCCTTCAACTATAATTGACATTTTTTCTGGGTATAATAATCTGGGTTGGCATCTAAAGTCATTTAGTACTGGGAATACTTTGGTCCATGCTCTTCTGGCTTTCATGGTTTGCACTGAGAAGTCAGGTTTGATTCTGATGGCTTTCCACATGTATGTAACTTGTTGTTTTCCTTTGTGGATTCAGTATTTTGTCCTTGTTTTGAGCATCTAGTGTTTATGACATGGGGAATTTCTTTTCTTGTCTTGTCTATTTGGTGATCTATGTGCATCTTGTATTTCTATGGGTTTGTCTTTTTTCAGTTTGGGGAAGTTTTCTTCCATTATTCTGTTGAAGATCTGATCAATACCATTCTCTTGGGATTCTTCTCCTTCCTCTATCCCTATGATGTGGAGGTTTGGTCTATTCATGGTGTCCCACATTTCCTGGTTGTTTCACTCTTGTGTTTTTTTTTTTAATTTTCATAATCTTTTCTTGAGGTTTCTAGCTGCACTGTGTTATCCTATAGTTCTGATATTCTATTTTCTGCTTCTTCCATTCTGTTTCTAAAGCTTTTTCCCATCCTTTCCTGCTGAATGGATGAATGTTCAATTTCCTTTTTTGTTTCATCCTGTGATTTCTTCAGTATTTCCACTTCCTTTTGGAGCTTTTCATTCTTTTCTTGTAGGTCCTTGATTCACTGGTCGTTTCTTTTTTTCCTTTCAGCCTGAGATCTTTTCAATGTTTCTACTTCCTTCCAGAGTTTGTCATTTTCTCCCTCTAGTTCTTTTTGGACTTTATATTTCCCTTCTTCTAGCTCTTTTTGGAGTTTTTTTTTTTTTCTCTTCCTCTAGTTCTTTTCTCAGTTTATCAATCTCTACTTTTAGTTCTTTCAGGGTTTATCATTCTTTCCTTCTAGTTCCCTCATGAGTTTTTCATTCTCTCCCTTTAGTTCTCTGATTTGTTCTTTATAGTCTTTGAATATGTCTGAAGTTGTTCTTCTAAGGTTGGTATCTTGGTTCCCTTCCAGAGAGATCTCATTGTTGGGATCTTCTACAGGAGTGGTTGGGTTTGGTGGGGATTTATTTTGAGCTTTTCCCATATTGTTGTTTTTCCTTTGTGTTTCTGGCATGTGTATTTTTGTTGTTGTTGTTTGTCCCCTTTGTTTATTTGTTTGCATTCTGTTGCTAATCTCAAATGTTGCTATGGGGGACTGGTTGGTTACTCCATTTGATTCCTGTTGGATTCTTCCTCAGTTTTGGCTATGCAGCCTCCAATCACTTACACTGCTGTATCCTCCCAACAGCTTTAAACTGTAGCACCAGCAGTTTACACATTCTACCTCACTCTGTAGAACAAGTTGGCCTTGAGCTCACAGAGATCTACCTGCCTCTGCCTCCCAAGGATTAAGGCATGCTAGGATGCTAGGATTAAAGGCATGCTCCACTATGCCCAGTTTAAAGACGGTTCTTAATTGTCATGTGGGTGCTGGGAATCAAACTCGGGTCCTCTGCAAGAGTAGTCAGCACTCATAACCGCTGAGCTATCTCTCCAGCCCTGACAATGCCTATTCTTTAGTAAACTTGTTTGCTTCTGACATATATGTGCAGATCCATATCAGGAATGTATTTGACTACACTGTCTTTTTCTACATATTACATTTAATATCATTCATGTCCATTGAATTATTCACTTAAAGAATGACCATTTTAAGAGAGCTTATGAAATTCATTTCTAAAACAATGAGCAAGCATAATGAATATTAACAATAGCAAGCTTTTATAAGAACTATCCCCAAACAGTGACAGTATATAAAAACACATACTGCAGCAGGAATGAGACAGAAAAATTATTTCTAAAGATGCTAAAATGAGTGATTATTATTCATCAAAGACAACCACACACATTTTCTTTTATACCACACTCTGTCAAACAAAGTTCTGATTTACCTGACCCAACTCTCTTCACATCTTTTACTTTTCACTTGAAAAACCTAAGAAAAACTCTGATGATTCAAACACAGGAGCTTATCTTTCACTTAAACAATAATTTTAAATTGATGTTTTAGTTTATTATTTTGTGTCGGTGCTTGTTAACTACATGCTGAATTACAAAACCCCTAATATTAGAAGAGAATGAGCAGATTACAAAAAATGGAAGTCTTTTATGGCACAATATACATTTAATATCACTAAAGAACTCTGATATGGGGGGTGGAGATATGGGTCAGTAATTAAGAACACTGGGTTCAGTTCCCATCACCACATGCCAGTTAATAACTATCCATAATTCTACTTTCAGAGGAATCTGACCACTAGGGACATTGTACAACATGGATGTGTCTACATACATATAAGCAATACACTCATGCACATAAAATAAAAGAAATAGGAAAAAGCCAGGCATGGTGGCCCACACCTTTAATCCCAGCACATACAGATTAATCTCTGTGAGTTCAAGGCCAGCCTGGTCTAAATAGTGAGTTCTAGAGGGTGAACTTGTCTCAAAAAGACCAAATAAATAAACAAGTAATAAGGAACAGAAATCTGATTTGATGAAGTTTTAGCCAAAGAATGTAATTTCCACAGATAAAATTTAGAATGAATGTAATAGCTAACGTTTAAATATGGTCTTGTTATCATTTATTGAAATAAATATGAAAAATTCACTAGTTAATATAGGAAGCCAATTAGTCATTCTAATTTTTCTGAAATTTGTGTGGAGTAATAAAAATTAAGTGTTTGATAGTGACCAGTAGGTAAAATGTTTCATGTAGGTGGTGCAAATGTTCAGGAGATCATAGAATGAGTAAGGGAAAGAAGAAAATGTAAAAGAAAATCTTAACAGTAATAGTGATTAAGATATATCAGGATGATTTGTCAGTCTCAGTAGAGAGGGAAACTTTGGATTAAAGTCGTTGTACCTCCATTTTTGGGGAAATAGCTCTTTTAAGGGTTACATGCTAGTTGGAATGCTCTGTAAAATATATTTAGATATTAAAATGCAATATGGAGTGTGAAAAACATTCATGGCAAAGTGCAAATGGTCCATATTAGAACACAGGAAATCTCAAATTGAATCATTTAACAAGAAAAGACTTTCAGTATGCTTAATTCTTAGCAATGATGAACAAATTTAAACATACAAGAGATGGTGGAAAAGTTGAAGATAATTCTATTCTATAATTTAATTTATCTAATCATCTACTTTTACAAATGATAATACAGAAGCTCAGTTCAGACAGATAATTTTATTTAACAAAGATGATCTAAAAAGTCAAAATTAAAAGTCAGAAATAGAACTTAATTCTGCTTTCAATTTATTTCTCAATTATTTAAATTAATATAACCTTACATATTTCATTTATAAAAACTTATGTTCAAGATGTTCAATATGACTGATTCTATTTTGCAAAGTCCTCCCTTTGATAAATTTAAATATTTCTAATATTAAACCTGCCAAAAGCCTATATTTATTTTAGACTATCAAGTATTTCAGAAATAAAGATATAAAGAAAAAGAAATTTAAGGATTTGCTTAACTAACACAAAGACTAACACAAAGGCAGATGAACATTAGAATCATTAACACTTCCACTGAATTTTAGGTTGTTATTTTTGTATGTTTTTGTTTTGTTTTATTTATTTTTTTTGAGAAAGGGTCTCACTATAACCCCAGATAGCTTAGAACTCCCTAGTAGACAATGTTGGCTCCATCTCACAGACATCTACCTGCCTCTGCTTCCTGATTGCTGGGATTAAATGTGTGAGCCTCCATGCCTTGGAAATTTGTTTATGTTTAAAGTGTTTAAAAACTATTTCTATTTTTTTTTTACTTCAGTCTTAATACAGAAAACAGAGTAGCATTTCTAATGCATAAGATAAAGTTACACCTAGTCAAAAATCTGCAACTTCTCTTAATCTTACTCAGGTTAAAATCATGTTTTAATGAAGACTATATGTGGTTGAGTGATGCAGCTCAGTGAAAGAATAATTTCCTATCATGCAACATCATCTCCTACTATTCTCTTCAAGCTCCCTTGCAATTCAAGCTCAGATGTCCTCTGGAATTCTTTAGTGGAATGCTTCTGAACTGTCCTTAACATTTAGATAGTAGGCATTGGTCTCTTCACCTAGTCTGTCCAAGGAAGTCTATTCTTTACTTATTCATTCACTATTGAAATATGTTTCATAAATTATGCCAGGATCCTCCTAAACATGTTCTACTAATTTTCATTGTGTTTACTGTTTTTTACTATGATGAGCTAAGTGAAGTCATGTAGTATTATTTATTACAAATATATTCACATCTATAATATTGACTTTTTGTATATGCAGTCTGTTTTGTTAGATGTTAATGTCACAAGAGCATAGAAGAGCATTTTGTACATATTAAGAGTCAAGTGAATAGCACAGTATTGAAGAAATGTAGAAAACTAATCCAATAGTAGGAATATCAAATTGCCTCTGATAAATTCGCATGTTATTTTCCAAGACTGTCATATAGTCAATCCCAAAAATTATCAGAAAAATACATTGTTATAATAATTCAAATTTAATCTAGGCATGATATTTCAGAGTTATAATTTCATCACTTGGGAAGCTGAGACTTGCAGATTTCCAAGAGTTTGAGGCCATCTTGGACTACATAATAAGTTCAAGATCATCCTGAGCTGCAGAATGAGACTTAATCTTAAAACAGTTTAAGTGTCCAATGTCAAATTCAAAAGTAAACTTATAGGAAATTTTAGAAGAGGTAGCATTATTAATACAATGTAGACACTAAACCAGCATATCCAACCCAGGAGATCTTATTAAATGTTTTAGTATGGTATGAAAGAGACCAAATACTTCCACATTTGTGGCAGTCAATTTTTACATAGCTATAGCAAGCCTCTTTGTTTTAGATTCATTATTAATAAAAATTTGTTATCTGAAAAAAAAGAAAGAAATTTGTCACTAATTTCAAACTAAATTTTTGTCAAGACCAGTGTTACATAGCAATTCTTTGGACACACACAGAACACACACACACACACACACACACACACACACACAATTATATTTTTTACAAATAATGTATCCAGGTACAGAAAAATCTAAGATAAATGTGTAGATTTTATTCAGCCAACCTGAACCATGATGAAAGTAACATAAAAAAAGAGTTTATTTCAGTATACTGTTCCAGATAATAGTCCAGCCTTGACTGATATCACAGCAAGTACTCAGGACAGGAATCTAGAATAGAAATCATAGACATAGGCTCCTTACAGGCATGAACTCGAGCTTAATCTCAGTACCTTTGTTGTGAATCCCAGTCCCACTTGTCTAATGATATTGCTGTTTACACTGTCACACTGTCTTTCCACTTGAGAATTAAAGACAACCTCTTATACGCATGACCAAAGCCATTATAATCCAGGAAATTCCTCAATTGAGGTTCTCTCCTCTGAGGTGATTTTAATTAGTTTAAAACTGACCAAAAAAGCTAACCTGGCACATGAGTTTTCTGTCATTTCCTTGAGCACAAATTCTACCACTTTGACATTCTGATATTTATCCTGAATCGAAATATTCCAGATAGATCCTGTTTTAATGCTCTGCCTAGGGTCTCCTAAAGGTTTCTTCATACAGGTTTATCCTATTTGTTCTTGGTTATTCTCTATTAATTTTTAAATAGCCTTTCTTCAAAACCACTAATTCTCTCTTCTAATTAATTCATATTCCTATTAATTATATCAATTTTAGTTTTTATCCCATTGAGTATATATTTCAGCTCAAAAGTTTATTTGATTTTCTGATTGTTTCAATATCTGTTAATCTTCTTTGCTAAACAGTGAAACATCCATCCCTATTTTTTTAAGGTCACTGAGATTCCACACATGGGCATTTAAAAAAATTTCTAAGGATTCTTCCCTGTTTGTTATCATTTGATAAATTTCTTATATACTTTTTGAATCAGGTACAGTCAGTTTTGTGTATAGGCTTGAAAGCTTGCCGGTGTTTTGGTTACTATCCTTATTGCTGTAATTAAATTAAGGAAGGAAGTATTTATTTAGGATCACAGTTTGAGGGTACCATCCTTTCCAACTGGAAACACATGGTGCTGGAGATATCTATTACTATCATTGATTATATAAACATAAGCCTCTTGTAAACTACCGAGTCTATGTAAAGTTTCTTATATGTATTGTGTTTAAGGCTGACGAGCTGTGAATGGATAACTTATCTGTGTCCTGTCCCTGTAGAAATCATATTTTCTCTCCCTCTGTAGCCATTGAATGCCTGCAACTCTTCATCTAGAGATGAAACATTGTGAAAATTCTTTCACCCACATTGGCATGTCTACTGATGTTCTCATTGTGCAGATCACTGTTTAGATAACCATAATATTAAGAGTTCACAAATGTATCATACCTGCCATATCTATAAGACACTATCTCACAGCATTCATTCCTATTCTCTGGCTCTTACAATCTACTTACCCTCTCTTTTGCAATATTCTCTGTGTCTTAGGTGCAGGAGTTGTATTGCAGATGTCCCAGTTGGGACTGGAAACCCAACAGTCAATGATCCTCAGGACAGAAGATGATGACATCCATATTCATGGTAGATCTTCCTCTTTTAGATAATCCTCTGTGGAGACAAACATACAAGCACACCTAAAAGTGTATTTCACTGATGTTTCTTATTACTATCAAGTTGATCAAGTATCAGATCAGATGATGTCATCTGAGCACTGAAAGCTTACTTATTAATATTTAAGTTGATATAATCATTTTGATGCTCAAAAAATTTTAAGCAAGCTGTTTGGTGTTTCCTAAGATTCTAGTAACATAGCACTGTTTCATCACTGGAAGGTGGATTGTTGTTAATCCGCTATTGGTATTTCATCATCAATGTTTCTATGCTATTATGCAATCCTTTTTTTATTGTGTTCAATCCAAACATTATGGCTTATTCTAAATTAACCAACGGAGTTGTTTCTTTCCACAAGTCTTTTCCTAGAAATAGGGTAGGCCCAGTCGAATTGTCTACAGTCAGCGATCTTCACTCAGACACTGAAGAATTCTGACCAACTCTAGGAATAATTAATATAGAGGGAATAGATCTAAACTTTAATGCCTTATTCATGGCTTCTACTCCACCAAACTTTGTCAGACTAGAACTACAGCATCCCAATATCAAGATAACAGTGACGAAAGGTGAAGACATATGCTATTCTACGTTATTTCTCCCTGAAACTAGCCACAAGTAATGCTGGATAGGACAATACTCTGGGTTCAAACACCTTCCCTAAGGGCCACGCTGCTTCAAAGGGACTGTTTTTCTGTAAGCTTCGATCTCAGAACCATTAAGTTTTCCCAGTTATAGATATCCGTTTCCTGGCCCTATATTTCAGGGCAAAGTCTGGAGCTAACTACCCTGTCATACTGCCAGTGAATGAGAATCTTGATCCATCCTGGGCTGCCCAAGGTGGGTAATAGCTTGGTGTAGACAATCTCCTGTCTACCTACATGTAACCTAAGCTAGGTCAACCCAGAGTCTCACAGTCACAAACATCTTTCAAGTCTCAAATATTCATTGAGGTGCAAACCACAGCTAAACGTGGTGCATTTCAAGGCATGAGCCTATTCCATGAGTGTTTAAGTCTATACTGTGTGTGTGCTGGAAATGTATTCAGCCCTGTTTATAAGCACTGGCCTATAAATACCTGTTCTGATCGATATTGAGGAGGTGGAGATGATGTGTTGCTGATCAGATTGTAATTGCTGTTATAGGTAGTGGAGATGATGTGTTGCTGATCAGATTGTAGTCTAAGCTCTATCACTCCTGTTTCTAACAGATGTATGGATGAGCATACTCTCAGGGAAGAGATATGTGAATCTGATGAAGATACAGCTTAATAGCTACCTGGGTATCTCTCTCATGTCAGGGTAAGCATAGGCACTCTGAGTAAACTCCAGCTAGTGCAAAGGGCCTTTAGTTTTTAGATGTTGGTATCTTACTTTAGCACGGAGGAGGTAAGCTACAAAGAAAAAGCCTTGGTCTTCCTTTCATTCCCTAATTATAAAAAGGTATTGAGATTCACTCTGTGTAAGGCACATAATGTTTGCTACATAGCTAACATAATGACATATGAAAGCACAATATAATATACTGGCTTTCTGAAAGTGGTAAAAAGATTATTCCAGACAGAATTTGTGATGAGTTTAGTACTAGATATAAATTATAAAACCTGTGTTTTATAGTTTCTCTCTTTACCAAGTGAGAGACACCTTCTGAATGGACTTAAGGCCCAATCCCCAGGAGGAAATTCATACTTTGTACTAAAAATCTTGACCTGACCCTGAGAACTCATGGACCCTAGTGGTGAATTACTAATATTATTTATTATTTATAGTGGAGTTAATTTGATAAAAATATATATGAAATTATCAAAGAATATATGAAAATATTTTATAAAGATTCAAAGGGTGTGGAGAAATGGCTTTTCAGTTAAGAGCACTACCTGCTCTTACATAGTCCTTGGTTTGATTCCAAGAACCCAAACAAATTTTTATATACTACTTTTATTTATGTTTTGTGTCTTTCACACACCATTTTCAGTTCAATTTAAACATATTACACTTTCCTTTCCCACCACCCCAGCTCACCCCAGATCATGCATTTTGCCATACATGCCCTGCATCTTTCTCTCAGTCTTTTTAAAGATTTTCTCTGCAAAAGTTTATTGTTTGTAGCAGAATTTAACTATAGCAGTCTGTTCTTGACCCAGTACTTATGTTGCTGTGGTTCCCTCCCAATTGTAGTGCTCCAAAATATGCCTATATAAATAACATATATGTACCAGAATTATGCCCTTCAGGAATAAACTGTATGTTAACTGAGATATATGTTTAAGAGTTCACATTCTTTCCCCTTAAATTTATATTACTCTAAAATATGAATATATACCTTGTGCCAAAATACATTAATTACCATGTCTGAAAGTAAGTTGCAAGTTAATTCTTCTTCTCATTAAAAGATTTACTTTATAATATTATAGTTGCTTTCAAATAGAAATATAATGATAACGTTGCTCAGCTTGCCTTTCAATTGGGGGATTTGGTACTAGTATTCACAAATGAGGGAAACCATTCCCCATTGTTTGTTTGTTTGTTTGTTTATGTTTTTCCCATGGGACTGTGTTACTTCACTTAGCATAATCACTTCAAGTTCCATCCATTTACCTGCAAAGTTCATGATGTCATCTTTCTTTACCACTGCATAGCATTCCAGTGTGTAGATGTACTGTATTTTTGTTATCCAGTCATCATTTGAAGGGCATATGGGTTGGTTCCAGCTCTTTGCTCTTGTGAAGAGAGCTGCAATAAACATAGCTGTGCATGTATCTTTGCATTAGGATGAGACTTATAGGTATATACCCAGGCGTGGTATGGCTGGGTCAGGTGGTAGGCTCATTCCAAGTCTTTTAAGGTTTCTCCAAACTACTTTCCACAGTGGGTGTATAAGTTTACATTCCTACCAGCAGTGGATGAATGTTCTCCTTTCCCCACAACCTCTTGAGCATTTGGTGTCTTTTGTTTTCTTGATCTTAGCCAGTCTCATTGGAGTGACATGGTATCTTAGAATGGTTTCAATTTCCATTTACTTAATTATTTGTGATGTTGAACAATTTTTAAGATGTTTCTCAACAATCTTTACTTCCTCACTGGTGAAGTCTCTGTTCATCTCGTTACTACATCTTTTGAGTGAGTCATTTGTTTTCCTATTACTTTACTTTTTGAGGAATTCATATATTCTGGGTTTTTTTAATTTTTTCTGCTTTTATTGATATTTTGTGTATTTCAGACATCATTTTTCAATTCAGTTCATGCACATTTCCCTTTCCCTCCCCCCCACCCCATCCCAGATCATGCATTCTGCCATAACTGTCTTGTATCTTTCTCTCAGTCTTTTTTTTTATTAATTTTATTTATTTCTGTATGTGTATGAATGTACTGTCTGCATGCAAGTTTGTGCACCCGTGTTGTGCAATGCCGCGGAGGTAAGAAGAGGGTGTTAGATTCCCCTGGAACTGGAATTCTCCTGGAATTGGAGTTTCAGACGGTTCTCAGCTGCCATGTGGGTGCTGGGGATCGAACCCAGGTCCACTGTAAGAGTGGTTGGCTCTCTTAACCGCTAGGCCATCTCTTCAGCCCCTTTCTCACTCTTTTTTTATGTTTAAGAATTCACATTTTCGTCCATTAATTTTATATTACTCCAAAATATGGATATATACTCTCCACCCACATACGGTAATTACAGAGTGTGAAAATAAGTGGTGGATAGGTTCTAGAGCCATTGAGGGATTCATATTATAACAGCATAGTTGCTTTCATATAAACAGAAATATAAAACAATAATATTGTTCAGCTTGCCTTTCTGGGGGATTTGGTGCTAGCATCCACAAATGAGGTAAGCCATTTGCCATTTGTTTTTCTGGTACTGTGTTGCTTCACTTGGCATAATGGCTTTGAGCTCCATCCATTTACCTACAAAGTTCATAATGCCATCTTTCTTTACCACTGAATAGTACTCCATTGTGTAGATGTACCAAATTTTTGTCATCCACTTGTCTGTTGAGGGCCAATTGGGATGGTTCCAGCTCTTCGCTATTGTGAAGAGAGCTGTAATAAACATGGATGTACATGTATCTTTGCAGTAGGATGAGTCTTTTGGATATATACCCAGGAGTGCTATGGCTGGATCAGGTGGTAGGCACATTCCAAGTCATTTTTTTCTTTATTTTTTTCTTTGTTTATTTTTTTCCTTTATTTGCTTATTTTTTAAAGGATTCTACAATATAAGAGCACAGTTGTTTTCAGAAAACATTGACATTGCTCAGTTTGGCATACAGTTAGGTAATTGGTGCTAGCATCCACAGATGAGGTAATTCGTCATTTGTTTTTCTGTGACTGTGTTACTTCACTCAGCATGATATCTTCTAGCTCCAACCATTTACCTGCAAAGTTCATGATGTCATCTTTTTTCACTGTTGCATAGAACTCCATTGTGTAGATGTACCACATTTTTTCTATCCACTCGTCAGTTGAAGGGCACCTGGGTTTGTTCCAGCTCCTTGCTATTGTGAAGAGAGCCACTATAAACACAGCTCTGCATGTATCTCTGCAGTAAGATGAGTCTTCTGGATACATACCCAGGAGTGGTATGGCTGAGTCAGGTGGCAAGTTCATTCCAAGTCTTCCAGGGGTTCTCCATACTGCTTTCCATAATGGCTGTACCAGTTTACATTCCCACAAGTGGTGGATTAGTTCTCCCCTTTCTCCACAACCTCCCCTGCACTTGGTGTCATTTTTTTTCTTGAACCTAGCCAGTCTTACTGGAGTAAGATGATAACTTAGTGGTTTTAATTTGGATTTATTTAATTATTAGCAACGTTGAACACTTCTTAAGATGTTTCTCAAGCATCTCTAATTCCTCACTCATGGCTGAAGCATCCAGCTCCTGCCTATGATTCAGGTGGTATTGGAAAATCCCTGATCTCCTCATTCCAAGTCTTTTAATGGTTCTCCACACTGCTTTCCATAGTGGTTGAACAAATTTACATTCCTGCAAACAGTGGATGAAAGTTTCCCTTTCCCCACAACCTCTCCAGATCTTAGCTAGTCATATTGGAGTGAGAATATATCTGAGAGTGGTTTTAATTTGCTTTTCCTTAATTATTGAACACTTTTTAAGATCTTTCTCAGCCATCTTTAATTCCTCACTGGTGAAGTCTCTGTTTATCTCTGTACCCCATCTTTTGAGTGGGTCATTTTCTTCTTACTTCTTTGTTTTTTGAGTAGTTTATATATTCTTGACCTTAATGCTCTGTCAGATGTATCACTGATAAAGATTTCCTCCCACTCTGTGGGTTTTCTCTTCACCTCCTTGATTGTTTCTTTCACAGTACAAACTTTTGAGTTTTATGAGGTCCCATTTGTCAACTGTTGATCTTATTTCCTGTTCAGCTGCTGTCTGATTTAGGAAGTCTTTTCCTACGCTTATGTCTTGTAGGTTGTCACCAATTTTTTTCTTGTATCACCTTTAGGGTTTCAAGCTTCACGTTGAGCTCTTTGATCCATGTGGGGTTTATTTTTTGTACAGGGTGAGAGGTAGGGTTTTAATTTTGTTCTTCTACAAATGGTGATAAAATTTTGCCAGTACAATTTGATGAAGATGCTAACCTTCTTCCATTGAGGTTTTCTTGCCCCTTTGTCAAATATGAGGTGGCTGAAATTGTATGAGCTCAAGTTTGGATCTTTAATTTTGTTCCCTTGGTCAAGGAGTCTTTATTTGTGCCAGTACCAGACTTTCTTTATGACTATGGCCCTGTAATATAGCTTAAAGTCTGGTAGGTCAACCCCCTCTCCCTGTATTGCATTTTTCACTCAGGGTTGCTTTAGCTATTCAGGGTCTTTTGTTTTTCCATATGAATTTAAGGATTTTTTTCCAAGTCTGTGAAGAAGATCACAGTGATTTTAATTGGGATTGCTTTGAATCTATAGATCAGTTTGGGTAAAATGGACAAGTTTTATATTAATTTTCCCAATCCATCAGCATGGGAGGTCTTTCAATCTTTTGATGTTATTTTTAATCTCCTTCTTCTGGGGTTTAAAGTTTTTGTTGTAGAGGTCCTTGGTATCTTTTGTTTGGTTCATTCCCAGGTATCTTATTGTTTTTGAGGTTATTGTGAGTGGGAAAGTCTTATATTCCTTCTCCACTTGTTTATTGCTGGTGTAAAAAAATGCTACTGATTTTTCAAGGTTAATTTTATTTCCCACCACTTTACTAAATCTTAATCATTTCTAGAAGTTTTCTGGTGGAGTTTTTAGCATCCCTTAGGAAAAATATCATATCATCTGCAAAAATTGATAGCTTTTTACAGATGATATGATGGTTCTATGAGCTTATATTCCCGCCAGCAGTTGATGAGTGTTCCCCTTTCCCCACAACCTCTCAAGCATTTGGTGTCTTTTGTTTTCTTGATCTTAACCAGTCTTATTGGAGTGAGATCATATCTTAGAAAGGTTTCCATTTCCATTTCCTTAATTATTAGAGATGTTGACCAATTTTTAAGATGTTTCTCACCCATCTTTTCTTCCTCACTGGTGAAGTCTCTGTTCAGCACTTTACTACATCGTTTGAGTGAGTCATTTGTTTCCTTTTTTGTTTTTTGAGAAATTCATATATTCTGGATGTTAATGATCTGTCAGATGTATGTATCACTGGTGAAGGTTTCGTCCCACTCTGAGGGTTTTCTCTTCACTCCCCTGAAGTGATAGGATACAAAACTAACCTAAAAAAGTCAGTAGCCTTTCTTTACAACAACAGCAAGCAACTGAAGAGGGAATATGAGGAGACTTTCCCACTCACAATAGCATCAAAAATAAATAAATAAATAAATAAATAAATAAATAAATAAATAAATAAATAAATAAAATACCTGGGGACAGCCTTAACCAAAGATGCCAAAGATCTCTACAGCAAAAATTTAAACACCTGAAGAAAGAGATTGATCTCCATCAAAAGATGGAGAGCCCTCCCATGCTAATGGATTGGCAAAGTAATACAGTAAAAATCTCCATTCTACCCAAATGAATATGCTATACCAGTAAAAATCTCCAAGAGTTTCTACACAGACTTGGAAAAAATCCTTAAATTCATATGGAAATAAAAGATACAAAAGAGCTAAAGCAACCCTGAGTGAAAAATGCAATACAGGGTGAATCCCTTTAATGGACTTCAATCTATAAAGACAGCCTGGTAATGGCACAAAAACAGACCCGTTGCCCAATGGAACAAAACTGAAGATCTAAACTTGAGCTCATATAATTTCACCCACTTCATGTTTGACAAAGGGGCAAAAAAAATTCAGTGGAAGAAGGATAGCATCTTCACCAAATGGTGCTGGCAAAACTGGATCACCATTTGTAGAAGAACAAAATTAAACCCCTACATCCCACCCTGTACACAAGTCAAATCCAAGTGGATCAAAGACCTCAATGTGAAACCCAAATCCTGAAAGTAACAGAAGAAAAAGTTAGCAGCAACCTACAAGACATAGGCATAGGAAATGAAAAGACTTTCTAATCAGACACCAGGTGCACATGTGTGACCTCATCAAACTCAAAAGCTTCTGCACAGCAAAAGAAACATTCAGGGATGTGAAGAGAAAACCCATAAGTATTTTAACACTTGTCTGTAACTCAAGGTATCTGAAACTTTCTTCTGACCTCTTCAGGCATTGTACAATATTGATGAACTTAAACACATGCAGGAAATACACTCACACACCCAAAATTAATAAACCAAATATAAAAAAAGAATTGAAATGAGTGAATCATGGTAAAACATGCCTTTAATCCAAGCACTCAGGTGGTAGAGGCAAGGATATTTCTGTGAGATCAAGACCAGCCTCATGAATATAGTGAGTTCTATGACAGGTTTGA
Source organism: Rhizomys pruinosus (assembly GCA_009823505.1). Classification (NCBI taxonomy): domain Eukaryota; kingdom Metazoa; phylum Chordata; class Mammalia; order Rodentia; family Spalacidae; genus Rhizomys; species Rhizomys pruinosus. The sequence continues at coordinate 724,621 of VZQC01009973.1, forward strand.
TTACTGGGAGACCCTGTCACAAAAAGACAAAAATAAAAAATAAATAAATAAAAACCCCAAATAATCAAAATATATGCTCATTCTATGTTTGAATCAAATGTTACAGGTAGTAATCTATGTAGCCTATTTTCACTTACATGCATGAAAGTACAAGAACAAATGGAGCTATAGAGAAGGTTGACCAGTTAAGAGCAATGCTTGCTTTTACAAAAGACCTGAGTTGATTCCCAGCACTCACATGTTGGCTAATAACAATCCATATTTATAACTCATAAGGATCATATACCTTCTGCTTGCCTCCACAGGCACTGTAGAACATGTGTGCGCTATCATACATAAAGGGGGTACACCCATACACATAAAATAAAAATAAATATATAATGTAAAATTCTAAATAAATCCACAAAATTTATTATTGTTTTACTTTCTAAAGAATTTATTATTTTTCTTTTATGTGTATGAGTGTATTGCCTATATGTATGTAAAACAACTGTTTTGTGAATTAACCATGAAAGACAGAAGAGGTATCAGATTCCCTGGAACTGGTGTCATACTCAGTTTTAGCTGTGTACTGGGATTCAAACCAAGGTATTCTGAAAGAATAGACACTTTTCTTAATCACTGAGTCATCTCTCCAGGTGCTTACTTTTCACTTTAAAACTAGTTTTGTAATATTTTATTCTATTTATATGTTCCTGGGAAATTATGGGGAAAGCTGTAGACTTCCTAAATTTTCCCCTGGTGTTAGTCTTACATCTTAAATTCATGACAATATAAAATGAAACTAAACTCAGATGATTTAAGTCTTTACTGAGTATCCATTTAAACAAAATTTAAGTTGATATTTTCTGTTTTTAGATTTTTCAGGGTGTCATGCTCTTACGTGGACAGTTTGTTACTATCAAAATTTTTGTAAATACTGCTAATAAGATTGACTTGCTTTTCTATGCACTGCACAGGAGTTATGACCAATTATTTCATTTTTTTTTTGGTATTTTTGAGACAAGGTCTCCCTTTAGTCCGAGCTGGTCTGGAACTCACTATGTACACCAAGGTGACCTTGAACTCATGGAGATCCTCCTGTCTCTGCCTTCGGAGTGCTAGGATTAAAGGAATGCGCCACCTCACCTGGCCTCAATTATTTCATTTCTAATAAAAGCTTGAGAACTTTAGTCTATATTATTTTTAAGAATATACTTTTATAAAATGTAATAAGCTTTACTGTCTAGTTTCAATTCTACAGTTCACTAAACCTTGCATTAAACATTTTATACTTTGTAATAAATGCATATGTATATACATTTATGAAATCATTGAATGGATTCTAAACTCAAAATTCTCTTTTTGTAAGAACTTCAGTATGTTATCTTAAATATGCTTGTATAACGTTCATACTTGTCAATTTCTTGTAAGTTTAATTTTATTAAGATTGTTTTCTATGTCCTACACTTTATTTAGAATTAAAATGAATTACATCCATAAAAGATACATTTTGATTACAATTTATTAAACTAAATGAACAGTATATTATTTTCTCCAGATATGTAGGGTTATTTATTTATTTATTTATTTATTTATTTATTTATTTATTTTAGATGCATGGTTTCACTTCATAGCCCTGACTGGTCTGGAACTCACTAAGTAGACTGAAGTTTGGCCTTAAGCTCACAGGATATCAACTTGCAGGAGTCAGGTGCTTTTTATTTCTCCTTCCACAAAGTATGTCCAGTGAATTAAAATAAGATCTTCAGGCTTGCATAGTAATCACAAATACTCTCTCAGACATTGGCTCAGCCTGTAATTCAAATGATTTCAGGCACTGAATTTACTAAAGAAAACCAATATTCTAAAGGCTGTATCTATAGCTTTGTATTAAATTTCACCTTTTAAAATTAGTTTTGATTTGGGCTGGAGAGATGGCTCAGTGTTTAAGAGCGATGACTGCTCTTGCAGAAGACCTGGGTTTGATTCCCACCACCCATATGGTGGCTAAGAAACATCTTTAACTCCAGTTACAGGGGAATCCCACGCCCTCTTCTGACCTCCGTGGCATTGCATGACATGGGTGCACCAACTTATATGCAGACAGTACACTCATACACATAAAAAATAATAAATAAATAAAAATAAATTTAAAAATTAGTTTTGATTTAAAGACGTTTCTGTTACAATTAGGATATTTCAGAGTGATTTTCAATACTAAATGTCAATTGCCACAGTATTTATATTATTTTATTCTCAAAGGAGAAAGTCATTGAAATGTGACATTAGCATTTATTTTGAAAGTACCTAGTGAATTGAGTTAAGTTCCAAACATTTGAAAGAGTATGACTCAACTTTTGAAAAACAGATTTATTAAATCTGTTGCTTGTAGTCTATTGATGAGTCTATTGACTCATATTGACTTACAGAACACAATAGGAGTGCTCCTATCAGCTTCCAGCTTTTCATATTCACTCTTAAAGATGCTCATGTAAGTTGCATCATAGAATAATTTAAACATAGCTGGAGACTGAATTATGACTAAAGGGCAATAAGGTGATTTATTATCTTCTTTTTTTCTTTTTGCCTTCCATTCATTTTGTAATAATCCCACCCATTTCACGATTGGGTTTTTGGAACAAAGTATATTTGGGTTAAGTTATGCTTATTAGGATCATAGTTTAGGATAGATGTCAGCTATAAGTTCTGAACATCAATAATCTGACAGATACATTTTGTCAAGCAAGCTATTGCATCAACGTTTAGTTTAGATTTAGCAGGAGTAAGATAAAAGTTGAGAACTGAGGTTAGTATTTGTTTCTATGATACGATTTTACAGAATTTCAATAGTACAGCATAGTTCTCAAATTTTGTCAATAAACCCATACATATAAGAAATTCTAAAACTAATGTAATTGTACACTGCATAAAACTAGCCATTTACATTCATCTCGTGAGATTTCAGACACCTAGAAACATATTGATAGAGTTAAAAGTTCCATTAAGGGCTGGAGAGATGGCCTAGCGGTTAAGAGCACCGACCGCTCTTACAGAGGACACGAGTTCAATCCCCAGCACCCACATGGCTGCTGAGAACCATCTGAAGCTCCAATTCCAGGAGAACTCCAGTTCCAGGGGAATCCGAGACCCTCTTCTGACCTCCGCGGCGTTGCACGACATGGGTGCACAGACTTGCATGCACACAGTACATTCATACACATACAGAAATAAATAAAATTAATAAAAAAATTAAAAAAAGTTCCATTAAATATATATTTCCAAATATAGCTTTTAGAGGTTAATTTCTATCATGTGAAGTATAACTTAGAAAATAAAATGAGGAGATCTCCCGAGACCAGCTGAAGCAAGTGCAGGTAGGTAGGCAGCAGCTGGGTGGTTCAGCAAGGCTGATTGTTGATTGACTTAATATAGTTAATCTGTTAATCCAGTTGTCTTTGGCTTAAATGGCTTTTGTGGCTGCAGGGGTGGAGTTATCCTCCCAGCTGGTATAAAAGGTAGGGTTGTGTGATTCTTGAGATCTGAGATCTCCCGACACCAGCTGAGGCAAGCAGTGCAGGTAGGTAGGCAGCAGCTGGGTGGATCAGCAAGGCTGATAGTTGATTGAATTAATATAGTTAATCATTTTTTTAATTTAATTTTTATTGATGCTTTGTGCATTTCATACATCATTTTCCAATTCAGATCAGGAATACTTCCCTTTCCCTTCCCCCCCACCCCCACCCCATCCCAGATCATGCATTCTGCCATAACTCTCCTGCATCTTTCTCTCAGATTTTTTTTCCTTTTTTAGCTATAAATGATAATCTATGAGTACAAGCATCCTTCGTGCAAAATCAATCTGCAGGCTGTTGTGCCCAAACCCCCACAGCCCCACCATCCATTGGGGGGTGACAGGTCGTTTGTTCAATCAAGTTGATCAAATGAGTGTCCAGACTACATCGCTGAAGTTTCAACATTCACCCCAATCGCAGCCTTTACATTCTACCACGCCCCCTCTTCCGTAGATTGTTCCCTAGGCTTAGAAAAGGGGCAC